>CM053790.1:556833819-557353819 GCA_028749045.1 Cupressus sempervirens
AAATATCTTAACTGAGTGAACCTAACAAGTCTTTGAAATCATATATGGTGGCATCCATAAGTGATGTTTGTAAGTCCTTTGCAGAAAGCCACTTTTTAGAAATGTCAATGAGTGATAAGGTATGCATGATCTTTGGTTAAAATCCTCTAACCAAGTCTCACTAATACTTTAACAAAGTTGACTCCTAATAAAGAAAACTTTTAAAGAGAAAAATTATTTGGGTTTCTAGTTCCTAGGTGTTTTTTTCTCAATTATAGGGTTTCCACATTAAATATATGTGTTGAATATATGAATTCTTATTGTGTTGCAATTTCATTTCCATCTTATTTCTTTAATATTGCAACTTAGTATATAAGCTAAGTGATTACCCTAATACTTAGTAGAGTAAGGAACAATAAGGCAATAATTTGATACAAAAAGTTTACATGTATGATTTGAGATGTTGGATGTGGTTAAAAAGTTATTGACATGAAAGTGTATGAAGTTTAAATTGATACTAAAGTGTTTTCAAGGCATGTAGGATAACTGTATAGAACTAATTTACCCCCTATAAGTTATCTAGTAGGTGATAGGATGAATAAGCTTGGACTTGATCTAGGAGAGAAGAGATCATTGATGCAATTTGAAGAGTAAATTCCAAACCCCATTTTGGTTCACCAAACTATAATGAAGGACCACATGCAAAATAACTATTGGACTAGACTATTGAGATTCACAAATATTTTTAAAATGAGAACACAAAAGTAGACTAAAAGGTGAAATATACATGGACAAAGATAACAAGACATGCTTCCTTATGATAGGAATATTTCTAGATGGATATGAAACAAAGAGAAAAATAAAATCAAAACCTATAATCAAATGGTGAAAAGATTGACAAATATTTTTAAAATGACAAGACGAAAAAAGACTAAAAGGTGAAATATGCATGCACAAAGCTAACAAGATATGCTTCCTTATGATTGGAACATTTTTAGATGGATACAAAATAAAAAGGAAAATGAAAATAAAAACCTATGATCAAATTGTGAAAAGATTAAATTAAAATATTTTCCAACAAATTACATAATTAATCTAATAAAGAATCATAAAAATTGAACGAAAAAGAAAAATGACCTAGTTGACCATATTGAAAACATTTATTACTTAAGAATACATGCCAATCAAGTTGAAGAAGATATTACATCCCTCCAAGATATGTAAGTTTGATAAATAAGCATTACAATGATGTTTGTTTCCTAGTTGATGTAGATTACACATATGTGTAGGAAGCTATACCTAGGGTTGGATGATTGAAGACCTTCACATATGAGATCAATGTAGATTAGGCATATTTAACTATAACACCTTTACTAATACAAGACATTGATAAGAGTGCCATCTCATTTGGGAATTATGAGGAAGCCAATTCTAGGATCACTATGAACTTGTAGATAGCTTTAGTGGTCGGGAAAAAGAATAAATTGGTAAAGAAACTAAAGAAGATATTTGGTGAAGGGGGGAAAGAAGAATATTCACAAGGTCTATCCCCACTAGCTCTAACATAAGGCCTTGAAGAAGATCAAGGAAAAGATGTAGAAAGTGTCGAGGGAGAAGAAGCTGAGGAAGCACCTAGATAGGCTAAGAAGAAGAGTAAGGACAAGAAGCTAATAGTGAAAAAACCAAAAAATTTTATGGAATATGTAGAATAGAAAATAGCAATACCTACTACTAGTTTGAGCACAAGGGAAGCCACAACACAAACTAAGGAACTTGAAGAGCCAAAGGGAAAAAGAACTATTACAATAGCAGAGTTGAGTTATCCTACCAAGAAGACATACAAGAGATAAAGGAGGAAGTATACATAACCAAGTGAGTCAGATGAGGAAAGGATGGAGTTAGATGACTTAAATCAATTTAAGGTGGTAGGTCATAATCCTTCTTTAGATATACACAATTTGTGTGATAATGGAGAGTCAAATGTAGATTTATCTAGATTTGCACACATTGATTTTGATAAGGTAGGGAAAGTTGATTAGAATAAAGTGTAAGAATCCATATATTTATGATGTGTAAATCCAAGTCTATTCCACTAAAGATTTCAGACTCATTACCTAAGATTCTATATGGTTGAGTTTAGCAAAAATGGCAATATAGTTTGACAATAGAGAGACAAATAGGGGAGGATACATTAGCTAGAGTAATGCCTTCTTTGCATAAGAATATGATGGAAAATTCCATGAATAAATACATGTGGAGATTTTTCCCCAAATAAAAAAATTACTACATTTGGACCTGATTTCTGATGACATGATGTTGCAATGGAGATGGTAACCCATCGCCCAATTGAATCTGACAGAAATTGGCTCCCATCAGATAGGCATCGGACTTTTTTCGTTAGAAGTTATGATGGAAAGGTCTCCCATCACAATGATGATGTCCTAAGCTATAGTAAATTGAATCCATAAGGGATAATACACCATAAGAGGCTTTATCATATCTATGACATCCATGTGATAGGAATGATATGGATCTATTGACTAATTGTCATACTTGTTAGTAGCAATAGTGATGGATAGGTGGGAACAATTACATGGAACTAATGGCTAGCCATCGATGTTGCGATGACTACATGGTAGGAAAAAAATATAGAATGTGTGATGTTGGAGAGTGCACTTTCCTAAAAAACCCCCTAAAATGTAAGTTTGGTTATGAACATTGTCAAGACACTGCAATGCTCTTAACTCTATAATTGGTTTTCTTGTTTTTTTAATCTTTTGGGAGAGACCAATTGATTCTTTGTAAAAAATCAATTGGTCTCTCCAAAAAGATAAAAATAATAGGAAAACAAGTTATAGGGGTAATAGCATTACCTTGTCTACAATGAATCAGCCGATCTCTCCCAAAAGATAAAAATAATAGGAAAACAAGTTATAGAGGTGAGATCATTGTAGTGTCCTGATAATGTTCATAACTAAAGTTGAATTTTGGAAATAGATTTGTTAGAAAAAAATTCTCTCAATGTCACAAATTCAATTATTTTTTTCTATTTTTATTGCAAAATAGGTTAATATTGGGCTTAATATTGGGCTTCACTTGGTTTTGAAAATAGTTTAATATTCTCTACTAATTAGGGTCAACCATGTGAAGGTGGAAGCTCTTCTGGTCCCAACCCCTGCAAACTGCACCCCCCCTCCCCCACCAACCAACATCTCAATTCCCCATTAACATCTAAAATATATATGAAAGGATCAATATTTAAAGTTAAAAAATTGTTTCATACCTGTAAAAGTGATATCATTTTCCTGTATTTTGTTGCATTTCATTTTTCCATCATATCTAAAATAACATTATGCCACTCTAGATTGAGAATGCATGCTACATTCAAATGCATGGGTAGAAGGTGGGGTTGATAAAATGCAACATAATTACATTTATTTATTACCTAATTAAAGGCCTCAAATAAAATGCATGCATTTGAAAATCTTCATTTCTCATGAGTAATTCATCACATGGGTACATCTAGGACTGTCCTCATCACCTCCTACATAAAATGAATCAAATATTAGAAAATTTCCCATAATAAATAATATTTCAAGGTAAATAAACACATCAAAAATGAGAGAGAGAAAGAGGAATCTACTTAAACATAGGTGTTCCCATCACATTAGTGGCCATCCTACCTATTGAGTGAGTTTTATTGTTTTCCTATTGTGCCAAGATCTCTCTATTTATATACATACATACATACATACATACATATAAGCATATAAATACATACATACATACATACATATACTGAGATCAAAATAGTACAATAATAAATGAGATGCAGAGATTACAAGGATAGGACAATGCAATGCAATGATCACAAGGGCATAGCAATGAAATCCTAGATCTCCACATGATACATGTACATCTACACACACACACACACACACACACACACACACACACACACGCGCGCGCGTACACACACACACACACACACACACATATACATATATACATAAACATACATATATGTATGTATATATAGAGAGATCTTTTCTAAGGTGCTAAGTGATGACTTACCTCAAGATCCTCCACAAAAATAATGCAAACAAGGAAAAGTAGAAAAAATTCAAAAGAAATTTTACAAAAATATATCATAGTAGATCTTTTTAGAAAGAAAAAATTCATTCTAGTAGTGATAATAATTGCTACAAATTCTCGGAGGAAAAGTGTTGAGGTAATGGGTGTTGCACACATTGCATATTATTGTTATATTGTAATATTTTATTTTATTTTGTAATATTGCACTTGGATGGACATGCAACATGTAAATACTCCCATTGGATATACTTGATGAGTTTCTATTATGACATTGTGATAATATTTCATGTAATTATTTGATGTTGTGAAAAATAATTAAATTTACAATACTAATGCGTGGTGAATGGATCAGGTAGCAAATGTTGGAAAATAGAGATGGATTAACCGAGAGGGGAGGGGTGAATCAGTTACCACAAAAATAAATCCACAGATCCTAAGATGTCTTAAAATATAGTTGCTGCTGATGCTCGATAACCACACAAATGAATGCTAAAACTTGATAGATGTTCTGTTAACTTATTGAGCATTTAAAGTGATTAACATGCATGCATAAAAAAATAACATGAACACAAGAGACACCAGATTTAACATGGAAATCCAATTTGGGAAAAACCACAAAGTAACTAGTTACCAATTTTCACTCTTCTGAAGTGAGCCCTACTAGGAGCCCACCCTATTAAAGGTTACAAAACACACTGTTAGGTGTAACCCTATTAGAAGTGGCCTTCTCAGAGGTCTTTAAAACAATTCAACTGAATTGTCACCTTGTTAGAGGATTTACAAAATGGTTGTCAAACCAACTCTTTTAAGAGGTTTTGAATTAATGTTACAATGATTAGAAAGCAACAATGAAGTGATCTAAAATATATGCAACTTATCTTTGTTGAATAGAGATCTCTGTTCTACTTCATTAGATCCTCACTGATCGAATACAAATTTGCAGCTCCATAAGCATATCTAATCCTTCTTCAAAATTCTCTAATATATTCAATATTCACTCATTCCATATCCATACATTCAGACTCTTATTCATCCACACACTTACATCTTATGAATTCACATCTTGATCTTTCATATATACCTAACAGATTGTCAAGTCGGCTCAATTACAAGTTACAACAACTGAAAAACATTAAATCAATCGGCTACACAAAACAATTAAACTTAATTCTTTAGAACAATAAAATTCTTCATTGCCCAACCTAGCTCGGCGACCACTGCTCCAGAATGGTTTCCCCAGTGTTAACCAAGTGAAGCTCGGTAAACACTACAAACCTTGCAACTTCCTTCAGAGATAGAGTTAACTCAATAAAAACTAAATTTCCTTCACTTATCGAGTGAGCTTGGTAAAAGCTAACCTTCCTTCACTTACCGAGTGAGCTCAGTAAAAGCTAACTTTCTCTTCGATGACTAAGTGAACTCAGTAGACATTGAACTCAATAAACATTGACTTTTCCTTTATTAACCTTCGAAGCTCGGTTAACATTAACTTTCTGCTACAAGATCCTTTGATGCCTGAGTGAGCTCGATAAGGGCTAACTTACTGTGTAATGTTCAAGAACTTTTGGTAGACACTGTAAATTGCTTTGTTGACCATCTAAGCTCGGTAGACTCTATCTGATGGTTGATATGACATTTGTGTAACATCAAAGACAATATACAATTAACAATTGTATCCAATAGTCTCCTCTTTAGCATTGATGGAAACACAACATGTCATAGCAGAAATGAAATTTGAAAACAAGTCTTTCTCTTATATGGAAACACAACATGTCAACATAACAATTCTCCCTCTAAGATAGAAAACTCTCCCTCTTACAGTAATCTCCCTCTGTGAAGGAATTACATAGAAAAGTCTTTATATTTTGAACAAATTTCGGAGAGATATGATAGTAAAACTCTCCCTCTTTGACAACACATGCCAAAGACAACTCAACTCAAATAAATTTCAGTGTACCTTTAGAACTGATTCATATGCAATATTTCCTAGTTATGCTGCATCAACTAATAAATCTTCAATCTGGTATGAGTTGATGCATCACTAAAACTTTATTTTAGTGAACTTCAGATAGGGGAGTGACCCCTAACTTACCTCTTAGATATAAGAATGCATCCTTAGGTAATGGTTTTGTGAATGTGTCAGCAATTTGTTCCTTTGTGTAAATTTATTCCAATTTAATCTCCTTAGTTTGCACCAATTCTCTGACAAAATGATATTTTATTGCAATGTGCTTGGTTTTGGAATGCATCAGTAGATTCTTAGATATGTTGATTACACTTTTATTATCACAGAACATAACAACTGGTTCTTTTATTTCTATCTTCATGCCTTCCATAAATTGTTTAAACCAAACAATATTAGAACAGTTTACTACTGCAACAACATACTCTGCCTCTACTGTAGATTGAGATGTACAATTTTTCTTTTTGCTTGTCCAAGAAACCAACCTCTTTCCAAGAAAGAATGCATCTCCACTTGTACTTTTTTGTCATCAATGTTTCCTGCCCAATCAGCATTAGTAAACACTTTCAAATCCAAATTTCCTCCAAACTTATACCATTAACCATACTCTTCAGTTCCTTTCAAATATCTTATTATTCTTTTGATTGCCATCATATGATTTTCTCTTGGTTTTGCTAAAAATCTTGCTACAATACCAACTGCAAGGGCAATATTTGGCCTAGTATGAACTACATACTGCAACTTTCTAATCATAGATCTATAGAATATTTGATCCACTTCTTTTGATTCATCTTCCTTGGTAAGTTTTAATCTGGTACACATAGGAGTCCCAACTGGTTTACAATCTTCTATTCCAAACTTTTTCAATATCTCCTTGATGTATTTTGATTGAGTAATGTAGATACCATTTTTATTCTATTGAATTTGAAGACCAACAAAGAATTTGATCTCACCAAACATTGACATTTCAAATTCCTTGTTCATTTGTTCTGAGAATTCTTTGCACAGATCATCATTCCCTGTGAAAATAGTATCATCTACAAATATTTCTGCCAAGAAAATATTATTATCTGGTCCATCCTTAATATACAAGCTACTATTATCATTAGTTCTTTGAAAACCATTCTGAATAAGATAGTTGTGCAATCTTTCATACCATGCTCTAGGGGCTTGTTTCAGACCGTACAATGCCTTATGTAATTTGCAGACCATGTTCTTCTTATCTAGATCAACAAAACCTTCAGGTTATTCAATGTAAACCTCTTCATCCAGTATACCATTGAGGAATGCTGACTTGACATCCATCTGATAAACTTTGAAGTCTTTGTGAGCAGCATATGCTAGTAAGGTTCTGACTCCTTCCAATCTTGCAATAGGAGAAAAAGTTTCTCCATAGTCTATTCCTTCTTCTTGAGCATATCCTTTGCATACTAGTCTAGCTTTGTTTCTTGATACCTTACCATCTTCATCCAACTTATTTTTGAATACCCACTTGGTTCCAATCACATTTTTATCTTTAGGCTTGGGTACAAGAGTTCATGTCTTGTTTCTCTCTATTTGGTCTATCTCTTCATTCATAGCCTTAATCCAACTATCATTTTCAAATGCATCTTTGACATTTCTAAGTTCAAAATCAGCAAGTAAACAAGTACCTTTCAACTTATTTCTTGTCATGGTTCCTTCAGATTTATCTCCAATGTTTTGATATACTGAATGATATCTCCTGACATACTTAGCTAATATAGGTTCCTTGCCTTTTGAATAGATTTTATTATTATCTTCTTGCATTTAAACTTCAAGTTCTGTCTATTTTGGCTCGGTACATACTTGCTCGGTAGATACTTGCTTAGTAAACACTTGCTCGATAGACACTAAATTTAACTTGGTTTGTTGTGGCTCGGTTTGAACTTCTTGTAACTTGGTTACAGATGAATCGAGAGTACAAGTTTCCTGATTCTTTGATGTAACTGGTAATGTATTAGGTTCACTGAATAAAAACCTTTTATAATCTTCTGGTTCCCTTTTGCTTTCTTCTTCAGTCCTTTCTGCAAACTCATCAAGTTTCACATGTGCACTTTCTATAACTTTGTGAGTAGACAAGTTCAAACATCTATATGCCTTACTTTTGCATGAGTATCCAAAGAATATACCTTCATCACCTTTCACATCAAATTTTCCTTTTCTAGTTTCTTTCAAAATGTAACATTTAGTTCCAAATA
Organism: Cupressus sempervirens; assembly: GCA_028749045.1. Classification (NCBI taxonomy): domain Eukaryota; kingdom Viridiplantae; phylum Streptophyta; class Pinopsida; order Cupressales; family Cupressaceae; genus Cupressus; species Cupressus sempervirens. The sequence continues at coordinate 556,842,076 of CM053790.1, forward strand.
TTTTAAGGTAACTTATATTAGGTTTATAGCCATACCATAACTCATAGGGGGTTTTGAATGAGTCTTTTTTTCAGCTGTACTTGGTTCAAGGTATAAACTGCAGTGTTGATAGCTTCCTTCCAGTATTTGGTAGCAATGCTCTTTTCAAACATTAAAGTTCTTGCACAATCCATGATGGATCTATTTCTTCTTTCAGCTATTCTATTTTGCTGGGGTGTTCCAGGGGCTGATACCTGTCTTTTGATTCCTCTTTGAATGCAAAAGTTATTAAACTCATGTGAAATGAATTCTCCACCTCTGTCTGACCTCAAACATTTTAATCTTTTCCCTATTTCCATTTCTACTCTGGCCAAATACCATCTAAACTTTTCAAATGCTTCTGATTTGTTTCTTAGATACATGACTGTCATCATTCTTGAGTAATCATCAACAAAAAGAATGAAGAATTTTTCTCTAGTATAGCTTTCAATTCCAATGGGTCCACATAAATCAGTATGCACAATTTCTAATATATCTTCAGACTGATAGTTTTTACTTTTAAAACTAGTCTTTCCCATCTTTTCAATCTGATAACTTTTGCATAGACCGACCTCAGGTTTTTTTATGTTAGGAATGCCTCTTACTTTCTTGAATTTTCTTATTTTTACCAAATTATCAGAATTTACATGACACAAACTTTTATGCCATAACCAACTTTCTTCTACTTGAGCAGTGAAACATGAACATTCACCTAGTTCAAGATAGAACAAGTCAACTTTAGTTTGAGTACCTCATCCAATCAGCTTTCCTTTGCCATCCAATTGTCTTCTTTACAATGCATGAACTCTACTTTGAATCCATTATTGAGTAGTTGTGCCACACTTAACAAATTATGCTTTAGTCTTTCTACCCAATAGGCATTATCACAAATAAGTTCTTGGGTTAGAGAGATTCTTCCTCTTCCTTTTATACAACAAGTTTCATTGTTACCAAATCTTACACTGCCACCATCATAGTCTTTAAAGTATTCAAACTTATTTTTTTCGCCAGTCATGTGATGAGAACAACCACTATCTATGATCCATGTATCATTTTTGCTCATATGAGAAATGAGTGCCATTTCCTCATCATTATCAAATTCATCTTTCAAAGCAATGTAGACAATTTCATCTTCTTCATCATCATTAGAATCATTAGAATCTTTAGCCATAAAACATGTTTTCTTATCTTTATCCTTGAATGATTTGAAATCTTTCTTGCCATTCCATTTGTGATCTTTCTTTTCATCTTTATTCTACTTGTTTGGACACCTAACAACAATATGACCAACTTCTTCACATGAAAAATAGATTAGGAGTACTTTACCTTTGTATTTTCCTCTGCCTCTAGAATATTTCCTTGCTAGAAGGGTTTCAATTACTTCAAGATCACTGTCTAAACTTTGGTTTGATTCATCTTTACTTTCTGACTGAGATTCCTTTTTCTTTTTTCCTTTCTCCTTGAGTGAAAGTTTAGCTTCAAATGCTGATTCAATGTTCTTGGTAGTTGGAACATAGTTATCAAAGTTGTCCAGTTCAAATGCAGTCAATCTTCCAACTATAGCCTCTAGATTTATCTTGTGATTTGCTTCACATCTTCTTTCTTGAATTGCAGAAACTATGATTGCATAAATGGGAAGTAGAGTTCTGAGAACTTTACTTATAATTGTCTCTTCACTGATATCTCCTCTAGAAGCTTTGATTGCACTAACAAATGCTTTAACTCTTTCAACATATTTTTCAATGTTTTCATCCTCTATCATCCTTATTTGATCAAATTGTCCTCTCAGACTTTCTGCTTTGGCTTTTCTAACATTATCATCTCCTTCATAGATCTCTTTCAGCTTTTCCCACATTTCAAAGGTAGATTTGTAATCCTTGATATCATCAAATTCTTCATAACTCAAAGCAGATGCTATATCTATCATCATAATATTGTGAGTCTTCTTTTTGGCAATATCATTAATAGATAGTGTACCAGTTGGTTCTGCATATTTTTCATCAAGGTATTTTAGTCATGTGTCTCCAATAGAAGCTAGATGAAATCTCATCAACCCTTGCCATGCTGAGAAATTATTCTGATTAAGCCTTGGAATTTACCTCTTGTAAGACATTCTGATCTTTGGCTTAGATCCTTGAAATCTTTCCTACAACCACCAAAAGCTCTAATACCAATTGTTGGAAAATAGAGATGGAGTAACTGAGAGGGGAGGGGTGAATGAGTTACCACAAAAATAAATCCACAAATCCTAAGATGTCTTAAAATATAGTTGTTTCTGATACTCGGTAACCACACAAATGAATGCTAAAACTTGATAGATGTTCTGTTAACTTATTAAGAATTTAAAGTGATTAGCATGCATGCACAAAGAAATAACATGAACACAAAAGACACCAGATTTAATGTGGAAACCTAATTTGGGAAAAACAACCAAGTAACTAGTTACCAATTTTTACTCTTATGAAGTGAGCCCTGTTAGGAGTCAACCCTGTTAAAGGTTACAAAACACACTATTAGGTGTGACCCTGTTAGAAGATTTAATCACCCTATTAGAAGTGGCCTTGTCAGAGGTCTTTAAAACAATTCAACTGAATTGTCACCTTTTTAGAGGATTTACAAAATGGCTATCAAATGAACTCTGTTAAGAGGTTTTGAATCAGTGTTACAATGATTAGAAAGAAACAATGAAGTGATCCGAAATATATGCAACTTATCTTTGCTGAATATAGATCTTTGTTCTACTTCACTAGATCTTCACTGATCGAATACAACTTTGTAGCTCCATAAGCATATCTAATCCTTCTTTAACATTCGCTCATATATTCAATATTTTCTCATTCCATATCCATACATTCACACTCTTATTCATCCACACTCTTACATCTTATGAATTCACATCTTGATCTTTCATATATACCTTACAGATTATCAAGTAGGCTCAATTACAAGTTACAACAACTGAAAAACATTAAATCAGTCGGCTGCACAAAAAAATTAAACTTAATTCTTTGGAACAATAAAATTCTTCGTTGCCCGACCCAACTCGATGACCACTACTCCTGAATGGTTTCCCCAGTGTTAACCAAGTGAAGCTTGGTAAACACTGCAAACCTTACAACTTCCTTCAGAGATCGAGTTAACTCAGGAAACACTGACCTTCCTTTTATTACTGAGTGAGCTCGATAAAAGCTAACCTTCCTTCGTTTATCGAGTGAGGTCGATAAAAGCTAAATTTCTCTTTGATGACCGAGTGAACTTAGTAGACATTGAACTTGGTAAACATTGACTTTTCCTTTGTTAACCTTGGGAGCTCGGTTAACATTAACTTTCTGCTACAAGATCCTTTGATGCCTGAGTGAGCTCGGTAAGGGCTAACTTACTGTGCAATGTTCAGGAACATTCTATAGACACAATAAATTGCTTTGCTGACCATTTGAGATCGATAGACTCTGTCTGATGGCTAATATGACATTTGTGTAACATCAAAGACAATACATAATTAACAATTGTATCCAACAACAGATGGTTTTAGCACATTTTTTATATAATACCACTTTTTGGTTTTTGTTAGAGTAAATAATTAATTTATTAATTATTTATTCTATTTACTTAAACTTACTTAGGTAAATGCATTTTATTTATTAGTTGTAGTCTAGGAGTTAGTTATAAGTTGTTGAAAATAAAAGAGTTTATTCTCTCCTAAGTCATACTTATCCTCTCACATTGTTCGAGGACTTTCCACCTTAAGTGGATGTATGCTTAGTTGTCACACTTATCTCCTAGCATCTTCTATCTTGTTCTAGAAGATTCTTGGAGCTCTTTATAAGAAGGCTCCCTATTTGTATTTTCATAACATATCACATAACATCTCATATCACATTCTCATTGTAAATACATTTTTTTTGTGTTTCAATATCTTGTGGTCTCTCATGTCCATTTAGGGTTTTTCCCTTACTCCATGCTCTTCCTCTCCTTGGCTTCTCTTTGACAGGTTCTCACATGTAGGTGATCTTGGGCATCTTTGGAGTTGGTTTTCATCAACTCCAACATGGTATTAGAGCCTTCCTGCTACTGCTTTCTTGAATAATTTTGAAGCCCTGATTTGGAGTCACAAACCCTAGTTTGTTTGTGCATTTTTTCTTCACATTAGAGGATCAACAATTTTCAGAGCACATTGGGGCCAAACAGACATCACCATTAGATCTGAAAGGCCACTTGCAATCAAGATTCAAATAAAGCTTGTGAATTTTGGAGACAAAGCTCTGGGAGGCAAAAAAGATTTGGCCTGTAGGCCCTTCCGTACGGTCGTACGGATGATCTCGACAAAAAAATTCAAAAAAAATTGAACAGGTAGGCGCCACCATTGCACCACCGCAGAGCCACCACCATAGAACCTACATGTGGCTTGCAACTCCTCCAACGGAACTGCCAGCCACCTTTGCTCTAATGGGATCTGTGACCTCCACACTGCCAGCTTCGTTAGCACTTTGTCAGCTGCTGCAGCCAATCCCTGTCTGCCACATGGAGGATCTGCCCAGTTAGCAATAGTGTGTATAGCAGCACAATCAATGCAGTTGAGCGCTTGACAAGTGGCAGGTCTGCCACATGGCACATTGCCACATGGCCCCTACCACATCATCTGTCATACCACCACATGGCTTCTTTTTTGTAATGACAACTACCAGGCTCTCAAATTTTTTGTAGCAGACTGCTGATGTCAGCATGAAATTAGCATGATGTCATCAGGCCTTGCTTGCACTCTCCTTCTAGGTCCTTTTTGACCTACTCTCAATTTTTTTGCCATAACTTGAGTATACGAACATATTTTTTTGATCTAAAAGAAGCATCAGAAATGTTGGTTTCGAGATGACGACTTTGGTGTAGGTATTTTTATTTTTTCATCCATTTATAGCCCATTTTTTTAGTCAAATTCTAAAATCTTATTTTTGACTCTGGCATGCATATCTTTTGCATCCCATGCTCATTTTTTGAAAACATTATATTTTTGGAAAGCTGGTTCTGAGAACTTTTTAGAAATGTGGTCCTTTTCTTGATTTTTTTTGGCCCATGCTCTTTCTATCATAGTTTTGGCATTTTTTCTATATCATGGATATCTTGAGTGTTTTAGGCCCGAGGATCATTTTTTTGGTATGGTTTCTCTTGTTTTAGGCTATACTATGTTTTGAGTCAGCTTGTTTTTGGTTTTGATCATTGTACCTATCATTTTGAAGCAATTTTGTGTATTGCACTGAGATAAAGTGCCACTTTTGCATTTTAAGGATCATGAACATTGTTTTGAGTCAGTTGTACATGCACTATTTTCATAAATCATCATGGTGGTGATAGTTGTTTGCTATTTTAGGCATTCTCCCTTTGTCAAGTGAGTGTCCCTTCCATGACATTAGCCCATGTAGAGTCAGTTTGATCATGTCTTTATAGTTCTCTATACCTCTTTCCCTCTCTTGTCATTCTTGGTTCGTTTGCAGGAGACTTTGGCCCACCTTCTTAGTTGCCTTTCATCACACTTCATCTGCATTAAGGGGGGGTTATGTTATTGTTCTAATGCATCCCTAGTTTAATGGTTTGATAGTGTGAACTATGTATTCAGTGGTTGATCCTACGTACAAGGCAATTACAGTGGCTGGCTACCTATGCATTTCGGTGAGATAGATCATCTACCATATAGACATGCTTGGTTCATGCCTTCTTCTTCCATGGAGGTTCTTTGGATCAACAGTTTGACAAATTTGTGGCTTCTTCATGCTTTAGTGATGCTTTTTCATGATCACTCTTTGTTCCTATTTTAGGGGACATTTCCCTAGTTGGAGGCTTCTTTAGTTGTTCACTAGGTTGCCTCTTTTTGGGGGAGGGTTTTTCCCACGTAGTTTTCTCTCTTTTCCCATTTATAAAGGTTGCATCTTCTTGCATTAGACTTGGGCACCTAACATGGCCTCATTGCCAGGATCCATTATGCATTTCATCTTAGTTTTGTGAGCTTAAGGCATTTCCCTAAGTTGCACTTAAGGGGGGTGTTAGAGTAAATAATTAATTTACTAATTATTTATTCTATTTACTTAAGCTTACTTAGGTAAATACATTTTATTTATTAGTTATAGTCTAGGAGTTAGCTATAAGTTGTTGACAATACGAGAGTTTTTTCTCTCCTAAGTCATACTTATCCTCTCACATTGTTCGAGGACTTTCCACCTTAAGTGGATGTATGCTTAGTTGTAACACTTATCTCTTAGCATCTTCTAGCTTGTTCTAGAAGATTCTTGAAGCTCTTTGTAAATAGGCTTCCTCTTTGTATTTTCATAACATATCACATAACATCTCATATCACATTCTCATTGTAAATACATATTTTCTTTTGTTTCAATATCTTGTGGTCTCTCATGTCCGCTTAGTGTTTTTCCCTTGCTCCATGCTCTTCCTCTCCTTGGCTTCTCTTTGATAGGTTCTCGCATACAGGTGATCTTGGGCGTCTTTAAAGTTGGTTTTCATCAACACCAATAGTTTTGTGGGACTTGCTACTATATAAGAAACAACAAGGGTAATAATTGATGTGAGAAGATAACAAGAAAAAAGGAAAAAAGGGAAAGAGTTGAGTAGGACAAGGCTTGCTAGATTAGCCAAGGGAGCATTTGTGAAGATTGAAAGCATGGTATGGGATGTGTGGATTCATACTTGTTCACAAGGATTTCTTGATTGTGGCTATGGATTTAAAGGCTTCCATGGTTGTATTCCAGTGGTGTTTTTGTTGAATAATACATGGTGATGGATACTTTTGGAGGCTAGGTTATTTTTTCCCTTAACGATGGTTTCTCAAGCTATATCTTGAGTCACAATTTTTGCTGGCATGTTGTCTATTCTCTTGCATGCGGATTTTAATTGTATATTTGTTTCAGATCTATTATGGATTCTATAGAAATAGTTGTATTCTTTCTCACAAATTTCCTTACACCAAGGGACCTTTAACCTATGTTACATTTTTTTGAGACATGGGAGAAGTTAGTACCAGCTTTAGTACTTCATAACATTCTAGATCATATAGTGTTGCCCAAATCAATAGTCGCATTTGATACTTAGTATGTAGAGATCACAAATGCATGACAAAACATTCCTATAAAACTATCATCATATTTGGTACAATAAAATGAACGAGATGCAAAGATCAAAAGGGCACTCCAACGAATGAGATGCAAATATCAGAAGAACACAACAATGAAATGCAACTATCACAAGGGCATGAAAATGAAATCCTAGATCTCGACATGATATACACATACATACATACATATATACATACATATACATGCATACATACATATACATACATACATATACACACATACATACATATAGGTCTAAAGCTAATTTTTACTTTTGATTGTTCTAGCTACATATGTTATGTATAACATAATCTTTGATCAAAGGGAAATAAGTTTATTTCCATGTAGTTTTTTGGTGGGAACTAGACCCCTTATTTCAATTTTCTTTCAAAAACTAAAAGTTATCTTTAAAAAATATGAAAATAAATAATTCCTCATTCCAAATAATTATTAAAAATCATAATCCTAAACTTCATCCATTTCTACACATTTCATTAGTTTACTTTGGTTTCAAATTCTAAATAATAATACCAGTTTTATTTCATTGAAAGTGAATAACTATACTTTTGTGAGCATTTTTGTTTGTAAAATGGTGACACAGGTTTGCACTTTTACCCAAAGTTAATGGACAATATGAAAATATACATATACATGCATGAATACATGCATACATACATGCATACATACATATATATACACAGACACACACACACACATACATACATATATACATACATACATATACATGTATGCATGTGTGTGTGTATATAGAGAGATTGTTTTTAATGTGCTTATTACATCTTAACACACTAGAAAAATTGATCTAGCTACATATATATTCTAGAATCCAAATAATTAAACAATAAAACTCACTCGACCTATATTAAGTGACTTAGCTCAAGATCCTACAGAAAAGTAATGTAGAGTTAATGTGAAATATATATACATATATACATACATATACACATACATACATACAAATGTGTATATGTATTCATATACATACATGTGTGTGTGTGTGTCTATACAAACATGCATACACACACACACACATACACACACTGATTGGGCTAGCATATGGAGCCTTTATCTCCAACCATTCATTATAAATTAGGGAATTTTCTTCATGCTTGGCATTCAAGTGATGCATCTGCATATTCAATTTTATCACCTTGAAAAATTGTATTTGATCCTTCTAGCTAGGAAAGCTGATTGTTCATTTTATTATACCTAATCTGATGATAGTTTTGTATGAATTTGTAATCAACCTAGCTAATTAGCAACAAAAACCAATTTAACAATGTTATGGCTTGGGCATGTGCTATTTCCATTTATTATATGGTTGTAATGTTGGAGGCAACAGTTTTTATTTGTGCAAGATATTGAAGAAGAGTAGTGGTGTTGGAAAACATGAAAATTTAGTAATTCCAAGTCACCTTGAGGAACTTGTGTATTCTCTTGGAAAACATGTCATTGAAAATCTTCATCATGACATTTTTTTTCTACTACATGTTTTTGCATGGAGCCTTCACACACCTAGTGATCACAAATGTCTACTTAAGAATGTATTCGAACTTGTATGATCTACTTTGAAGCCATAGTTTTTAAACCCAAATTTCATAATTTCTTTCCATAATAATCACTTGTACAATAATATTGTAATAAAGAAAATCTTTAATTACTTAAGAAATAAAATACATAATATCAAGCAGCTAACACTCCATTGCATATCATCCCAACACACCAAACTTGTTAAATTAAAGAACTAGGTATCCAATCACATTGTTGATTGAATTCAACCTGGCAAAGATTTTAGTAGGGAAAATATCATCATTCTCTTGGAAAAATGTATCAAACTTACTCAAATCATATTATTTTGCAACCCTAGATTTGAAAAGTGACCAAGCTTTCTTCATCTTTTTCTTCTTTCCCTCAAGTTCAAGAAAGATAACATTTAGAAGATCCTCTCCAACCAAGTTGATATCTATCTAATCTAGATCAATCATCACCTCTAAATAGGGATTTTTAGAAATCATTCTCCTAGCAACACCATATGTAGAAATAGGATAACCTAACAAATTTATTATAGGTTGGAATAAGTCAAAGACCACCCTATCATCATGAACATGACATCATACCAATAATCTATTCCTAGAAACATAATGCTCGTACCCTTCTCCTACTCATTGGCTTGCTTTAATATCCTAGCCACTTGAACTTCTGGCACATCCTCCACCATTGCAATCTACATGCACCTACATTTAATTCCCAAGAACACCATTTGATTTGAGATTTTTTTTTTAAAAATAGAGGCCCAAAAAAATAGAAAATAACATTAAAATCCCTTGTTAGTCTAAGAAGTATTGATAGAATACTATAGAAGATATGAGAGAAATATTATTCAAATCTAAGGATGGAAAAAAAAACAACAAAAAATCATGAGAACACCATTAACCATATTCAAGGGGATTCTTTCAAATTTTAACCAATGTCTTTACTAACAAATGTCTGCATATGTTCTAACACAATATCTAGAAAACTCTGTAGAATGTGATCTCCACTCATCGAATATGTCTTATTATTTCAATCAATCCCCACATCTGCCAAAAATTTGGTAGCCATGTTATGCTCTCAAAAAATACGTTGGAGCCAAAAATTGTCAAAAGACCAAAGGTGATTCAAGATAAAGTCTCTACCAATATCATCTTTATGCAAACACACTTGGAGAATGTGTAGAATTCAAATTAGGAAGGGACAGGAGGTAGTCTTCCAAATAATTAGTTTACTGGGTCAAATGCAATGATGTGAAACTTCTTAATAAAACATATCAACTCTTCGAACCTCCCACAACTCCTCCTGTCTTCATAAAACTATGAATTTTCCAACATTCTCTTCCAACTTTTACATACTTCCTTTAATATCCTATAAGATGCAGAATGTACTCTCATTATGATTTCTCTTACCAATTCTTCAGGAATTACACTAAAATAATTCATCACCATGAAATATTGTATACACTGCTGAAATGGTGAGAAATAATCTTGATGCTTGCCAAATCTTACTAGTGCTCACATGAATTAGGAAAGTTTGATAACTATAATATCTCAAATATATAATTTTCCAAGCATATTCCATGTTGTTTATAGCTAGCACAAAGTGCCTTCATACTTCTTCTTTTTTCTATATTTTCTCACTATTTATACAATAGTTCTAAACATAGAATATGTCTAATGTTCTACTTATTTCTAATTGATCTCACTATTTTTAGAAATATCAATTGCATTGAAAGATTAAATTACATTTTTTACTACTTTTACTATATCAAGATTATTGTTATATTAAATATAATAAAGATTAATAAGTTATAAATTATAAAACCATGGTTTATATATATAGTAAACATGATTGTTAAAGTCAATTTGATACAAAGAGAATTTAGTTACCAAATAATGAATTCCTGTCAGTAAAGCTATATCTGCTCAACCAAAGAGTGAGGATATACAAACATTAGTGAAAGAAATAAATGAAAAGAATATTGAATAAACACATATATTATTAACTACAACAAATGATAATCGAAATCACACATGATTCATGAATAATCTATGTTTATATACATACATACATACACATGCACTCATATACATATACATATACATATACATATGTATATGCATACATACATACATACATACATATACATAGATCACAAGGGCACATCAAAAAAATCCTAGATCTCCACTAATCTCCACAACCCACAAGATCTCTCTATATATACATACATATACATATATATGCATATATATACATACATATACATACACAAATATATACACACATACACACATACATCTACATATCCAATTTTATCACCATGGAAAATTATATTTGATCCTACTAGCTGGGAACAACTGATTGTTCATTTTATTGTACCTAATCTAATGAAAATTCTACAAGAATTTGTAATCAACCCAAATAATCAGCAACTAGACCAATTTAATAGGTTATGGTTTGTTTCTTTCTAAACATATCTTCTATGATATATTTTTGTAAAATTTCTTGATAGGATGCATTATTCTTGTGTAGGATCTTGAGCTAAGTCAATTAGCATGGGTTGAGTGAGTTTTATTGTTTTATTATTTGGATTTTGGAATATGAGATTTGTTCAAGTCATGATTTTAATGAAGTAAAAAAATGGTTTTTAGGGTGGAAATGACTATATAATGAAGAGAACACTTGGAAACTTGAATGTTGAAATATTGAAATGAAACCTATTGAGGATTAGACACTATGGAAGGGTTACAATAACAGTGTAAAGTTGAGTTTAGATAAAAACAAAAAAACATGACATAAATCATTCCCCATTTGTGTTTATTTTGGAAAGTTGTGTGCGAAAGAGGGTGGAGAGCTATGAAAATTGGTGGATATTTAAATTCCATACTCTTCTGATCAATGCATTTGGTTGTTGTGCCCTTATGATCTTTTCCTTTCATTGTCATGCCCTTAGTGGAGATCAATGGAGATCTAGAATTTTTTTGTCATGCCCTTGTGATCTCTGCATTTCATCATCATTCCCTTGTAATCTCTTTTCCCTTGCTATTTAATTTCATTTTTGCGTATGCCCTTGTGATCTTTGTGTCTTTTGCTACTCACTACAACATTTGGGGTCAAATTGCATTGATAATTTGTGATGGTGATGTAATTTTTGGTGTTCACACCCAAATGTAGTAGTTCTTGATCTATGATTTTCTTCAAGGGGAGAAGAGGTACCTATGTAAATGTTCTTTTCTTTTCCTTCTAAAAATGTATCTCTTTATATTTCCCTTAGGATTTGATCACATGGGCATGAAAATGAGATGTAGAGATACATATATACATACATAAATACATCTACATATACAATTTTATCACCTTAGAAAACTATATTTGATTTTTATTCAATCACCAAGAGATAATAGAATTTTTATGTACATTTTTTTGCATAGTTAGTTTGGTATGAATAGTTTTGATTGAATTTGGCTAAGGCTAGTGGGTCTACTCATGATGATAATGGATCCATGTATTGGGTCTTTAGAGGAGAGAGACTTATAGAAGATTAGATGGTGTGGTAGGAAGAAGATCATCATGTGAATGGCTAATCAAGAAAGTTGCATAAAATTAGGGTTTCAATTACAAGTTGTTTCATTAATTTGATAAGGGAAATAGCTTTGAATGTGGTATGATCAAAATTGGCATGTTCATCCTTATGATAGATGTCTCTATCTCATAATTAAAAAATTCCTAAAATTACAAGTGACAAATTATTAAGTATGTGGAAAATCAAAAGAACATTCACCTATAATATTTTTGAAGGACAAAAATAAAATAAAAATATAATTTGGTGGAAAAATACATGATCTTTGAGTCTCCTCATTGTGGCTATTCCATTGTCGAGCAATGGAAACTCTTCCCATTAAATATGAAGAACTTCAAATTAAAAGAGCTTACTATCAAGGATCTATATTTGTGTTTTAGTGATAACAAATATACAGTCTAATTTTAAGAAAAATAATAATCTTAAATCTATATGATTAAATAAAATAAACAAGTGTACTAGGTATAGGTGTATAATTCTAGTATTACTGAGCATGTTAAACAAAATCTTCAATAAAAGAAGTATGAAGTAACATAAATAGATGATCTAATCGATCCTATTATGAATTAATGTGAATCCATCTGATCATTACCTGGATGATATTATACACAAGATCTTTACTCAATCACCAAGAGATAATATTATCTATAAGCATAGATTTTTACATACTTAATTTGGTATGAATAAATTTTATTGAATGCAAGGATAATTTCTTGTGTGAATTGACGACATGAATGATTAATTTAATTTAGCAAAAGTACTATGCAAGTGTGTGTGTGTGTGTGTGTGTGTGTGTGTGTGTGTGTGTGTGTGTGTGTGTGTGTGCATGTAAAGTTGTTCACATAGTAAATTTATTTACATACATTTATGCACATATGCATACAACCATCATAATCAATTATCATTGAATCTTACCAAATCTATTATATAGGAATAAGAGATACATGTTTAGAAGGAAAATAAAAGAACATTTATATCGGTACCTCTTCTTCCCTTGAATAAAATTGTAGAGAAAGAGTACAAAGATCACAAGGGAACTACAACAAAATCCTAGATCTCCATTGATCTCCATCAATGTTCAGAGCTCTCCACCTTCGTTCAAGGCTTTTCACCCTCTTTCATGCATAGTTCTTCACAATCAATCAAAACAAATGGGGAATGGTTAATGTCTTGTTTTCTTTTTTTTTTTGTTTATAATCAAAAAATATTTATCCACAAGATCTCTTTGTATATATACATACATACATACATACATATATGTAAATACATACATACATACATACATACATACATACATACATACATACATACATACATACATATATATATACATGCATACATACATACCAACATACATAAATATATACATACATAAATCAAAACAACAATGGACTTTCTAAGAGTTTACAATTATTCAAGAAAATTAATGTTCTACAAGAAAATTCATCTGAAGGTACTATGACATTGAAAACAATAGTTATATTGGCGTAGTTGCTAATTAACGAGTTGATTACTTCATTATTATATGATCCAATGGTAATGTTAGTTATTATTTTGACATACATGAAAACATTATTATTATTCATTATTATATATACATATATAGATCAAAACAACAATGCACTTTCTAAGAGTTTAAAATTATTCAACAAAATTAATGTTTTTCAAGAAAATGCATTTGAAGAACTATTATCTTAGGAGTAAAAACATGATGTTGAAATAGTACAAAAAGTGTTGGACATGAGAGGTTCACAAGTGAGGGTGTTGACCAATCTTGAAAACTTGAATGATAAAATGAAAGCTATCAATGATCAAACACCTATGCTAGAGTTACAAAACAATGTGAAATCAATATTAGATAACGTAGAGGTAGATGTTCAAAAGTTTGATAATAAAAATTTGAGGCATGAGAGGGAAGGAGAAGGAGTGGCTTTAGACAGAGAAGGAGAAGGATTGACTCTAGAAAGAGAGACTAAATGATAGAAACATTAGGTAGACAACATAGAGGATATTATGGGAGCTACTAGATAGAATCCAAGAAAGTGTTGTGGTAGGTACTATGACATTGGAATCACTTGCAAGTGTCTTTAAGAATTTAGATTCCAAATGTCAAATAATTATAAGAGTGCTTCAAGGCTAGGAACCACTTCAACATCCTTTGCATGGTTTAGAGGTAGTTATATTGTGCCAAATGCTTCTATAAAGGAATGAACCTCGTGATTATGGAATTTATACAAAAGGAGAACTTTCTTCTTCAACTCCTTGCACTCAACTCCTGACTAAATTTTTTCTTCAATTCCTTGCATACGCTATTTTTTCACCTTGGAAAATGATATTTGATCCTACTAGCTAGGAACAACTTATTTTTCATTTTATTGTACCTATTATGATGACAACCCTACAAGAACTTGTAATCAACCTAGAAAATCAGCAACTAGATCAATTTAACTAGTTATAGTTAGTTTCTTTCTAAAAATGTCTACTATAATATGTTTTTGTAAAATTTCTTGTGAACTCTGCTCATTTTTCCTAGTTTCCATTATTTTTGTGGAGGATCTTGAGGTAAGTCACTTAGAATGGGTTAAGTGAGGTTTATTGTTTTATTATTTAGATTTTCTAATATGTATACACCTGGATCATTTTTATTTTTTTGCAGCACATATGTATAAGTACCTTAAAAAGGATCTCTAGGTATACACATTCAAAAGGAGATATAAAGAGATACCTATTTCGAGGGAAAATAAACCAACATTTACATACCCTTGAAGAAAATTAGAGAGTTAGGGCATGACAAAAAAATATGTAGAAAAAGGGCACAAAACAACAAAAAAATCACATAGAAAGGTCATAGCATGACAAAAAAATCATAGAGTAAGGACACACCACCAAAATCATAGAGCAAGGGCATGGAAATGAAATGTTGAGATCACAATGGCATGGCAACTAAGTCATAGAGCAAGGGCACAACAATGAAATGCAGATATATCTATCATAGGAAAGAAATACACCAAACATGTATGTATAATCACAAGGCTCATTCCCTTGCAATAACATAGTTAAATATTAAAGTTTTCTTGTTTTATTGTTTCAATTTTGGAGTATGTATGCAACTGGATCATATATGTAATAATAACCTTGAAAAAGATATCTCTGAATATATAAAGAGATATATGTTTGGAAGGAAATATAAAGATATACATGTTTACAAGGAAAGGAAATGAAAAATTACATATGTACCCATTCTCGCCCTTGAAGAAAATTGCAGATCTAGGGCATGTAGATAATAATGACATGACATGAAAATGAAATCATAGACAAGGGCATGCTACAACAATGAAGTCCTAAAGCAAGGGCATGACATGACAATGAAATCACAAAGCAAGGGCACAACAATGAAATGCAAAGATCATGACACAATAACCAAATACATCAATCACAAGGGTGCCACAACAATGTTGATACCTCTCCACCTATTTTTCATGCAACTCTCTCAAAAATCAAAACAAATAGAAAATGATTTCCATGTTTCTTTTTTTTTGTTTTATCATCGTGAGGGTGTCGCAATTATGATGCCAATGTCAATATCATGACATCATTGGGGACAATTGTAAAAAAATGATGAAAACCACCACAAATTAGACCAATTTCATGAATTATCATCACAATTTGACCCCAAATGTTGTAATGATATCCTTCAACATATTAACAAATTAAGTTGTTGAAGTAGTGAAACAAAGCACAAAAATTTGGAAAATTATTTATGGTTTATCTACAAAGGATGTAGAGAAGGTAGGTGATGCTAAGGAGAATGAACCTAAGGGAGTTGTAGAGGAAAAATATGAACAAGGAAAATAAGACCAAGTCAAGGATGATAATATGGGAGGTACTAAGGAGATAGCAGCATAAGAGGCCACAATTTATTAAGAACAACAAGATGATCAAAATTTACTAGATGTACAAGTGTCTAGTGCCAATCATCCACATGTAGACCAAGTGAGTCAACACAACTCAGTGCAAATAAAGTATGTTCCTAATAATTCATCTCAAAATATCAATCCCTTGACTAAGGAAGATTAAAATAAAGTTTTGACTAACTCCACTATGGCAGCAAAACTATGGACCAATATTGTATTAGTGAGAGTTTATAAGATTTAGAAGGAATAATTGGAATATGTAAGGTACAAATCACAAGACATATCTAATGTGCCCCCTCAATCTATAAAGGAAGAAGAGAAAGAAAGAAAGGATCTTCCAGAGGATCAAAGTCAAAACACTGATTAGACAAGTGTTACCATTGAAACACAAGTTTTCATGCCTATAGTGGTATTTCAAATGAAGGAGGAGTTGACAAAGAATGTCAACATATGAGTGCCAAAAAAATTTCGAATACAAGCCACATTAACTATTGAAAAAGATAGAACTCAATTTCACATAGGTCAGTGTTGATATTGTGGTGATTGATCAGGTAGTGGGGGTTGATGTTGTGGTGCCTTCTTTGATAGTTGATCAAGGTGAGGAGCAATAGCCATGAACCTCTGATGGGCATGCAACACCAATTTTTTGTGCTTTTACAAGAAAATAAAACTAGTAACATTGTGAAAACCATAAAAGGGTCAATTTCTTAGCTTTCCATAAAATATTGTTAAAAGTGGCTAAGATGCATAATCTATTTTAAAGTTTTTAAATACTTTTGCTAGACAATATAAAAGTTGAAGGCTGTGTAGTTTGAAATAGCCCAAGTTTTGGGTGACCCACATTAAATCTATGTGTTATCTATGTTCTTCTATTTTTTTGCATATAACTCTACATTCTTATATTGTTTAGATCTATCAAACTCTAACAATTGGTATTAAAGAAAGTTTTATTGTTTTAGATTCATAGGACTTTCAAGTTTTAGTTGGAGCAATGGAGGATTCGAGATTCAAGATTGAAAAATTGAATGGCTAAAATGTTGAGTTATAGAAAATGTAGATGCAATATTACTTATATTAGAATGATGTTTGGAAGTTGTTGGAAGGGAAAGCAAAGACACAGGGAACCATCACATATGAATATTGAAAGAACTTGGATAGGAAGGCACTTGGATCTATTCGATTGTGCCTTGGACTATCTATAACATTCAACATATTAAATGGAAAAATGATATTAGGGATGATGGAGATATTGGCTACGCTATATGAGAAACCCTCAACTTTGAATAAGGCATTTATTATGAAGCATTTTTCTGATATGGAAATGGGTGAGAGAGATCTATAGTGAATCATTTAAATAAATTTAACACAGTTACCAATAATTTTTCATTTCTATAAATTTCATTCAATGAAGAGGTTAGGGATCTCTTATCCATATTGTTAGGATAAACCACGGACAGAAATAAAAACTACATGCAAATATAACCAATAACAGAAAATAATAGAACACACAGAAATGAACACAAGACACCAAGATTTAACGTGGTTCACCCAATCCCTGGGCTACGTCCACCAAACAGCAAGTCCGATCTTATTACAATCCAGTGATTACAACCTGATTACAATCCGTAATCCCTTACAGCTCAATACCGCCGCAAGAACCAATTTCGTATCACCACATATCAAAAAAATACCCAACCCTAAGCCCTTTTTATACAAGTATTAAACCACTTTAGGGTTATAACATGTCAGCCATATGTCAGCCATAATATGTCGGCTACCATGTCGATGTCGGCTACTTCCAAAAGAAAAATTTTTGGGCCGATGCCCCGAACCCCACTATTTATGAAGTATGTACAGTACTTTCCTAATCAGTCACCACAATCTAACACATATGTTCTTTTCTAGAATTATGTAAATAAATCTGTCTCTAGTTCAAATACTTTGAAATTTGATGTTGTAGTTGTTATCCCAAGTGAGGAAATGCAATGGAAAAACATAGGTGAAACATTGACCTCATTAGGTTCCTCTTTAAATGTGGAGAACTGAGGAAGAACAAGGGAAAAAGGAAAAGGACCTTTGCGTGACAAGTCATGAAGGAAGTCAAAGAAAGAGCATTCTTAATCTAAAGGAAAGAAAGGTTTCTTGTACTATAGAAAGCTTGGTTAGCAGAAGAAAGATAGTGTTAGAAAAATAGACAAGGAGATAAAAATGAAGATCAAGTACAAAAGCTAATGTTGCAAGTAATAGTTTACAAGATTCTTTAATCTTATATTTGGATAATGTTAATGATTCCTGGGTAATATATTATGAGGCTTCATTCCATGTTATACCCCTTAGAAAATATTTACAATATTATGTTCAAGGTTATTTTGGACAAGTATATTTGGGTGATGATGGAAAAATAAAGATAAAGTTTCCTAACAAAAATGATTGGATATTATAGAATGTAAGGAATGTCCCTAATTTAAGAAGAAATTTAATTTCTACTAGACAACTAGTTGGTGAAGGATGCATAGTCATGTTTTTAGAAAATATCTAGAAGGTGACTAAATGTTCATTAGTAGTAGCTAAAGGTGTAAAGGTAGCCACATTATATCTATTTACTAGTAACACTTATTCTACCCTAGCTACTATTGATAATGTTAATGCAAGGAAATCTACTATAGATGTTGCAAGAACATATTCAAAAATGTGCCACCATAGGCTTGGGAACATGAGTGAGAAAGGGATGAAAATCCTTCAATCTAAAAATCTAATTCTAGGACTCAAAAATATCAATTCAGAGTTCTATAAAAATTGTGTTCATGGAAAACAAAAAAGAGTTAGATTTCTCAGAGTTGGGAAAGAAAAGAGGAGTAAGAGGTTAGAGCTAGTGCATTATGATGTATGGAGACAAACTCAGGTATCATTTTTTGGTGTTTCTCATGATTATGTTAAATTTTTATAGATGATTCAACTCATAAAGCATGGGTGTATTTCTCAAAACATAAATCTAATGTGTTTTAAACATTTAATAAATGGAAAGCTTTGGTTGAGAATGAGATAGGAAAGAAGTTGAAGTTTCTTGGATCTAATAATGGAGGTGAGTATTGTAGCACAATCTTTGAAGATTATTGTTCTATTAATGGAATTTAAAGGTAGTAGAAAATTCTTGGAACCCCACAAGAAAATGGGGTGTCGAAAAGAATGAAGAGAACAATCATGGAACATGCATGGATCATGAGATTGCATGCTAGACTACCTCTTAATTTTTGGGTAGATGTTGTAAAGACTATTGTTTATTTGATAAATAGAATACCTTCAACCTCTTTGGATGGTGGTATTCTAGAGGAAGCATGGACTAGAACAAAGGTAAATTATTCATTTCTGAAAATTTTTGACTGTGAAGCTTCTATCCATGTTGATAAATAAAATAGAATAAAGTTCGATGCCAAATATCTAACATGTATCTTCACTGGATGTGGAGTAGATGACTATGGTTATCGCTTATGGGATTTTGAAAATCTTAAAATAATTAGAAGTAGAGATGTTATATTCAACGAGTCATGTATAAAGAACAATTGCATGAGAAAAGGCATGAACCGGTCAAACAAGAATATGTGGTGTTGGATGAGACTCCTAAAACTAGAAATCCACTAGTACCTAATTGTCATGCCCAAATTACGAGGAAAGAACACAAATTTTTTTTTTTTTTAAATATTAATAATTAAAGAGCTCTAAGTTTAAAAAGGTTGTGATTATAGTTTAAGAATAGGTTCTCTACATTGTTAAATTTTTACTCTCATTGTTAAGTTGATATCAACAATAGTTATTAGGTACGTTATTACATAAAGTTCTCAACAATATATTAAAATTATTTATATAATAATGTAAAAGATTTTGAGTTGGATTAATTTGAAATTATCTAATCGAATAAAATGTACATTTAAACTTACTTTAAAATAGCCAATAACTTTTATATTAAAACTTAATTAATACACCAAAAAAATTAAACTGACTTTAATATTAAAACTAAATACATTTAAAATTTTAAGAACTTTCCTAAGCTAATGATGACCTTAATAATATAACGAAAGTTGAATAAATCAAAATCTAAACTAGATTACAATAGTAATACCTTACTAACTTAAACTACTTTACTAGATATATATTAATATTTAAAACAATAACTTTTAATCAAATAACAATTGAACAAACATAATTACTAACAACTTTTTTTTAAACAAAAACTTTTTAAAAGAAAACTAAACAACTAACCTAAACATGTAATTAGCATTATAACTTAAATAAAAAACTATCTAAATACCATAGCATTTAACTACATAGAATATAAACTAATCACCACTAACCTAAACTTAAACCTACACCTATCCTATCCCCTTAATCCTACTCTACTCTCTCTACAAGACAAGTCAACCCCCCCCAAACCCACCACACATCCCACCTCACTTCAGCCACCTGTGCATTTCCAAGCGCTAATCCAAGAAACAGTGCTCTGCCCAAGGAGATTTGGCGTAGACCCTTCCTCCAATAAAGGTGGCATCCAAAGTCATGATGGACCAAAACAAGTTTTACCAAAGGCAAATTTAGCCATGATAAAGCAAAGCCTATGCATGCAAGGAAAGAAACTCACTGCCCAAGAAAGTAAATGGTGACACAAGCCTACCAAAAGATGTGGTGACTTGGGAAAAAGGTGAAAGGAGGGTACAAAATTAATTTAGTTCAAACTTTCAACCCTAATGCAAGGATGAAGCGCATCTTCTTTTATGAGAATCAAATCACTGTGCAAGGATAAGGTGGGAGTGGGGGTACAGTGACATCACCATGTGGCAGCATATTTTGACTTAGCTACAAAAAATTTCCAAGACATCACCAAAGGCTGGCACCAAGAAAGGGAGGGTTAAATGCATAAAGCAAAGTGGGTGAGTAAAGACATGAGGTTAAGTTTTCAAATAATTATATTCATTCATAAGTTAATTTTAAATATTCAAAGCACATTTAAATATATATCATTTATGGATATTTAAGATTCTCCCTCGATTCCTTATTTCAAGGGGAGAATTTAAATTTGCTCCCCATACAAAAACCAGAGAGTTTTTTCTCTCTTGAGAACATATTTTTTTTGCCAAAATTTTTCTAAGTATAGATTTTTTAAGTTGATATATTTACCAAGAGGGGTGAATTTTTTTTAAAAAAGAAAATCTAAAATGATTGATGCAACTTAATAAACCAAGGATTTGAATTATCCATTTTATTCAATAATGTAAGAACTGTTTGATTTTGATAATCATGAAAGCTGAATCTACATCCATAATATGATTTTTTTTTTTTTTTTTTGATGGATTTAAAACATAGATTTAATCATTGTGACACATTCATACAAGATTCATTGATATCTCAAACAACTTAAAATGAACCATCAACCGTAATCATTTTTTTCTTTTCTCAACATAGTTTTCATATTTAACATATAAGGAAACTTAAAATTTTTGCTTAATTAAACCATCATCATAACATCTTATTTCTGATATGCATCCATCTAATTTAAAATTACGATTGAATCACATGATGAACAATTGTACTCAAACACGAATTTTATTGGCAAACCTCATTCAAGAGCTCAGTCGGGAAAGAATTAGGGAGAAAACCCAACCTTGTTTCCATAATAACAAAGTTTAAAATATGAATTACATAGGATATCAATCCCAAATTACATCAATTTAATTGAATTTTCTTCATGAACCTCATCAAGGGAATTCATAACAATTTTTTTGCAACCCATTTCTAAAACCATGGAGGGAACATAATTTGATCAGGTGACCAAAAACATGACCAAGAACAATTCAAACATGCATATTCATACAAGATTTTCACAATATGATTCATAATGAATCAACACTAGGGAAAGGTGGATTCTTCCAATAGGATAAGTCAAGCACAACACCAAAATAGATGCCCAATTGGGGCTATAAACCAAGAACTTCCGTTCTTCCATTTTAAAATGCCATACTCATACGAGGTTTGTGCTAACAGGTAGGGGCCCATAACACCCTACCCTCTCTCCCTCTTCTCATCCTGAGAAGAGACTCTACACTGGTTGGAGTCCAACTAAATAGACCTTTCCCAGAATTGGTCACTTCTGCCCTATCCCAGGGTGAGTAATACCAAAAAACCCATGCAGGAAAATCTCAAAATTGCAAACATAAACATGAAAGGAAATAATAAAAAATAACATGGGTTTTCAAATCATCCCAACATACCCACAAACATACAAACATTCAAACAACAACAAGGTAGCATAGGCATGAAACAAACATGAAGATCTGCACAAGGGAGATGAGAATTCCTACCTTCACAAAGAGGTAATGGCAATGAACAAATTTGAGTAGAGTTTTTCCCTTCCTTCCTCCAATCTTCCAAGACTCCTCTCTAAATGTAGAGATTGGGTAACAACCTAAACTACTCCAAGAAGGGCCTCTAAATAAGCCTCCAACTCAACCACCAAAAGGGTCAATAACTTCTGCCACCCACTTGCAATTCTAGAAACTCCTAACTCAACCCACATTATGGTTAAACACTAAGTGGAGGTGAGGTGAGACAACTCAAGATAGCCACTTGCAATTTTCCCACAAAGGTAAAATGAGACATTTTGAGTGATCTCAAAAGTCAATAAAAGGGGCTTTGGGGTTGGAAAAGACCCCCAACCCATACCTATACCCCTTGGGTATAAATATTTCATGTTTCAAAGCCTTAGGAATAGGTTTAGAGCCAAACAAAAGCTAGGAATTAAATAGGACCATATAACAACTTAAAAATGCAGATTAAGCACTAATTCAAATTAAGGGTGACTAAACTTGATTAATAACCAAATTAGCAAAAAGACACTAACTTAATCCAACTTAGGTCCAAGGGTTACATAGCTAACCCTAACTAGCATGCTAAAGAACATAACAATTTACGAGTGTCAAGTGACACTAAAAGAACATAGTTACAAACACTAACATTCACTAAACACAGAAAGATACATACATACATCTCACAATACAATACTTGAATTACAAACAAAAAGGTTTCCAAAATTAGCACATAGAGATTAGTTATGTTCCTTCGTAGGGTTTCTTGGCTAAAATATCTGCACACTCATTGCACACATCAGTAGTCCCATAAAATCACATGTACATATATGTATACATATCAAAAATTCACATAAATTGAAAGATACATTAATAAGGGTTTCTTCATCTTGCTTAATTCTTAACCATTTAAAATCTCTTAAATGACAGTCTCAATCCTACATTTACTAATTTCATCATCATACATATACATGAAACATTAAATGACAAACATCAAATATCTGAAAGTAACATTACACAACATGAAATAATATAATATGTTCTAAGCATCAGATAATGTCTCGACATATTGAGTCATGAGTATCAAAATAATAGTAATGTATCACTATGCTACGATGGGTTGGGGCAAGGCCTCACATCCTCCCCCACTAGGCATGAACTTCCTCCTGGAGTTCATCAAAAAGATAAGGGTACTAAGATCACATATGTGTTGCATCCTCCCATAAATCCATGACCTCATCGTAACAATCCCACTGGACCCTAACTTGGTCTTGCTCTCAGCCTCGAAGTGCTAGGGTCCATAAAAAAAAAATGCAGATAGGCTCCAATGCTAGCTGTCCATCTGACTCCACCTGTAAAGTGTCCCAATCTATAATATGAGACTCATCATAAATGTATCCTCTAAGTACTAAAATATGAAACACATCATGGATGCGTGATAGGCTAGGTGGCAAAGCTAAATGGTATGCAACAAGTCCTATCCTCTCTAGGATCTTGAACAGCCCAAAAAAATGGGGTGCCAACTTAGAGCCCTTTCTGAATCGAATCAGACTCTTGTGTGGTCGCACCCTCAAGAACACTCTGTCACCAACCTGATACTCTCAATTTGTCCTCTTCACATCAGCATACTTCTTCTACCTATCCAGTGCCTCTCTCAGGTGCTATCTATTCAAGGTCACCTGCTACTCCATCTCCTTTACTAACTGGGGACCAATAGATACTTGATCCTCAATCCTATCCCAACTCAAGGGTGTCTTGCACAGTCTCCCATACAAGGCCTCATAAGGCGGCATACCTATGGAAGAATGGTGCCCATTGTTATAGGAAAACTCAGTAAGATGTAAGTATTCCTCCCATTTGACCTGATGGTCCATCATATACATACATAGCATGTCCTCCAAAACCTAATTTAGTTGATTAGTCTAGCCATCGGTCTAAGGATGGTATGCTTTACTAAAATTTAGCCTAGTGCCCAAAGCTGACTGCAACTCTCTCCAAAATGAAGAAGTGAAAAATGAGTCTCTATCAGAGATGATCTTACAGGGAACACCATGAAGTCTAACAATGTCCTACAAGAACACCTGAGCTATGTCTTCTGCTATGAATTTAGTACGCACAGGTGAGAAATGGGAAACCTTGGTCAACATGTCAACTATCACCAAAATGGCATCATGGCAATGAGATGACATAGGAAGACCAACAATGAAATCCATAGATATAGTGTCCCATTTCCACACTGCAATCTCATGTGGCTGAAGAAGCCCACTAGGATGACGATGCTCCACCTTCACCCTCTGGCACTCAAGGCATCTCGCAATTACGCTAGCAATCTGCACTCTCATGCCTGGCCAATGATACAACTGCCTCAAATATGCATGCAACTTCTTAGAGCCGGGGTGTTTTGCATAAGGTGCTCTATGAGCCTCAATTACAATGAGCTCACACAAACCCCCAATGGAAGGTACATACATACATCGTCTATGACACAAAAGTCCATTGAACTCCAAGGAATACTCTGCAAACTTCCTTTCCAAGGTTCTTTGAGAATGTACTAACTGACTCACTTATGCATATAGCGCATTGGCTAGTAAGTGCTATAAGATTTTCTCTCTCAAGTTAGTGCAAGTAGTCATAGATGAAAGCTCATGGCGCCTTCTACTTAAGGCATCTGCAACCACATTCTCCTTTCCCTTGATCTAATGAACATCAAAATCATACTCATATAGAAACTCCATCCACCTTATTTCCCTAGCATTAAAGTTTGGCTGAGAAAATATGTACTGCAAGCTCTGGTGATTAGAATGGAGCCCAAATCTATGACCCAGAAGGAAATGTTGCCATCTCACCAAGGCATGAACCATTTCCACAAGTTCTAGGTCATGAGTAGGATAATTGAGTTCATGAGTCTTCAACTTCCTAGACTCAAAGCAAATAGGCCGTCCATTCGACATAAGGACTTACCCTAAAGCATCTAAAGATGCATCGGTGCACACCACAAAATCTGCTATAGGATCTAGTATTGCAAGAATAAGTGCACTCGTGAGGGCTCTCTTGAGCTCTTGAAAAGCTCTACCACACTTCTCTATCCACTCATACTTCTTCCCCATTTTCTGAAGAGATGTGATGGGGTGTGCCAATCTAGAGAATCCTAAAATGAAGCGTCGGTAATATCCTGCTAGCCCCATAAAGCTCCTCACTTCAGTAACATTGGTGGGTGCTGGCCAATCCATGATGGCCTTAATCTGTGATGGGTCTACAAAGACTCCATCACTTGATATGACATGACCGAAATAATGTATTTAGGTCTGAAGAATGCACACTTCGACAAACTACCAAACAACTGATTCTCTCTCAGCTTTTGCAATACCTGCCTTTGCTCTTCATGCTCTCTCTCATCATGAGAGGGTAAAAGAACATATCTATGTCACCATTTGTGATATCAAAACCTATTTTGGTCAAATTTCATTTCTCTATCAAAACTCAATTTTATTCAAAAACTAAAAATACCCTTTTATAGATCTTAGATTCAATATCATCATTATATAAAATTTTGAGTGTTTTGATTAGTTATAATATGTTAGAATTTCAAAATATTATAAGTCGATATTTCAATATTTCAGAAGATGCTCACTTAAAAAAGGAAAAAAAATAGTAAATCATACCAAAAAAACAAAAAAAAAATTATTTATCTCTAAAGGAGACAGTCCTCTTCATGAATATGTAATTTTTTCTCAAGAAGGTGTAGATTTGATTGGGAAGTTTTGACAGGAGGAAAAAATTGTTGGCTTCTGAGAAGGTCGAGCTTGAGTACTTATAATAAAGAAAATATAGATCAAAAATAATTATATCTTTCTTTTTGCACTAGATATTCATGTCATCTATAAGATATTTTCAAATCAAAACAAAAAAAGATGATTTGCACTTTTTTTTTTGACGGGAACTACACTGTATATTTTTTATAGTTAAAAAAGGGACTTCAAAATAAAAGAAATGAATAAATTCTTACTCAATTTTTTTTAAAAAATGATAGGCACAAATTTCATCCAATTCTACACATTTCATCAGTTTACATCATTTTTAAATTCTAAACACAAATACCATTTTTTTTGTCATTAATGTTGAACTGTCGCATTGTAATATCACATTTCTTCATAAAAGGTGACACAGGTTTGTGCTTTTACCCGAGAATAAATCAGAATGTCATCAAGAAAAAAAACCACAAACTTATCCAAAAAGGTATGGAATACTCCATTCATGAGGCTCATGAATACAGCTGGAGCTTTTTTGAGGCCAAATGGTACCACGGTGAACTTGTAGTGACCATACCTAGTACGAAAAGCTATTTTGGGGATATCACTATCCAAAATCCTCAACTGATGATAACCTGACTTCAGATCAATCTTTGAAAATACTTGGGCACCCTACAACTAATCAAAGAGATCATCGATTCTGGGAAGAGGATATCGGTTGTTGATGGTCACTTTGTTCAATCACCAATAATCAATACACAACCTAAGTGATCCATCCTTCTTCTTGAGAAAGATCATAGGTGCACCCCAAGGTGACACACTAGGTCAAATATGCCCCTTCTCTAAGAGTTCCTCCAACTGAGCCTTTAGTTCACTAAGCTCATGAGTAGTCATCCCATATGGTACTCTTGAAACTGGCTCAGCTCCTGGCACAAGGTCTATGTGAAAATCCATTGCTCTAGGTGGAGGCATACCAGGAAGCTCTGAAGGAAACACATCTACAAACTCCTGTAGGATTGGAAAATCACTGAGTGATGGCTCCCCCTCTGAATCTTCCTCTCTGTCACTAATGGTGATAGCAAACAACTAACAACCCTTTCACATACACTGCCTAAGCTAAATAGCGGAAATCATACGAAGGGACATAGGCCTCTTCACTCCAAAGATCTCCCTAGAGATACCATCCTCATCCACACATTCCACCCTCTTTTGTCGACAATCCATGTTGGCGCTATGGGCATAAAGCCAATCCATGCCAAGAACAACATCATAAGAACCTAGAGGGGTAATGCATAGATCAGTCCTAGTGGACATGTCTCCAATCTGCATCTAACAACTCTGCACCATGGAACTAAATGACACTCTGGTTACTAAGGCTAACTCTACTTCCCAACTAACATCTTGTCTAACTGCCACTAGCCCATAATGCTCCACCACAAATGGAGATATAAAAGAGTCAGCAGCCACGAAATCAAATAAAACTACAACCATATGGCCCTGTATAATACCTGTAGCCTCAATAACTATGGCCCGATGCTCAGCCTGGTGGTTGTTAATTTTTGCAAAAACTCTATGGGATCTACCCATGTCACCAACTATTGGCTCTGAGAAAGCCCCACTCTGACCACTGGATGCCTATCCCTGTAGACACTCCCTAGCTATATGACCCATGTCACCACAAGTGTAGCATGGTGCGTGAGTATAAGATCATGCACCTTGTGATCCAGACTATTGTGGGCCCCTTGAACTGCTAGATCCGTTGTATCCACCCCTAGGTGACTTCTGAGTCTTCACTGACTATGATTGTGGGGCCTGTACTTTCAAATCCTGCCTGGGACCCTATGACTGCCACTACTTGGGCTTGGAGCCCTAATAACCTTGAGAAGATTTTTGATGTTGTTGCTACTGGGGTTTTGGCTGCTGAGACTACTTTCCCTTAGAGGAGTCTGCTATATAGTTCAGATTCCCTTTCCAAGGGGGTTTCTATTGGGAAGAGTTTTGGTTCTAAGATTGATCTTGTGACTCCTTTCTACCTCGAGTATCCTCAACAACTAGTGCTATCTCCACTGCCTATCTGAAGGTGGTAGGGAAAGCCATCCAAATTGGGCCCTGAAGTGAGAAATTTAGACCCATGATAAAGTGATGCACCCGTAGTTTCTCATCCTTCATATATTCCACATAAGGAAGGAGCTCGAGAAACCTGCTCTCGTACTGAGCCACTATAAGGCCTCTCTGATAAAGAGAATAGAACTCCTCTATCTATTTCTATCAAAAATGCTCTAACAAGTACCTCTCTCAAAATATTTCTATGAAATATTCTCATGTGAGGTTGTCCATCCTCACCCCACCTATGATCTCCTCCTGATGCCACCAGTTGGAGGCATCCCCTCTCAACTGATGAACTACTAGGCATGCCTTTAGATTACTCCCATAAGGGCGTAACCCAAAGCACCACTGTAGGCTTTGTAACCATGCCTCTACTACTGACCCCTCAGTGGAACTGGTATACAATGGTGGTCCAAGTCAAATCAATTCCCTAATGTCATCTCCTATATGTCTAGGAGGTCTGTCAAAAGGGGGTCCTCTCTGATGTATGGAATCTTCCTAGTGCTCACCCTGATGCTCTATCTGTCTTAATGGGGGACTCCTAGCCCTCTCTATGACTCTGGGTCTGCCTCCTCTAGGTCCCTCTGCTTCCACTACTGGGATCTACTGAACTGGCTGAACTACAGGTACTACTCTCTGCTAAACTACACCGATCAAAGTCTGAAGTTCATCTATAATGTCCAGGTTCGGGTTCGGTGGTGGTGGAGGTGGAGGTGGTGGTAGTGGAGGTGGCCCATCCTCATGTCTTGCTCTACCACCCATAGCCCTACGACCTCTATCTCGTTGGTTGCTTCAAGTAATAAGAGGCATCTACACAATTAAAAGTTTGAGTTAAGTTTAGGAAGCACAATGGTTTAAGGTTCCTAGTGTTGCAGCTAGACTATGATACCAAAATGTCATGCCCAAACTACGAGGCAAGAACACAATTTTTTTTTCTTAAAATTAATAATTAAAAAACTCTAAGTTTATAAAGGTTGTGATTATAGTTTAAGAATAGGTTCTCTAAACTGTTAAATTTTTACTCTTGTTATTAAGTTGATATCAACAATAGTTATTAGGTACATTATTACATAAATTTCTCAACAATATATTAAAATTATTTATGTAATAATGTAAAAGATTTTGAGTTAGATTAATTTGAAATTATCTAATCAAATAAAATCTACATTTAAAATTACTTTAAAATAGCCAATAACTTTTCAATTAAAACTAAATTAATAAACAAAAAAAAAATTAAACTAGCTTTAATATTAAAACTAAATACATTTAAAATTTTAAGAACTTTCCTAAGATAATGATGACATTAATAATTGTAGGACCAGAAAAATAGGTAAAAATGCATAACATACTATGAGAAAATCAAAAAGCTCAATAATCATACGTTAGCACCCACTAGTCTACCATGAAAGCCAAACTAATTAAGAAAGCAATAGAAACCCCATTTTTCGTTTGTAGCTCCCATGTTCTTCTTTCTTCTCCAAATGATTGTAGCTCCAAAGTTGCCTATAGTGCATGCAAAATTGAAGCAAAAGTCTATGATGTGGATAATGCCATGAGAATACTTGAAGTGTGATTTTATGAGAGAGAGAGAATGCAACATGTAAATTAGTAAAGACTCAAAAAACTCAAAGATTCAAGGGTTCAAGACTTAAGCATTCTAGCTTCCAGAGACTCTAGGACCCAAAATGAGAGAAAGAGTGTTCATTTTATAATTTTTATGTAGGGTGAGAGCATTGGATTTTTCACCCATAGACATGCGATGTGGCAAGAGATTCCTATGATGCATATGACAGAATATGCCAAATGTAAGATTCTATGACACATGAGAGTCAAATTTGGCTAAATGTGGAAGAGAATCTATGACGCATCATAAGATTCCTCAACCCACTTAAAGAAAAGAATCTATGATGAATAAGCCAAATAGGGACATGCGTAAGAGGTAATAATAATTCCTATGATGCATATGACAGAATATGCCAAAAGTAAGATTCTATGACACACGAGAGTCAAATTTGAAAGAGAATCTATGACGCGTCATAAGATTCGTCAACCCACTTAAAGTCAAGAATCTATGACGAATAAGCCAAATAGGGACATGCGTAAGAGGTAATAATATTTGATTATGACAAATCTCAGCCAAGTGTCAAAGGAGAATCCATGAGGTGTCACATCCAAGTGTCATGATGATGAAATATTTTATAGAATATTTGAATTAAAAATCCTTTTATTCCACAAAATAAGAATTAGTAGAAAATGGAATTAATGATGAAAAATAGAACTTAGGAAATTGTAAATTTCCTTGGTTTACAGATAATAAATCAATTAATTAATAAAATTAATTAATTGAGTATGATAATTAGGAAGAATAATTAGTTAGAATAATAGAATTAAATTATGGGTTATTTAATCCTATAGAGAAAAGTAGTAGATGATTGGCCAAATTGATTAAATGAATGCGACCGTATCCTTTGATGAAAATGTAATGATGATGGATATGGAATAAGATGAGGACTAGCAGATCAAAGCCATGATCAGATTGATTGATTGAAGTTGATAACATGCCAAGGACACATGACATGAATTGGTTGATATGTAACATTTAACTGACATTGTAAATGCTACATGATTGAAATTGATTGATAAGGTTTGATCACAATAACATCAACGGACATTGTCAATATTATTAAAATGGTTGATGATGCCATGATCTAACATTGAAAGCCTCAACAATGTCAAAGATTGGATGACATGAATGATATTTTGACCTAGTACTAAGACCCATTACAGTACTAAGGTCTGATTGATAAGATTGATAAGTTGATAGGTTTCCAAGACACTAAAATCCACAACAATGCCTAGGAATGGATAAATGATGATTGATTTGGGATGTTTGATATGTTTTGGGTTGATTAGGACTGATTTTGAGTTGATTTGATATGATTCTGAGTTGATATGAAATTGATGTGAAAGGGGATACAAATGACAAAATATGGTCAATCTGGCAAAAAGATAAAAGTTAGTAGAATGAGAAAATGGGAAAAATTAGTATGAAGAAGTGATGAATTCATAGATGCAAACCATTTTTGAGCATCTACATTTTGCCCCTCTTTGATACAATGTGATTTAGAGCGTTGTATCAAGGAATAACTGATGAGAAAGCTACAACACGCCCCAGTAGGGATGATATATATGGGTGCCCCCTCGAGAAATTGACTAAGATAAGCATATGATAAGTCAATTTATCGACAACAAGAAGACAAAACCATAGCAACTGACGAAATGACCCAAAACTGTACGTGCATGCCCAAGATGATGGAAGGATGTCATAACCTAAGGGAAATCATCAAAAATGGTCATATTTGGTCAAAGATGATGAGACAAATGTCAAACTAAGGTTGAACCAGGTGGAAAGCCATAGAAAGTTGATTGACAGCATAGGATGATGCAAGAATGCATGAATGCAAGAGGAAGATGATTCGGTGAATCAAAAGACATGATCATGGTGATAGAAGATGTGATGAAGAAGAAATATGAGATGAGGAGATGTTAGTATGATGGAAAGACTTTTTCTTCTAGAAAGTGCACTATATGTCAAATGGAGCTTTATTTTGATATGGCAAATGGAATGCAATGCATCATGGCATAAAGGGCCAGAGCGCAAATGCAAGCCTTCTGCGTAAACAAGCACGATGCAGGTAGAGAATGACCTTGTCCTTCCTAAGGCATATGTACATGCCCCAAACTCTCAAAGGTACATTATAATAGACAAAAATAGAAAAAGATGACCATGAACCATCCCGGCTAGTCTCATAGATTAGTTTTATATCATCGAGTGGCATAGGAACATGATCAAAGAAAAATAAAGCAAAAAATAAATCACTCACTAAACAGTGCAAGTCAACAGCTATCCTTGTCCATTATTACTTTCTTTTTAGTGTTTTAGGTGTTTAGATGGGGTTTGACATGTTGATAATGTGATAGCACTATTTGTGGATTTAGCTGATAAGTTCATAGTGATTTGTTGGATTGATTGTTGGTTCACATTGCTCAGATATTGTCACTGGCATTGAAGTGTAGTGCTTTTGATTTTTAGTCTGCAAAGTGCAAAGGTGAACACAAAAGGGATGGTTATCTGTGGTGAAAATATACAAGGTTTATTGCAAATTTTTGATGAGTTTTGTGATTTTTAGGGTTTTCGAGGATATTTGATTTGTTTGTGTGACTGATTTCTTCAGGTCATTTCACGATTTTTAGGGTTTATTTCAAGACATTTTATGATTTTTAGTGCTTTTTTCAGGACCGTATTTTAATGTTTGGGATTTTTTTCAGGACATTATACAATTTTTAGTGATTTTCTCAGAACATTTGTATGATTTTTAGGGATTTTTTTCAGGATCGTATTTGAATTTTTAGGATTTTTTTAGGACATTTTGTGATTTTTAGTGATTTTTTCAGGACATTTTATGATTTTTACGAATTTTTTCAGGATCGTATAAGAATATACAATTGTTAGCTCCAATATGTTATGCGATAGATCCAATGGATAAAAAGCACTTAGGGGTATGCCCCTAGTTCAAATTCAAACTTACGCACCATGTAGGTAATATGCCCCCAGACAAGACGTAAACTATGTACAAAGGCCAATGATAGAGTATGTGTGTAGACTAGTGATGCTTAAGTAAGGTAATGAAGGACATTAACCGGTTCGTGAGCCATGATAAGGAACCAAGGATGTCTTGCAATATGAAGGGTATGATCAAGGAATGATGGAGGGGGAAAAGACCAGATAGAATCTTGATAGATGGAGGAGCAATAACTAATTACACATGGTGCCTGTTTGCCAGGTTTTCACCATGGTACTTCCCCAAAGCGCCTGTTTGCCAGGTTTTCACTTTTGGACGGAATTTTTCTCTTGACTCAAATTTTTGTGCCAAGATGCCTGTTTGCCAGGTTTTCATCAAGGCATCCATTTTTTCATGACTTTTTTCACTTTTTTCTTTTCTTTTTTCATGACTTTTTACTATTTTTTTGATATTTTTTCAGAACTTTTAGATGGAATCAAGAATGTCACTGACAAATGCTGAGAATATATATGTTGTTGGTGCTACTAGTTGATGAGCTCTGAATTCATGACTGACCATAACTATGGAGGATTTGTTCCAAGTCTGTAGCTAAAATCAAACCACTAGAAAGGCCTCGAGAGATACCATCATGTACCGTATGTAAGACAATGTCTATCTCTTGCAAATCAAGGCATTTGTGGATAATTGGGTCAATAGATGTATCATGTGGGATGTCATTGATGATGACATATGCAAAGGCTTTTTGGATAAAGGATTGATTTTGTTTAGTGGACAAATTAGGTAGCTGGATTGGGTGATAAACAAAAGGATATAAGGGAGGGTTGGGAGGGTTGAGACCAATGACCTTCTGCATGAATGTTGATTGAGAGAGCTCCAAAAGACTTTGTGGCATGTTGAACATTGGAACATTGATATTCATGGCATCATATTTTTCATTTTGTATCAATGCGAGCTTCTTAGCTTTTGATTTTTTATAGTCTAATGGCGCCTTTTTATTTTCACCAAGAAACCTATGCTTGCTATCTTTTTCTCTTTTTGCTTTATAGGTAGAAAGTGGAGTAGGCTCCCCAAAGTATGCCAATGTGTTCTCTTTAGGAGAAACTACTTCTTTATGATTTTCAATCATAATGCCTTCAAAGTCTATTATGAGAGTGTCATCATCATCGAATCGATCAAAAATTGGAGGTCCATGTTGGTCCCAATCCAAAGGTTCAAGATAACCTGAGGAGATGTCATCACCAGTGTTGAATGGGCTTTGGTTGAAGGAAGATATATGGGTAACTGATTCAACTAGGTCATTGGAGTCATGCTCAAAGGCTAGGGGATTGTTGGTTTCAAGTGGGATATCCTCAGATGCCTTTTCATCGTTCAAAACATCCATAGTCTTACACATAGGTACCATAGTACTAGGAGGACCTATTCATAATGGTTTAAATCCAAGCCCCAAACTAGGAGGTTGTCCTTCTGTAGTGATAGGTTCAATGATCTCTTGTTTTTGAGATCCAAGACCACTATAGACATCATAGCCTTGTTTCTGCATGATGGTAAACCCAAGTCCATACTTGCTAGGAGATATCAAAGTGGGTTCTCATTCTGTTTTTTCTTTCTCAATACATACGGATGTATTCTCATTGATAGAAGTATAATTCTTTGTACTGATGGGAGAAAGTGGTGACTCCCTAATGTGAGAGACTTGAGACATAAAGTACTCTCCACACCCATTGTCTTCAATCTTCATCTTTTCCTTGGCTTTACTGAGTAGTATATCAGCATCCACATACTTAGAGGAATTTGTGGGTTGTGCTTCATTGTTTGTTGGGATTTGGAATGCAGTAGCATCTCTTAGATTAGCACAAAATTGGAAAGGATCTAGATCGCCAGGGATGGTAACCTCCATGTTATTATAGGAAAACTTCAGACATTGATGATATGTAGAAGGGACTGCTTTCATAGCATGAAGCAAAGGGCATCCTAGTATCATGTTGCAATTAATTTCAATGTCTAGGACATAGAACAATGTGTCTTCAATAGTTGGACCAACTCTGATAGGTAATGTGATGATGCCCCTAGAGAAGCGTTCACCATCATCATAAGCTTTTATTGTGATTCTTCGAGATGGATCCACATCATCTTCAGAATAACCCAAATTGTTGACAACCTTAAGAGTATAGATGTTCAGTCTTGCTCCTCCATCTATTAAGACATGTTTGACTTTGGCATTATGGATGAAGCCTTCAAGATAAAGGGGATCATTGTGGTTATATTTTTCCTTAGGAATATCTCAGGGTGAAAAAGTGATATGTTGTGATGCGGATAGGTTCCCAACCATGGCTTGGAACTGAGCAACATCCATGTTATCTAGGACTATCGACTCTTTAAGGGCTTGCTCCAAGATCTTTTGATGTTGGGAAGATGCACGCAGGAGGTCCAAAATGGATATTTGTGTAGGGGTTTTTCCGATTTGTTCAACAAGGCTATAATCAGCTGAAGTAGGAGTAGTAGGTCTAGATGGCAGTATAGGTCTAGTAGAAGCAGTAGGTCTAGCTGGGGCTCCAGGTAGGGTGATCTTGCTATGGTGTGTAGTGATAGCACAACGAGGGTTTTCAGCCTTTAATATGAATGTGGATATACGAAATTCAGACTCATTAAAGCAATTGATGGTGTATTGATAGCCGGTACATGTATAATTCACATTACGTTACAAGTTTGAGTTTGAACTTGAGGATTTCTCTTTGTCATGATTACCCAAAGGATCTTTGAAAATAGTGTGATCAAAATTGGATGCTAACAGTGATGGATCAACTATGATGACACCATCATCAATAAGGTCTTGTATTGCATGTTTCAGTTGGAAGCATGATGAAGTTTTGTGCCCTTTGGTGCGATGGTAATCACAATACTTTTTGTCATCCCACCAATCAGCTTTAGTCAATCCTTCATCTTTGATTGGGGGTAATTGCAGGAAGTTATCACTCAGTAACTGTTGTAATGTAGTCTCAAATGGTATCCCCAATGGTGTGAATTTCCTATCTTTGGTTCTAAGATGTCTTCGAGGTTTATCTTGTGTGGGAGTCTCAGTTTTCTATTATGGAGCTGATGTTTGATTAGAGGTTTGTGAATTTGTAGGGTTTACACCTTTCAAAGTCAATTGAGGTTGTGTTGTGCTAATTGTGTGAGCATCCACAATACCATCATTAGTCACATTCTTGTTTTTGGAGAAAAAAATTTCCTTGTCATTAGACAAGTTTGTGTTTGTGTTTTCTTTGTTTATCTTGAGGACTCCCTTACGGATAAGAGCATCTTCAATACTAGCCCCTTTTTTCATTAGTTTAGAAATGGTGCTTGGACTCTTGATTTTGAGTTTATACATTAAGTCTGGGACTAAATTTTCAATGCATAGGTTTACTTGTTGTTCTTCAGGAATGTCTAGTGAGCATTGACTAACTAAGCTTCTCCAACGGAGTAAGAATGTGATGAATGGCTCTTCTGCCTTCTATTTAGTTGAGCACAAATCAAAAAGTGTCACCTCATTTGTAATGTTAAAGGCAAAGTGGGAGATAAACTTGTCTGCTAGCTCTGACCAAGATTTGATATTACTAGGAAGTTTGGAGTACCATTCAAGTGCAGGCCCACCTACAGAATGTGGGAACAATCTCATAAGGTAAGTGGGCTCATCGCTAAGTTCAGTACATGAAGCACAAAATTCTCGGATGTGATCAATAGGGTTTCCTTTTCCTTAGTATTTTTCAAACCTTGGAGCTTCAAAGTGTTTTAGGAATGGAGGCATATACAAAATTTTATCGAATGGGTTAGGACATAGGTCCCTTTCAGTAAATAGAGCCTATTTCTTTTGGACTCCCAATGCCTCGACTTTTTTGGAAAGTTGTTTGAATTGTTGTAGTATTTCTTCATTGGGGTTTTGCATGATGGTCTTCTCTTCAAGTCTTCTGTGTCTATGAGTAGACCGTTTGCTATGGCGAGAACTATGTCGACTTGGTTCTAACATTTCTGTGTTTGATGAGTCTAATGAAGTGTCACTATGTGGTGGAGGTATGTTGGCACCTTGAAGACAGAAAGGTCCTTGTTGTTCGGGAACTTGTTGTGGTATTTGATGTGGCACTTGTTGTTGTTGTAAAAAATATTGCTGGTATGCAATTCGTTGCTCAAGGCATCTTTGGTATTCCAATAGTTGATTGAGTTGCTCTTGTTGTTTAGCAAACATTGCTTGTTGTTGTTGGGATTGCTGCTGAAATTGTTGTTGATAGATTGTGTGTAAGTCAAGTGGGTTCACATGGGACTGCATATTAGGAATGTTGGATGTTTTCCCCACTTGAGGTTGTTGTCGTTGTGTTTGATGTTGTTGTTGATATGTGGGATGTGTGTCAAGCGTATGTAGACTTGGTTGTGCCTTGGAAGTGTTGATTCCTTGTACCATTGTAGGTTATTGTTGTCATGGGGGTTGACTAAGTCCTTGAGAATTGAACGTCATGTTTGTATTGTTGTTTTGGTACCTTTGTGTTTTAGATGTTCCTGCTTGCGACATCATATTGACTTGACTATGACATGTGTCCCTGTTAGGAATGGGCACAATGTCAATAAGACTTTTCCTTTGTGTGTCCACAGGGATGGTTGCGCTTGATGTTTCACATGTTGTACTTATGAGAGGTTCTATAGTGTTTGATGTCATAGTACTTGGTAAAGTTAGGAGAAAAGGTGCACTTTGTTGATTTTCCTCCAAAGAAGGTATGTCTAGCATCCATAGAGCATGGGTCCCTTTAGGTGCATCTTGTTGCTGCAGCATGCGACTAAAATCAAGTCTTAATGTCCTTTTGGGGTGTTTAGGGATTGGTGGTATTTCATCAAACAAGGGGTTAACATTGATGTGTTCAAATGTACTTTGGAGGATTTCGATTGTTGGTTCTTGATGGGATCTTATAGGTGCCATTATTGCATTTGAAAACTCCAAAGGTTGTTTTCCCTTGTCTAAGTCCAAATTTATCATGGGTTGGATGTTTTCAATTGTTGTGTTGGTTAGATTTTTGGACTTAGGACCTTCCAAGTTTGGGTTAAATTTGACAATTTCTTGAGCTGCCAAACATTTGAAGTTCTTGCAAAAACTTTTGTCTTGACATGCCCTAGCCATTTCTTCATCAGTGATTCCATAATCAGTGTCAGAGTCATCACTTAGGTGTACAATACCTTTTTGTATGTTTGATGTGTTAGGTTGGCTGAATTCAAATGAATGTGATTGTTCATCTTCAGGTGAGGTTGGTACACTTCCTTCTCTTGGTGGCATTGGCACAAATATAAGTTCAAAGTCAAGACTCCATTGAACCATCCCATGTGTGGGGGAAGTGTTTGGAGGAAATCTCATGGTAGGTGTATTGTTCAAGGTTTGTTGTGCCATAGCTTGAGGATCTTGTGGATACATGTTCAAGGGGTCTGCTAGTAATGGTTGTGATGCTTCAATTTGGTCTTCGTCAAAGGTTTCTTGGATTTTCTTGCTCTTTCTTTTTCTTGGATGAGGTTTTGGTTGTGCTTGTGCCTCAGAAAACAAAGGTTGATAGAGTTCCTTTGGTCTCTGAGCTGCTTGTCTCCTAGTAAGTGCTGGCATGATACCTAAGAGTGCAAAGAGTGGTGGGTATGCATGATATGAGTGTTTTTGGTATTTTTAATTGTTTAGGAATGTTATGAAATGTGAGGAAATGCTAGATGAATTATGGTTTTTATGTGCAAAGTGCAAATGTCCTAGGGATGTTATGCAAATGCAAATGCAAGGTGATGTTTTGAGGTTTGACTAGAGGGGATGAAAATGACTCTAAGGTATGCAAAATGACAATTAGGGTTATGTTTTGGACTTGTTAAGGATGCTAAAGGTTGATGTATGCAAGGTATATCATGCAAAGGATGATTTTTTGGGTTCGTAATGACGTTTCAGACATGCAAAATGAGAGTAAATGCTTAAGAAGGCAATTTGGTTGATGCACAACTTGATAGGGTTTGGTAATGAAAATGATGTTAAGGATTTTGATCAATGCAATATGAAGGGGATATACTACTAGGGTAGGTCAAAATGATGTTTGGGGATGCTATGACAAGGGTATATGGAAAGTTTTGAACTTAGATAAAACCTTTTGAAAGTATTTTGCCTAAGAGTTTAACCCGTGTGATAAAGGACTTTGGATCTTGACCAAAAACTGATAAAAGACGAAAAGATCAAATTGATAAAAGATGAAAAGGTCAAATATATCAAGACATAGATAAATTTTGACCAAAGAAAATGATAAGCAAAGATAAAAGGACTAGTCAAGATCCATTATCCGTCAACACTAGGAAATACTCTAAGACTTATACTTCTTCCAGATTTGACACTAAATTCAAAGGTTTTGGGGGTTCAAAATGATGGTGATGCTAAGTGAGATTTGACAAAGAGGTAAATGGTAGAGGATAGTGTTAGGGCCAGTTTGGACGCTCAAAATGATGATTAGGACACCCAGAATGATGGATAAAGTGGTCAAGATGATGAATAGGTATGCAAAGATGCAAGGTGATGAATGCAAAGTGCTGATTTTGAGATGGGAATGCAAAAACTAAGGAAATTAAAACTAAACCTAAATGGATGCAATATGAAAAGTAATGAGGACTAAAAGGTGCAATATGAAGTCTATATGATGTAAGAATGAAGCCTTGACTAGGGTGAATGCAAGTGAAATCTATGCAAGTGTGAGATCTACATTTTTCCAAGAACATTTAAGAGCACAAGTCGCCATTTGAGATCTACATCTTGATTATGTTTTACACACACACAAGACACATTAAGACAAGAATAGTTGTTGTAAAAGTTAACAAACACACCACAACCTAGGCTTTTAGGACTATATCCATTGAATTCCTACTTGAATCAAAGTTTAGTCATGCTTATCTAGAGCAGACAACCTAGGATCTTGGCACCACAGGCTCCCCCTTACAGCGCACTCACTTCTCGGGGCTACCAAGATCCGCTTCCCAAGGGGCATGACTTCCCAAGGGACTGTTGCCTCTACTAAGGACCACAAGAATGTAGGATGTCTTCACAGACATGGGTGACCCCTTGAGCTAGTGGATAGAAAGGATTTTGGCCACTAAAATATGGTTTTTAGTAAGGGCATTCCGTTCGGCATGTGAATGATAAACTTCCGCAAAAGGTCTCCCAGCCCCGAGAACCAGGGTTTGATGCACCACAAGGGTACTGGAGGAGAGCTATCACTCAGCAATACCGCTGACATAGCTTTCACTGTAATCAAGTTCTATATAGCGGCTAGAATGTTGACCTAGCTTTGGCCCGTTATCGCTCTGAGGTCGTCCCCTGGTATACCCAATATCGAGTATCTTGGTCCAAGGCAGGCCTCGTATAGAAGTTACACGAATTTCTCTTACACCCAAGATCCATGAATGGTGAGGGGAGAGGATACGTCCAATGCAACTCCTAGGGATCTAACACTGTAGACATGCTAGACAGAAAAGAAAAAGGTTCTTTTTAAGCACCAAATGAAATGTTATCTAGTCTAGGAAATCCATACACATAGTTCTGAAAGACACACAAAGTCTTCAACAACGTCCTGCAAACAAAGCATTAGTAGTTTATCATCATGTCTTCATCCAACGATTTCCACATGGTGCAAATAGACCATCAGTAACACAAAATCACCTAATCTATGTCCTAGAGAGTGATAGGAGCTTGAAATGCAGATTTTGATTGGTGCATGTGCTTACTATGAACCTAGGTGTCAAAAGGAAGAGTAGATAGTCATTATACCCTTCCAAGTGAGCTCCTTCCTTGCACCTACAAGCACAAAACAAGAAAACCCAAGTTAGATATGCATGTTCACGTCGGGTTCACCAAATGTAGGACCAGAAAAATGGGTAAAAATGCATAACATACTATGAGAAAATCACAAAACTCAATAATCATACGTTAGCACCCACTAGTCTACCATGAAAGCCAAACTGATTAAGAAAGCAATAGAAACCCCAATTTTTGTTTGTAGCTTCCATGTTCTTCTTTCTTCTCCAAATGATTGTAGCTCCAAAGTTGCCTATAGTGCATGCAAAATTGAAGCAAAACTCTATGATGTGGACAATGCCATGAT
Source organism: Cupressus sempervirens (assembly GCA_028749045.1). Taxonomy (NCBI): domain Eukaryota; kingdom Viridiplantae; phylum Streptophyta; class Pinopsida; order Cupressales; family Cupressaceae; genus Cupressus; species Cupressus sempervirens. The sequence goes on from CM053790.1 coordinate 556,883,174, forward strand.
AATACTTGAAGTGTGATTTTATGAGAGAGAGAGAATGCAACATGCAAATTAGTAAAGACTCAAAAAACTCAAAGATTCAAGGATTCAAGACTTAAGCATTCTAGCTTCCACAGACTCGAGGACCCAAAATGAGAGAAAGAGTGTTCATTTTATAATTTTCATGTAGGGTGAGAGCATTAGATTTGTCACCCATAGACATGTGATGTGGCAAGAGATTCCTATGATGCATATGACAGAATATGCCAAATGTAAGATTCTATGACACATGAGAGTCAAATTTGGTTAAATGTGGAAGAGAATCTATGACGCATCATAAGATTCCTCAACCCACTTAAAGCCAAGAATCTATGATGAATAAGCCAAATAGGGACATGCGTAAGAGGTAATAATAATTCCTATGACACATATGATAGAATATGCCAAAAGTAAGATTCTAAGACACACGAGAGTCAAATTTGGAAGAGAATCTATGACGCGTCATAAGATTCGTCAACCCACTTAAAGCCAAGAATCTATGACGAATAAGCCAAATAGGGACATGCGTAAGAGGTAATAATATTTGATTATGACAAATCTCAGCCAAGTGTCGAAGGAGAATCCATGAGGTGTCACATCCAAGTGTCATGATGATGAAATATTTTATAGAATATTTGAATTAAAAATCCTTTTATTCCACAAAATAAGAATTAGTAGAAAATGGAATTAATGATGAAAAATAGAACTTAGGAAATTGTAAATTTCCATGGTTTGTAGATAATGAATCAATTAATTAATAAAAACTAATTAATTGAGGATAATAATCAAGAAGAATAATTAGTGAGAATAATAGAATTAAATTATGGGTTATTTAATCCTATAGAGAAAAGTAGTAGATGATTGGCCAAATTGATTAAATGAATGCGACCGTATCCTTTGATGAAAATGTAATGATGATGGATATGGAATAAGATGAGGACTAGCAGATCAAAGCCATGATTAGATTGATTGATTGAAGTTGATAACATGCCAAGGACACATGACATGAATTGGTTGATATGTAACATTTAACTGACATTGTAAATGCTACATGATTGAAATTGATTGATAAGGTTTGATCACAATAACATCGACGGACATTGTCAATATTATTAAAATGGTTGATGATGCCATGATCTAACATTGATAGCCTCAACAATGTCAAAGATTGGATGACATGAATGATATTTTGACCTAGTACTGAGAGCCCTGACAGTACTAAGGTCAGATTGATAAGATTGATAAGTTGATAGGTTTCCAAGACACTAAAAGCCACAACAATGCCTAGGAATGGATAAATGATGATTGATTTGGGATGTTTGATATGTTTTGGGTTGATTAGGACCGATTTTGAGTTGATTTGATATGATTCTGAGTTGATATGAAATTGATGTGAAAGGGGATACAAATGACAAAATATGGTCAATCTGGCCAAAAGATCGAAGTTAGTAGAATGAGAAAATGGGACAAATTAGTATGAAGAAGTGATGAATTCATAGATGCAAACCATTTTTGAGCATCAACAATAATATAATGAAAGTTGAACAAATCAAAATCTAAACTAGATTGCATTAGTAATACCTTACTAACTTAAACTACTCTACTAGATATATATTAAAATTTAAAACAATAACTTTTAATCAAATAACAATTGAACAAACATAATTACTAACAACTTTTTTTTCAACAAAAACTTTTTAAAAGAAAACTAAACAACTAACCTAAAGATGTAATTAACATTATAACTTAAATAAAAAACTATCTAAATACCATAACATTTAAGTACAAAAAATATAAACTAATCACCACTAACCTAAACTTTAACCTACACCTATCCTATCCCCTTAATCCTACTCTACTCTCCCTACAAGACAAGTTGACCCCCCCCAAAACCACCACACATCCCACATCACTTCAGCCACCTGTGCATTTCCAAGCGCTGATCCAAGAAACAGTGCTCTGCCCAAGGAGATTTGGCATAAACCCTTCCTCCAATAAAGGTGGCGTCCAAAGTTATGATGGATAAAAAAAAGTTTTACCAAAGGAAAATTTACCCATGATAAAGCAAGGCCTACACATGCAAGGAAAGAAACTCGCTAGCCAAGAAAGTACATGCTGACACAAGCCTACCAAAAGATGTGGCGACTTGGGAAAAAGGTGAAAGGAGGGTACAAAATTAATTTAGTTCAAACTTTCAACCCTAATGCAAGGATGAAGCACTTTTTTTTTATGAGAATCAAATCACTGCGCAAGGATAAGATGGGAAGGGGGGTACAATAATGTCACCATGTGGCAGCATATTTTGACTTAGCTACAAAAATTTTCCAACACATCACCAAAGGTGGTGCCAAGAAAGGGAGGGTTAAATGCATAAAGTAAAGTGGGTGAGTAAGGACATGAGGTTAAGTTTTCAAATAATTATATTCATTTGTTAGTTAATTTTAAATATTCAAAGCACATTTAAATATATATCATTTATGGATATTTAAGATTCTCCTCAGATTCTCTATTTCAAGGGGAGAATTTAAATTTTCTCCCCATACAAAAACCAGAGAGTTTTTGCTCTCTTGAGAACATTTTTTTTTTGCCAAAAATTTCTAAGTATAGATTTTTTAAGTTGATATATTTACCAAGAGGGGTAATTTTTAAAAAAAAAAGAAAATCTAAAAGGATTGATGCAACTTAATAAACCAAGGATTTGAATTATCCATTTTATTCAATAATGTAAGAATGGTTTGATTTTGATAATCATGAAAGTTGAATCTACATCCATAATATGATTTTTTTTTATTTATGGATTTAAAACATAGATTTAATCATTGTGACACATTCATACAAGATTAATTGATATCTCAAACAACTTAAAATGAACCATCAACCATAATATTTTTCTTTTCTTTTCTCAACATAGTTTTCATATTTAACATATAAGGAAACTTAAAATTTTTGCTTAATTAAACCATCATCATAACATCTTATTTCTGATATGCATCCATCTAATTTAAAATTATGATTGAATCAAATGATGAACAATTGTACTTTAAACACCAATTTTATTGCCAAACCTGATTCAAAGGCTCTACTGGGAAAGAATCGAGATGAAAACTTGGCTTCATTACCATAATAACAAAGTTTAAAATACGAATTACATAGGATATCAATCCCAAATTACATCAATTTAATTGAATTTTCTTCATGACCCTCATCAAGGGAATTCATAACAATTTTTTTGCAACCCATTTCTAAAACCATGGAGGGAACATAATCTGATCAGGTTACCAAAAGCATGACCAAGAACAATTCAAACATGCATATTCATACAAGGTTTTCGCAATATGATTCACAATGAATCAACACTAGGGAAAGGTGGATTCTTCCAACAGGAGAAGTCAAGCACAACACCAAAATATATGCCCAATTGGGGCTATAAACCAACAAATTGTGTTCTTCCACTTTAACATTCCATACTCATACGAAGTTTGTGCTAATAGGTAGGGGCCCATAACACCCTACCCTCTCTCCCTCTTCTCATCCTGAGAAGAGACTCTACACTGGTTGGAGTCCAACTAAATAAACCTTTCCCAAAATTGGTCACTTCTGCCCTATCTAAGGGTGAGTAATACCAAAACACCCATGCAAGAAAATTTCAAAATTGTAAACATAAACATGAAAGGAAATCATCCAAAATAACATGGTTTTTCAAATCATCCCAACATACCCACAAACATACAAACATTCAAACAACAACAAGGTAGCATAAGCATGAAACAAACATGAAATTCTGCACAAGGGAGATGAGAATTCCTACCTTCACAAAGAGGTAATGGCAATGAAAAAATTTGAGTAGAGCTTTTCCCTTCCTTCTTCCAATCTTCCAAGACTCCTCTCTAAATGTAGAGATTGGGTAACAACCTAAACTACTCCAAGAAGGGCCTCTAAATAAGCCTCCAACTCAACCAGCAAAAGGATCAATAACTTCTCCCACCCACTTACAATTCTAGAAACTCCTAACTCAAACTAGACTATGGTTAAACACTAAGTGGATGTGAGGTGAGACAACTCAAGATAACCACTTGCAATTTTCGGACAAACGCAAAATGAGACATTTTGAGTGATCTCAAAAGCCAATAAAAGGGGCTTAGGGGTTGGAAAAGACCCCCAACCCATACCCATACCCCTTGGGTATAAATATTTCATGTTTTAAAGCCTTACGAATAGGTTTAGAGCCAAAAAAAAGCTAGGAATTAAATAGGACCATCTAACAACTCAAAAATGCAGATTAAGCACTAATCCGAATTAAGTGTGACTAAACTTGACTAAGAACCAAATTAGCAAAAAGACACTAACTTAATCCGACTTAGGTCCAAGGGTTACATAGCTAACCCTAAATAGCACACTAAAGAACATAAACAATTTACAAGTGTCAAGCGACACTAAAAGAACATAGTTACGAACACTAACATTCACTGAACATGAAAAGATACATACATACATTTCACAATACAATACTTGAATTACGAACAACAAGGTTTCCAAAATTAGCACATAGGGATCAGTTTTGTTCCTCCGTAGGGTTTCTCGGCTAAAATATCTGCACACTCATTGCACACATCAATAGTCCCGTAAAATCACATGTACATATATGTATACGTATCAAAAATTCACATAAATTGAAACATACATCAATAAGGGTTTCTTCATCCTACTTAATTCTTAACCATTTAAAAAAATATCTTAAATCACAGTCTCAATCCTACATTTACTGATTTCATCAACATACATATAATGAAACATTAAATGAAAAACATCAAATATCTGAAAGTAACATCACACAGCATGAAATAATATAATATGTTCTAAGCATTAGATAATGTCTTGACATCTGGAGTCGTGAGTATCAAAATAATAGTAATGTATCACTATGCTACGATGGGTCAGGGCGAGGCCTCACACTAATGCTCAACAAGAATAGTTTATTCCACAAACTCTTGTAATTTTTAGGTGTTCTACAGGTCAAGTAGACCTCTGGAAATATTTTATCCTTCTTAGTATTCATTTTTATTAACTGATTCTGATGAACCAAAAGAATATGAAGAAGCAATGCAAGTGGATGCCAAACAATAGTGGAAGCTAGGCATGAAAGAAGAGATAGACTCCTTATTGAAAAATAAGACTTGGGATTTTTTTCCCTCTACCTGAAGGAAAAAGTGTCTTTCCTAAAAAATGGCTTTATTAGCTAAAGGAGGAAGATGGAGGAAAGAAAGATATTACGCAAGACTTTTGATAAAGGTTTTTGCACAAAAAATGGGTATAGATTTTGATGAAATATTCTCTCCTATTGTAGAAATGACTTCAATTAGAATTGTACTAAGCCTTGTGGCTACAAATTATTTTCATCTTGAACAACTAGATGTTAAGACAACTTTTCTCCATGAAGATTTGGTGGAAGAAATTTACATGCAACAATAAGAGGGATATGAGGTCAAGGATAAGGATAATTTGGTGTGTAGGTTAAGAAAAGGTCTATATGGCTTGAAGCAGGCACCTTGAAAATGATATTTAAAATTTGATAGTTTCATGGTTGAACAAGGATACCATAAATGTCATTCTGATCACTATGTATATTTTAAGAGATTGGATAATGGGAGTTACATTATCCCATTACTCTATATTGATGACATGCTTGTTGATGAGTCTAATATGCAACAAATAAATGAACTTAGACATAAATTAGCAAGGTTTTTTTCTATGAAGGATCTAGGTGTTGCGAATCAAATCCTTGGTATGAGGATTACATGGGACAAGAAAAATAGAACCTTGAATTTGTCCCAAAGTGAGTATAAAAAGAAGGTTTTGAAAAGATTTAATATGCACTATGGAAATGTACCCAAATGCATAGGAAGAGGTAGATAAAATGTCTAACATCATGTATCCATCAACAATTAGCAGTCTAGTGTATGTAATGGTATGCACATGACTAGATATTTCTCATGCAGTGGGAGTTGTCAACAGGTATATGAGAAATCTAGGTATGGAACATTGGAATGTTGTCAAATGGATTCTTCAATATTCGATAGGTGCTACTACAAAGGTGTTATGTTTCACATGACTCAAGTATTCTCTGAGTGGATATTTTGACTTTGATTTTGTAGGAGCTATGAATACAAGGAGTACTACATGGTATGTTTTCACTATAGGGGGTACTGCAATCATTTGGATTTCTATATTGTAGAAGGTTAATGCCCTTTCAACCACTGAATCTAAGTATGTAGCTACTATGAAAGCTAGCAAGGAGATGATTTAGTTACAATTTTATCTAGAGGAGTTGCGTTAGAAGTAGGAAGATCACCTATTGTACAATGATAGCTATATTTCCTTTCATTTATCAAAGAATTTTTATTTTCATTGAAGGACAAAGCACATACAACTTAGGTGCCATTTTATAAGGTCTATTTTGGAGGATGACTAATTGGGGATTAAAAAGATTCACATAAGTAAAAAATCTTGTTGATATGTTCAAGAAGGTATTCCCCAAGAAGAAGTTGGCATCTTTCTTACCTTCTATTTGGCTTCTTGATTGATGATCATGGAGGTACTATAGAGAAAAGTCTTTTATCTAGTTGAACTTCCACATACTTAATTGTTGTCTAGTTTCAGTCTCTACATGGGAGAAGGTTTGGTGTGGAGCCTAATGAGTCTCTAAGTTGGAAATTGTTGATATTGTGGAAATGGATCATGTAGTGGGGGTTAATGCTCTCTTTTTTTTTGAAAAGAAAACTAAAAATGTTGTTAAAAACCATAAAATGGTCAATTTTAGAGGTTTCCCTAAAATGTTGTTATAAGAGGTTGAGATACATAATGCATTCATTAAATCTACACATTATTTATGTTCTTTATGTTTTCTTTTAGTATTTCTTTATATAATTATTTATTCTTATATTATTGTAGATTTGTTAAAACCTAATGTTCAAGGAGCTACTCCTGAACCTGTTACACAAGTTTAAGGTAAAGCACTACAAGGAGAGGTGAATAAATAAAAGATTTAAGAGGTGAACGTGACTAGTTCCTTAGAGGAATGAATTTTTATATAGATCTTTGTTACCCTATCAAATTTTTTTATTCTCTCAGTAGTTAGGCTCTTTAGAGGTTGAGCACACATGCCACACCTTTGCAAGTATCAAGGCCAAGCACAAAAACATCAATGAGCAAAGATGATATATCTTATGGATATGTGTGGTGGAATATAAGAGGATTAACTAGGAGGGGAGGGGTGAATTAGTTGCCAAAAAATAAATCCTAGATCCCTTAGATGTTAGCACAAAACATAAACTTCACTAAATATATTGATGCTCAATAAACATACAAGCACTCAGTTTACAATAGTAAATGTTGTAAGTGAGAAAACACTAAAATAACAATTGTAACTCATAAAATAATAAACATGGAGATCTTAAGATATTATGTGTGATTAACATTTCTTAACTTAGGTGCGTACAAATAAAAGAAATATCATGAACACAAGTGACACCAAGATTTAACGTGGAAACCTAATTTGGGAAAAACCTTCAATTGCAACTAGTTACTAATTTTGACTCTTTTGAAGTGAACCTTGTTATGATCCAACCTTGTTAAAGGCTACAAAAAAATCTTTCAGGTGTGACCCTATTAGAGGACTTAATCACCTTATTAGGAGTGGCATTGTTAGAGGTATTTAGACACTTCAATCTATAAATGCCACCTTTTTAGAGGATTTACAAATAGTTAAGCCAACTTAGTTAAGATATTTAGATCACTACTACAATGGTTGGAGAGTAATAATAAGATGACTTGATTTCTAATGCAATTGAATTGCTGATTACAGATCTCAATTCTTGCTTATATACTTGATCCTTTATGATCAAATGTATCTTTACATCTCTACAAAGATATTGTGCTTATCCTTCTACTTCTCTTCCTCTAAGCATAATCTAGTCTTCCATTCCATTCCACATATTCAATCCTCAACTTGACTTATTACATATACCTGATGCATTGTCAAGTGATCTTGAGTACATCTTAGAATAATTAATATTCATCACCTCAGTCAGCTAGAACCAACAAACAAATCTACTAAACTCAATATGTTGAAACAAGAAAATCTTTGGTGGCCAACCCTACTCAGTAGACACTAACTCAAAAATGATTTTCCTATGTTTATAAAGTGAACTCATAACACTACATCTTCACAAACTTTCTTTGGTAATCGAGTGAGCTTGGTTAACACTAGTTCCATCTAGAATTTTCCTTCATTAGTGATCTCAATTAACACTCAACTTCTACAAACTTTTCTTTTATTCCCAAGTGAACTTGGTAGTCACTGACTTATTAACTTAGAAAACTTTGGAATGCTTGGATAACATAGGAAACTATCTTCATCACTCAAGTGAGCTTAGCATACACTAACTAACAAAGATATAACATTTTGTGTAACATCAAAGACAATAGACAATTAATTATTTGTATTCAACACTTTCCCTCTATGGTATTGATGGCAACACAACATGTCATAATACAATGAAATTTTAGAAAAAAATAGTAGTAAGGAAAATATCCTTAGTTTCATTATAATTCTCATCCATAAGAAATCCTTTTAATAGTGTAAAAGCCCTCTACCTTTAGTTTCTCATTCTCACTAACTCAAAAATGATTTTCTTATGTTTATAAAGTGAACTCATAACACTACATCTTCACAAAATTTCTTTGGTAATCGAGTGAGCTTGGTTAACACTAGTTCCATCTAGAATTTTCCTTCATTAGTGATCTCAATTAACACTCAACTTCTACAAACTTTTATTTGATTCCCAAGTGAACTTGGTAGTCATTGACTTATTAACTTAGAAAACTCTGGAATGCTTGGCTAACATAGGAAACTATCTTCATCACTCAAGTGAGCTTAGCATACATTAACTGACAAAGATATAACATTTTGTGTAACATCAAAGACAATACACAATTAATTATTTGTATTCAACACTTTCCCTCTATGGTATTGATGGCAAAACAACATGTCATAATACAATGAAATTTTAGAAAAAAAATAGTAGTAAGGAAAATATCCTTAGTTTCATTCTAATTCTCATACACAAGAAATCCTTTTAATAGTGTGAAAGCCCTCTACCTTTAGTTTCTCATTCTGTCATAAAAATATATCTTTAATATTTTCTTCTGATAGAAAACTCTCCCTCTTTGATATTAGAAAAAGTTCTTCCTCTAATGAACTCTCCCTTTTTCACATCTTTAAGAAAAAAATTTGTCATATGACACACAAACTTCTCCCTCTTTGACATCTCATGCCAAAGATAATATTTAGTGAATATTAGTGTACCTTATGTACTAATTCATATGCAACATTTTTTTTCAATACTATATCAATTGATTGATCTTCTACATGATCTAGTTAATGTATCATTAGGCTTCATTTAGTAGGCTTTAGATAGGGGAATAACCCCTAAATTACCTCGTTATCCTACACCAATTCTCTCAAAAAATGATATTTTATAGTAATGTTCTTGGTCTTGGTATGCATCATAGGATTCTTTGATCTATTAAATGCACTGGTGTTATCATGAAAGATGACCAATGGATCCTTGATCACTACCTTCATACCTATTTATAGTTGTTTGAAACAAACAATACTAGACCAATTAATTAGAACTACCACATACTTGTCCTTTTCTATAAACTAAGAAATGCAATTACTCTTCTTACTTGTCCAAGACACTATTCTTTTACCAAGAAAGAGTGCTCCACCACTAGTGCTCTTCCTGTCATCAACACTTCCTACCCAATCAACATTTGTGAATGCTTTTAAATCCAAATTGCCTAATTTTTGTACCATAACCCATACTCTTTAGTACCCTTTAGATACCTCATGATTCTCTTTATTTCCATCATATGGATTTTTTTAGGATTTCTTGAGAATATTGCCACCATACCAACTACTTATAAAATATTAGGCCTTTTGTGCACTATATATTATTGTTTTCCAACCATTGATTTGTATGTGGTCTGATCTATCTCCTTCGAATCATCATATTTGGAAAGCTTATATCCAATAGACATATATGTTCTAACAGGTCTTGAATATTCCATTCCAAACTTCTTTAGTATCTCCTTGATATATTTGGATTGAGTAATGAAGTTGACATCTTTCTTCTATTGAATTTGTAGTTCAACAGATAATTTTATCTCTCCAAACATGGAAATATAAAAGTTTTTACTCATTTCCTCTGAAAAGGCTTTGTAGAAGTCATAATTTTTAGTAAAAATTGTGTCACCTACAAAGATTTCATCCAATACAATCTTCTTGTCTAGTCCTTCTTTGATAAATAGGTTGTTATCATTCTTCTTTGAAACCCAATCTTTATCAAGTAGTTATTAAGTCTTTTATACCAAGCTCTAGGAGCTTGCTCAAGACCATACAATGATTTGTGAAATTTACAAACTATATCCTTTTTGCTAGGATCCAAAAAACCTTGAAGTTGTTCTATGTATACTTCCTCTTCAAGAGTTCCAATCAATAAATGTAGATTTCACATCCATTTGATAAACTTTAAATATTTTGTGTGCAACATAAGAAATTAAAGTTATAACACCTAATATTGCAATAGAATAAAACGTTTCACCATAATCAACACCTTCTTCTTGAGAATAATCTTTTTATATTAACCTTGCTTTCTTTTTGGAAACTTCTCCATCTTCATTTAGCTTATTTCTCAAAACCCACTTTATGCAAATTATATTTTTATCCTTGGGTCTAGGAACAAAAGTCTAAGTCCTATTCCTCTCTCTATATATTCTATGTCTTCATTCATAGCTTCAATCCAACTTTCATTATCCAAAGAATCTTTGACTGATGTAAGTTCAAATTTAGTAAGAAAACATGTACCTTTCAATTTGTTTCTTGTTATTGTACCATCCAACTTATATCCAATGATCTAATTAGGTGCATGGTGTCTTCTAACATATATTGCTAACATGGATGCTTTGGAATTAGAACTTTTCCCACTAGCCTTGCCATGATCTTCTATATCAAGCTCAGGTCCCACTGTCTATGACTCGGGTCCTTTAGACTCAGCATGTTCTGGCTACAAGTTGGTAACCTCTAATTGTGACTTAGGTCCTTCAAAATGTATTAGGTTTATAGTAAATAAACCTTCTGTAAACATTAGATTCTTTGATGTTCTCTTCATTACTCTTTTCTACAAGCTCATCAATTCTCACATGTATACTTTCTATGATCTTATGAATGAATAAATTCAAAAATTTATAAGCTTTACTTCTGCTAGAGTATCCTAAGAATATACCTTCATCACCTTTGACATCAGAATTACCTTTCCTAGTCTCTTTCAGAATATAATATTTGCTATCAAATATTTTAGAGTAAATTAAATTAGGTATGTAGCCATAACATACTTCATAAGGAGTTTGATTTGAATATTTCTTTGGCTATCCTCTATTCAAGATATACAATATAGTACTTATTTCTTCCTTCCTATATTTGATTGCAACACTCTTTTCTATCATCAAATTTCTTCCACAATCCATGATGGATTTCTTTCTTCTTTCAAATATAGCATTCTACTCAGGTGTACCAAGGGCTAATACTTATCTTTTAATTTCTCTTTAACTATAGAATTCATTGAATTCAGTGGAGATGAATTAACTACCTCTATTTGATCTCAAACACTTCAACTTCTTTCCAATTTCATTTTCTACTCTTGCTAGATATCACTTAAATTTTTGAAAAGCTTATGATTTCTCTTTCAAATATATTATAGTCATCATTCTAGAATAATCATCAACAAAAATAATAAAATACTTATCTTTGTATGCCTAAATTTTGGCACACTTCTATGAGTCATTATATTCAAGATTTCTCAAAAATGAGGTCTCGAATGACGACTCATAGCTCCCTATTGATGGAGTGCAGGGGTTTGTAAGGGAGGCCCTCAATCTAACATAGTTTGTACCCATGCAAGTACACCATAAAACAAGAGTTTCAATTATCTAATATTCATGCAAATGGAAATGAAAAACTAATCTAAATGATAACAATGCAAAACAATGTAAGAAATAAAATCTAATCTATGAAAAGAAATAACAATGTAGATCTAATCTATGAAAGCAAGATCTAATCTATCAATGCAAGATCTAAGCTAACATGAAAATCAAAGTATAGATCATGATGATGGAAGAAATGCATACAAGAGAGAATGAGACAAGAAGATAGAAGTTCTCCACAAAAGCTTTGATATTCAAAACTCCTTCTTCAAAAAACATTCTTCAAACCTGCAACATAACAATAGCATAATAATGGGTGTCTCAATAATGGGTGTTCAAAATGAGGAGAGGGCTCTCCCTTACAAAGGAAAATATGGAGGTGAGAGGCTTCTCACAACCAATATGGGATAATAGAGTTTGATCCATATGAGACAAAATTCCACCAATGAGAAAAGAGGAGTGGTTGAGAAGAAAGTGGAGAGAGGATGAAGATAAGTCCCATATTAAGTATATATAAAAGATTTATTTAATTTTTTACTTTTTTTAACTCCTTTTTCATCAAAAAGAGATTTAAGTAGGATATTTTATTTAATTAAAAGGGAGCAAGTTCTTTTAATTAAATAGGAAATATTTAATTAAATTAAAAGAGGGGTTTCTCTTAATTAATTAAATGTAGATGAATAATTTAATTAAAAGAGAGGTTTTCTTTTAATTAAATGGAGACTTATTTTATTTAATTAAAAGAGAGAAAGTTCTTTTAATTAAATAGGAAATATTTAATTAAATTAAAAAAGAGGTTTTTCTCTTAATTAATTAAATGTGGATGAACTATTTAATTAAAAGAGAGGTTTCTCTTTTAATTAAATGGGGACTTATTTTATTTAATTAAAAGAGAGCAAGTTCTTTTAATAAAATAAGACTTAGGATAAAATGATCAACCTTAGAAAAAGAAATAAATCAAATTTGATCAAAAAAATTGATTTGAATTAATTTAATAAAATATTACAAACCATTGATTCAGAAAATTTGATAAATTGGTAAATTGAATAATGGGGGTCCATAGTCTAGACGACCATTTTAGGGTGCATACATTTGCCCCTCTTTGACTAATGTGTGATCAATTTGGGAACAGATGTAGTCAACAAAAAAAAATTGAAGTGTGAGATCGATTTGGGATTACAAAACAACCCAGTTGTGTTTGAATATTAAAGCTTTTGTGGAGAACTTATATCTTCTTGTCTCATTCTCTCTTGCATGCATGGCTTCCATCATCATGATCCATACTTTGATTTTCATGTTAGCTTAGATCTTGCATTGATAGATTAGATTTTCATGTGTGGTCAAATCAGGAACACATCAAGACAAAGAATACAAATAAATTTTGACTTGAAAAAGTCAAGGATAAAATTGATAAAATTGAATCAAAGATTGAATTTGATAATTACTACCCCCTCGTGATTGAAATTGAAATGAGATAGAGGAAAAACAAAAAATTGATAAATTTGATCAAATCGAACAAAAGGTAAGGTTCTTGATGTAAGATGAAATATATAAGAAACATAGAACCAAGGTAGACCATCAACCATGAAATATTATGCCCCAAAGGTGATGTAGAAGAAAAGAAGTGGGGAAAAAGAAAATGGATGATAGAAGTTGGGAATATATGGAAACAAATAGAAAGAAGAAAAGAAAATGCCCCAAAATAAATCAATTGTTTAAGATATAAATTTTGATTGAGATCACGAAAGAAGATAAGGAAATGAAGATCAAAACATGACAAAAATCGATTAAAAGTCCACAAGAAAGATGAAGGGAGAACCCTGTCAAACTCATAATGTAGCCTAAAAATGCAACCTAGCATGAAGTTTAATAATTTAAGCTGCATGAAAATGCAAAGCTGTACTTGCAAAAGAGAAACTATAACATAGGATTTTGTATTCATCATTCATTAGAGAATGTAAAGAACTTATTTTTGTCATTGGGCCATTATTAATGGACATCAAAAAAGCACACAATCATCACTAGTCACAAGTGCAACTATGAAGATATGAATGTAATTTATATCAGATTGGAATGTGGAAAGATTCTAACATAAACATCAAATACATAAAGGTCAAAATGACTTCGATGTTAGCTTACCCTATTTAATGTAGCAAAACCATGCTCACATCAAGGCATAGATGCTAGGATAATTGGAAGAACGGTTGTGCAAAAATAATCAAGGACGATGCCTCAAATGTCCTAAGTGTTTCAAGGGGACAAACAAGAGACACTCTAGAGTTTCAAGACCACACCCGCAAGCCAAAAACAAATAAAAACATGTCCTATGCCCCAAGTTCTCTAGCAATGTATCGTGGAGAGACTTATCAGACAAGGACACTCAACAAAAATTAGTAATATTCAGCACACAAAGAAAACATCATGACATAAGTCAAGCATTAAGTGTTGTGTTTAAAATTTAAGTGTGTTAACTGATAGTGAGTTCCAAGGATAAGGATAAAATGCTTGCAAGTAGGGAAGATCACATGATGATACTGGGTAAGACCAAACCAATAAGTGTTGAAAAATACTCGATATCAACAGTTGTATTGAAAAATACAATTGGGGTGGTGTTGAAAAACACCATTTGTGAGGTGTCCTAAAGACTAACACATCCAAGAGACCAAAGCTAACATAGTTATGCCCCCTAGACAAAGACCAATTCCAAACCAAGACGACAAGGACAAGGCATTATGGAGAAAGGCTAAGTGATGAGAACATGCGCTAAGAAATAGGGGTGCAAAGGCCTCAAGTAATGCCCATTTCCAGGTTTTCACCACTTGGATTCATTTTCTTTTTTTTCTTTTTTTAGAACTTTTAATAATTTTTTTGCATTTTTGCTACCAAGCCACTTGTTTCCAAGTTTTCACCAAGGCACTTTTTCTTTTTGTTTTTTTTTTTTTGCTTTTGAATTTTTTGAATTTTTTTTTTATTTTATTTTTATTTTTGGAATATATAATTTTTTTGGAGATACATCAAAGTGCCTATTGCTAGGTTGTCACTAAGAAGATGTATACAAAGATGCCCCTAGACAGAATGAACATCAAACTCTCAAGCAAGATCACATTGTGTAGTCCCAATGTCTAACAAGGTGGAGGACATGATGGAGCAATAAGCTAATGGATATGATGGATAAGCAAGGAGTGTATGTAGCAAGTGAAAGTGATCTTCAAGGACTTGCTCCTCAAGAGTACCCAAGCTAGGGAAAATTTATCATGTAAAGCACATTTGAACAAGAAATGGAAGGCAAACATAGGATAATTCATGAAAGAATAATGTAAAGTGGGAAAGATGCAATCCAAAGGAGTAGACATGTGAAGAGGTTTCATAGCATCATGTTTTACTCTTTTTTTATTAGATCAAGACCAAAGGGGTAAATGACAGCGAAAGACTATAATGAATGGAGGGAAATGGGAAAAGGATAGTCAAAGACTGAAATAAATGGAGGAAAATAGATATGAAGGATAAACATGAAAGGAATGAAAACAAGATCATCATAAGATAGCTCAAAAGATAGCCAAATGTTTGTGTATAGGTCAACATTGTCAAGATTAAAGAGAGAAGATGGAATGGATGAAAGATGTAGAAGAACTACGCATGATGCCTGATTGTCAAGTTTTCATCATGGTACTTATCCAAGGTGCCACAAGGGAGTGATTTTCACCATAGGAAAAATTTATTTCTCTTTACTTTTGCTAACAAGGTGCCTGATTACAAGGATTTCACCAAGGCACATTTTCAAATTTTTTATTTTTTATAATTTTTTTTTTCTCTTTTTTTTGTTTTGAATTTTTTGGAAGAAGTCAAGCTTTTTAGATAATGCTCCTTGAAATTTTAAACCATGACATGCAAAGGAGTTGAAATGATATGCTCAAAGATGCTAATAGGGAAAGGAAGAGGGAAGACAAAAATGGATGATATGGCTTTATGCAAAGCGAGTAAGATTGGGAAATAGAAATGAAGGCAAGATCAACATCAACACACACCTTGAAGGGTGGTGAGAGGATAGAGAAAAGATGCATGAAGGAATATGTGAAGGAATATGGTGAGTGGATAGAAGAGGTTGCAGTTTAGGTGCATTGAATGGAAGAATGCTTTTGGAAGAAGATGAAGTGGAATTCTTTAGAAGCTTTAATTTCAACTTCAATTGTTGTTCAACATTAGACTCTCTCAAGAGAGACTTTGGAATCCATATAGCCATAGGCCTCTTTTCATTTATTTTTGATGATTTAGAGATAATATCTTCAATGATGGATTTTGGAACCCATACTTGTCTTATAATTTTTTTCTTAGATATCTCTTTTGACTTTATGCCCCCATGTCAATTAGAGGAGACATGGTGGTCTTTTTTATATGGATTCTTCAATTGCTTTTTTTTCTTGTATTGAACATTCAAGTTACTTCCAAAAGACTTGGGACTTGTGGAAGAAGAAGGATGATATGACTGGTTTAGATAAGTGGTGGATGAAAAGGATTCAAGGACATGCATCAACATTGATCTTGAGGAAAGAGAGGAGAGGGAGGGATGTAAGGACCCAAAATTGATGAAGAATTAGGATAATTGGGAGGGGAAAGTGAAGGGACATAAGGACCCAAGATGGAAGGAAGATATGAAACATTTAGTTTTGATGGTGGAGGTCCAAGGATGGATGTGGAAGATGCAAAAGGTTAATCAATAAGTTCATCAACATCTATATGACAGTCAAGGACATCAGCATCTTTAGAGTGAGCATAAGGATTTTCAACAAGATCATGAATATCTTGAATAGGAGCAACTTCTTTGATAGGATTACTTAAAGCTTGAGAAGACTTAGGAAGAGTAGAAAGTGGAAATGAACATAGAGTGGTAGAACAAGAAGATGGAAGACTTTGATCTTGACAAAGATCTTTGGATAACATAAGTGTAGAGTTTTTCTCTTGATTTTCAATAGGCTCATTATTGGAAGTAACAACACTATTTTTAATAACCTTAATGGAAGTATCATCTTTGGAAGGCACAACTATATTAAGGTCATTTGGATTGTCAATAAGCTCAACAGTGTAAGTAGTAGCTTGATCTTGCTTAGGAGAAGACTTAAGACATGGTGGAATGAATGAGGAAGGGCATAAGGGATCAAAAGAACCATGAAATGGACCAGAGACATTGTGAAAATAATTGAATGACATAGGAGGTTCTTGATCTTGATCTTTTTTTATATTCTTTTCTTTATCATTTTTAGAGTCCTCTTGACATGGAGCCACTCCTAAGGAGAAGGAAGCAGGTTGGAATTGTATGGAAGAATTTGGAGGAGATGATGAAGGGCTAGCTAAAGTAGGCATTATAGCACATGAAGGCTTAGGCTCTTTAGGTTTAGCATTATCAAAAGTATTTACAACCAAGTAAAGGTTAGCTTGAGTTTCTTTAAGAGGTAGCCCTTGAGGATAACTATAAGGAACCACATGAAAATCATAAGGATCTTTGTTTAATGAAGGATTGATAGAAGATTTGAGAGACTCAAAATCTTTAAGGGATCTATGGATAGTGGAGGAAGTAGAAGATGGAAGGGGAGCATCAGAAGACAAAGGTTCAACATTAACATGATCTTTATCAAGAGTGTAATCTTTATTTTTGGCATGAGGTTTCTTAGAAAAGGAACTCTTATCCCATTGATGTTGTATTTCAGCAAAAAAAAAATGCTTTATCTTCATCAAAAAATGTAGATTTATCATTTAGGTATTGTTCAAAAAATTTATCAATGTTGTTTTCAAGATTTGACTAATGTGGATTCCCATTAATATTTATCTGTGACTCATCCCCTTCAAGCACACGCATAGGACTAGGAGGACTTTTAGGAACTATAGGAATTTAATAATCATCATCATCATAATCATTGTCACTATAGGCATTGTAGATAGGAATATCACAAGACTTTTCATGTTGTTCATTATCATATGTCTCAATAAGAGGAATAAGACTCTTGGTAGAAGTAGAAGAAGAATGATATTGTGAGGAAGAGGTAGGTGAAGACCTACATGAATGATATTTAGAAGAATCATGGTAAGACTTGGGATATGAAGAATGTGAATGATATTTAGAAGAATCATTATAAGATTTAGAAGATGAAGAATGTAAACGATAATTAAAAAAATCATGATAAGACTTAGAAAATGAAGAATGTGAATTATATTTAGAAGAATCCTGATAAGTCTTAGAATGTGAAGGATATTCAGAAGAATCTTGATAAGAATTGGAAGATAAGGAATATTTGGAAGAAGGATATTGTGATTTAGTCTTGCACATGATCCTAGAAAAGGTGTCTGATTTATCCATATTTTTAAGCAGTTTTGTCACAATGTTAGCATCCATGTCTCTAGTAGAGTGACAACAATTTTCAAATTAACCAAGAAGGTCAAGATCATCTTCTTTCAAGTGAGGGTCCATAACAAGATATTCAAGATCCATGGTTCTAGAAGAAGAAGAATAAAGCATGGAAGAAGAGAAAGGATGAATAGAAGAAGGTAGACTATATGATAATAAGAGAAAAATAATCAAGAAGAAATGAAAGAGAGGAAGAATGGAAATGGGAGATTAGAAAGACATGGAAGTTGAAGAAGAAAGAAGACCAAGACTCATTTTGGGAAATTTGATACCATTTGAGATCATTTGAATGTTGACCAACATGTAATAGCACTTGTAATCAACATGAAAGAAAAGGTACTAGTTGATAGGATAACTCTAAGAAACGTTGGTACCAAACTAGGATAGTAAAAGCTCTCACTTGTCCAAAAGAGACGTGATAAGATAGAATTTTGCAATAGGTGTAAACCAACACTGCCATAGAGGTGCCCACAACTTTGGGTGAATACCTTAGCACATATGGACCAAGAGGATGATTTACCCAAATTATAAATAATTAAAATTGATTTCTTTTATGAAAGTGAATGGACAAGATATTACTAAGACTCTTCAAGTGTAATATCAAAGGATTCAAGTGTATATCTTTCTCAACAAGGACGGTTTCTAACTCACCATCTCCAAACAAGATCTCTTGTGAAATCAATGACTACTAATTTCATAGGTCAAAGCACAATAACCTAAGGTGCAAAAAGGCTTCTAACAATGGGGTAAGTAGTCTAATCCAAATAGGACCAACCTAGGGAGACTAGAAATAATGGGATAACAAAGTTATTTGATCATAAATTCTCAACTCAAGAACTCAGATTTTGTTCATTTTAAATATCCAACTAGATGTATCAATAGATTCTTTATCATGAACCAAGCACACAAGATAGCAAATAGGGATTTCAGGCAAACAGTCTTCAAATAATGAGCAAGGGGCAAAGCAACCTTGCACATGAACAAGTATAGTGACTTAGTATTTCTACTCCTTAAATGTTCTACTTGTGTATGTTCTTGACAGTGTTTTAGTAGACACTTAGAACACAACAACACCTTATCAAGTTGTCTACAAGGATAGACATGGCTTTCTAGAAGGATTCCTCGATATACACAAGGTATGTGAGGCCCAAATCTATAGATGGGAAGAATCCAAAATCATACAGTCAGGGGGAGATAGTAACCCAAATCTCCTTCTTCACTTATCAAAGGTATAAAATTCTTTAAGGCTTAGCCAAGAGTGATATCAAATTCAATTCCCAAGAGAGGTATCTTTGGATTCAACTATTGATATTTATACTCCATCAGAACACAAGATTTGAGGTCATCCCAATGAGTGATGAAATCCCCAAGCAGGCCTCCTAGAAACAAAAGCTAAGTAATTCACTATCAAAAGTATTTAGAGAACTAAAGGTGGAACACTTAACTCTTCAAGTAAATGAGAATTGAGTCCAAAAGTGGAATATTTAACCCTTTAAGAGAATGTGAAGCAAGTACAAAAGTGGAACATTTAACCCTTCACACAAACTCAATGTGAGTCCAAAAGTGGAACATTTAACTCTTCACACCAACTCAAAGTGAGTCCACACCTTAGAAAACAAGTGAGTTCCAAAAAGTACAAAAGGGTTGTCTAGTGGAGCAATTAACACTTCTTTCCTATAGATGCCTCCTCCTTAATGTGGTGCTGATCTTGCAACCATGGGACATAAATGAGGGGCTGGTAGATTAGTGAGTCCAATAACCCAAGATAGCAATCTAGATAAATCACAATAAATCTAAGACTACTAATCAATACTACTCACAAATGAAAAAGGGTTGAACAATGGAATATTTAACTTTCCAAGTAAACATAGAGTGAGTCCACAAAGTGGTGCATTGAACTCCCTATGTAAGCAAGGAATGAATCCATGCCCTCAATCACTTAATGAGATATTTGATGTTGGAACCAAGAATTACTTAAGGTTTAAGCACAAGAATTCACTTACACAAACTTGTATGAAAGCAAATCTATGTTCATGCATTTCCCATTAAGAGCATCAATTGAAATGTGTTTTATGAAATCATGTAAAACACTCAAGACAAACACATGAGAGGTTTAATTTTGATCCCAAATCTAAATGTTTTAGAGATCAAACAAAATACTTGGTAATCCTTGCAATGCATCTTTTCTTTGTTGTATCTTTTTTTTATGCTTGAACGCTCACTCGCAATGAACAAAGTAACAAACAAAACAAACAAACACAAGCTATTCAATATATGTCAACTCATGCAAAACTAAGGTTAGATCTGAAAATCTTATTTTTAAGAGTGATGATAATTAGAAAGTAACCCAAATGAAAGCCCACATTATGCATTGATTCATTGTAAAAATGAAATGCAAACTATTCATTAAATGCATTTTTTTTTCATTTGATTTTTGACTTAGTCATAAAGATTGGATCTACATGATATGAATTTGGACCCAAAACTCAAAATATAGAAAAGTAACCCATATCAAAAATTAGAGAACTTTCCAAAAATGCAAAAAATTTGAAAAGATCTTTTAATTTGTACCCTAGGGAGTCATTTTGTCAAAATAGACTAGTTTTTGCAAATCAAATTATTGACCCCTAATATGACCTCTAAAATCAAAACACAAAGAACCAACTCTATTTAAAATTTAGAGAGCTTTCTGAAACTGTAAATGTTTCCAAAAAATGTGCTGATTTACTCCTAAAAATGATTATTTATGAAATATCAAGAAAATATCATAAAAGATCAAAAATGTTTCAAATAAATCTAAAAATTGGACCAAAGCTTTTTGGATTTATCACTGCCCTACACTGAAACATTCAAATCAAAATACCCATCCATTTGAAAGATATGATCAAATCTTTCAAATCTAGGGTTTCTTTGAGTCTACAAATAGATCCGCACAAAAACCAGCAAGCAAAGGTGGGTTGCCCCATGGTGGGGGCCAAAAATGTATGCCTAAAATGTGGGCACACTTCTATGAGTCATTACATTCAAGATTTCTCAAAAATGAGGTCTCGAATGGTGACTCATAGATCCCTATTGATGGAGTGTAGGGGTTTGTAATGGAGGCCCTCAGTCTGACCTAGCTTGTGCCCATGCAAGTACACCATAAAAAAAGAGATTCAATGATCTAATATGCATGAAAATGGAAATGAAAAACTAATCTAAATGATAACAATGCAAAACAATGCAAGAAATGAAATCTAATCTATGAAAAGAAATAACAATGCAGATCTAATCTATGAAAGCAAGATCTAATCTATCAATGCAAGATCTAAGCTAACATGAAAATCAAAGTATGGATCATGATGATGGAAGCCATGCATGCAACAAAGAATGAGACAAGAAGATAGAAGTTCTCCACAAAATCTTTAATATTCAAAACTCCTCCTTCAAAAATCACTCTCCAAACTTGCAACATAACAATAGCATAATAATGGGTGTTCAAAATGAGGAGAGGGCTCTCCATTATAATCAAAAATATGGAGGTGAGAGGCTTCTCACAACCAATATGGGATAATAGAGTTTTCTCCATGTGAGACAAAATTCCACCAATGAGAAAAGAGGAGTCATTGAGAAGAAAGTGGAGAGAGGATGAAGATAAGTCCCATATTAAGTGTATATAAAAGATTTATTTATTTATTTACTTGTTTTAACTCCTTTTTCATCAAAAAGAGATGATAAGTGGGATATTTTATTTAATTAAAAGGGAGCAATTTCTTTTAATTAAATAGGAAATATTCAATTAAATTAAAAGAAGGGTTTCATTTAATTAATTAAATGTAGATGAATTATTTAATTAAAAGAGAGAAAGTTCTTTTAATTAAATATGAAATGTTTAATTAAATTAAAAAAGAGGTTTTTCTCTGAATTAATTAAATGTGGATGAACTATTTAATTAAAATATAGGTTTTCTTTTTAATTAAGTGGGGACTTATTTTATTTAATTAAAAGAGACCAAGTTCTTTTAATTAAATAAGACTTAGGATAAAATTATCAACCTTAAAAAAATAAATAAATTAAATTTGATCAAGTAAATTGATTTGAATTGATTTAATAAAATATTGCAAACCATTGATTCAAGAAATTTGATAAATTGATAAATTGAATAATGGGGGCCCATAGTCTAGGCAACCATTTTAGGGTGCATACAATCTCCACTATGTCTTTCTATTCTAGTAGGTCCACATAAGTTTGTATGTACCTTCTCAAGACTTCTTTAGAATGATAGTTTTTTCTTTTGAAACTTGTCTTCCCTATCTTACCAATTTGATAAATTTTTGTGTAGGCCCATATCATGTTTCCTAAAGCTAGGAATACCTCTCACTCTATTGTTTTTTCTTATCCTTATCAAACTACCAAATTTCACATAACATAACCTTTTATGCCATAACCATTTTTCTTTTACTTGACCAATGAAATCTAAACTTTCATTGAGATCTAGGTAGAATAGATTACCTTTCGTTTGTTTACGTGATCCAACCAAATTTCATTTTCCATCTAGTAGCCTGGCCTTCCCATTCATGAATTCTACCTTGAATCCAATGTCATTCAACTATGCCACACTCAATAGATTATTCTTTAGACCTTAAACCCAATAAGCATTATCACATCTAAGTTCATTGATTAGTGAGGTACAACCTTTTTTCTTTATTCAACATGGTTCATTGTTTCCAAATCTCACATTTCCACCATCATAATATTTCATATTTCAAACTTTGTTTTGTCACCAATCATATGATACAAAAAATCACTATCATTAATCCATGTATCATTTTTTCTATAATAAGAGATAAGTGTCATTTTATCTTCTTCATCATTAGATTCATCTTTTACAATATTATAGACCATTTCATCCTGTTCACTACTATCTAAATCTTTAGCTATATAAAAAGATTTCTTACCTATTTCCCTGTAGTTGTTGAAGTTCTAGAAATGCTTCATGCCTTTTAATTTGATGTTCTTCTTTCCATATTTGTCTTCTTTGTTTGGACATCTTGTAGCAATGTGTCAAACTTCTTCACAAGAGAAACATATCAAAGAAATTTTACCTTTGTACTTTCCTTTGCCTTCAGGATACCTTCTTGCAAGTAATGCTTGAATGACTTCAAGATAACTGTCAAAATTGTCTTCCTCTTTATTTTTAGATTTTTTTCTATTTGACCTTTTCTCTTTCTTCTTTAGTGATACCATGACATCAAATGTAGACTCAAGATTGCTCAAAGTAGGAGTATAATCATCACAGTTATCTAGTTCAAATGCACTCAATCTTTCAACTAGAACATCCAAAGTTATCTTGTTATTTGGATCACATCGCACCTTTTGAATAGAAGACACTTTGATCACATAGATAGGAAGAAGGGTTCTAAGTACCTTTCTTACGACTATCACATCTTCAATTTTTCCTCTAGAAGCTTTGATAGCATTGACACTTAGTTTTGATTCTCTCAACATATTTTACAATGTTTTCATCCTCTCTAGTCTTCATTTGATCAAATTGACCTCTCAAGCTTTCTACCTTGGCTCTTTTTACATTATCTTCACCTCCATAGACATCCTTTAGTTTTTTCCACATCTCATGAGCAATAACACACCCTTTAACCTCAACAAATTTAACATAGTTAAGAGTTGATACTATATCAATCATCATGATATTATGATTTGTCATTTAAGTAATCTATTCCATAGTCAATTCTCTAGTAGGAGCTTCATAAGCATTTTAAATATATTCCAAACCTAGATCACTAATAGTTTCTAGATGCAACTTCATAAGTCCTTATCATCCCATGAAGTTATCTTTATCAACTTCAGAATCTCTATTTTATAGGATCTTGACCTTTAGCATAGGTCCTTGAAACGTTCTCTTCAAGCACCAAAAATCTACGATACAAATTATTGGAAATATAAGAGGAGTAACTAAGAGGGGAGGGGTGAATTAGTTACCAAAAAATTAAATCTTAGATCGCTTAGATGTTAGTAGAAGACATAAACTTTTCTGAAAATATTGATGCTTGATAAACATACAGGTACTCAGTTTACAATAGTAAATATTGTAACTCGATAATCACTAAACCCACAAATGCTTAACATGCGGATCTTAAGATATTATCTACAATTAACCTTACTTAACTTAGTTTCATACAGATAATATAAATAGCATGAACACAAATGACACCAATATTTAATGTGGAAACCCAATTTGGAAAAAACCACCAATTGTAAAGGAAAAGGATAACAAAAATTTAACTATCCATCTTCAATGACATAAAATTGGCATTATTATTTTGAAATTGAAAATAAAGTAAACTAATGAAATGTGTAGAAATGGATGAAGTTTATGATTGTAATTTTTAATAGTTATTTGGAATAAGAAATCATATACTTTTCTAATTTTAATAGACAATTTTTTATCTGTTGAAAGATGTTAAAAATTAAGGGTCTAGTTCCCACCACAAAACTATATGGAAATTATTTTATTTTTTTCTTTGATCTCAGAATATGTTATAGATAACATATATAGCTAGAACAATCAAAAACAAAAATAACCTTTATACCTATATCTTTTCTTTTATAATGATTCAAATTCCAACTCACTTGAAATCAATAGTTTTCATCTCTCACCACATTTTTCAAAACAAATATATTCTAACCAAAAGAAGAATTATACATTCTAGAAGAGGAATCTCTCCTCTAGAATGTCATGTATTTTTAAGTTTTTTTTGATATGATATAATATGTTTTCCTTTATCAAAACTGACATCTATTCGAGCCTTAAAATATGTCCTTGTAGAATTTTTTAATAATAATATACTATATCTAATTAAACCACTATAAACTCTATATGAGAATATTCTTGACTCTGAGCTCTATACAATGGTCTTTATATGTTATTAAAAAAAATCATAAAATATAATAATAGTTATTGAAATGGCACTTTTCTAAAATAATTTTATTTCTTTAGTAATTGGATGCAAACTAGTATAAAACATGCATTTAATCAACATTTTCAATTGGAAAAGTGTGAAACCATATATAACTTAGCTAGAATGAATTTATCTAGATCATATGTTTGAACAAAATTGACTTTTAGATAGAAACACTCAAATTCAGTCATTCTGATAAGTCAGCCTAAAAGGTGACACAATTTTTTACTTTTACCCAACTAGTTATTGATTTTCACTGTTTTGAAGTGAGCCCCATTATGAGATAACCATGTTAAAGGTTACAAAACACACTATTAGATGTGATCTTGTTATAGGATTTAATCACCCTATTAGGAGTGGCCTTGTTAAAGTTCTTTAGACACTTCAATCTAGAAATGTCACCTTGTTAGAGGATTTACAAATAGTTGTTAAGCCAACTTGGCTAAGAGATTTAGATCATTGCTACAATGGTTAGAGAGTAAAAATAAAAAAAACTTGATTTATGATGCAACTAAATTGCTAATTATAGATATCAATTGTAGCTTGCATACTTGATCTTTTCTAATCAAATATATCTTTGCACCTCCACAAGAATATTCTACATATCCTTCTAATTTGCTTCTTCTAAGAATCTTCCATCCTTTGATTCACTTCCACAAATTCAATCATCAACATGAGCTTGTACATATACCTTATGCATTTTCAAGTCATCTTTAATATATCTTAGAATAATTAATATTCATTACCTCAGTTAGCTAGAATGAAAAAATCAAATCTATTGAGATTAATAATCCAAAAATAAAAAATCATTCCTTACCCGACCCTACTTAGTGGACACTAACTTAGAAATGATTTTCTCATGTTAAACAAGTGAGTTCAGCTAACATTGTATCTTAACAAACTTTCTTTGCTAAGAAAATGAGCTTTGTTATCACTAGTTCCATCCAAATTTTCTTCATTAACTAAGTGATCTAGGTTAACACTCAAGTTTTGCAAACTTTACTTTGACACCTGAGTGAAATCGATAGTTACTCACTTCTAAACTTGGAAAACTCTGGAATGTTTAGCTGATACAAGAAGTTGTCTTCATCACTCGAGTGAGATTGCATACACTAATTAACAAAGATATGACATTTTTGTAACTTTAAAGATGATACACAATTTACCAATTGTATTCAATAGTGATCCTAGATGTGGTGATTGAACTACCAAATTTTTATCTTAACACAATCACCATAGAGCAGATGATCATTCTATAAGAAGCTGTAAAAATAAAGAAATAATGAGAGTTTCTAAGAAGGGATAATAAGCAAAATAAAGTGATACATGACATCAAAGACAAATTTCTTGATGCTTTCAGCCTTTGAGAGCCAAATGAAGACAAACCCATCATTGAGAAACTAGTGAACATTGTTGAAAAGGTTAGAGATAAAGGCTTGTATTCAAATGTAAAACTTTTATAATGGTTTGAGGGGAAATTTTATTCTAAGGTTCTTGAAAATATGTCTAGTGCTATTGCACTTAGAGACAAGTTGATCTAGCAAAGTAAGTTGCTCGAGATAATTAAAAAGGTGTTAGCGAACATTTTCTCTCTGTTCACCACACTATGCAATGTGGAAAACTTCATACAAGAAGTACATAGGAGAATTGACCAACTACAAGGATATCTATAGCTCATAGGTAATACCTTGAAAGTATTTCATGGTCAAATTAATGTTCATTTTTAGGGGTTATTATCCACTCAAGTTAGGCTTACTGAGTTATAAGCACAAGATGCAAATATAAGAGCTACCTTAATAAAAATCCAATCCATGTTGACCCCACACATAGAAATGTTGCATAAGGAACTAGCCTTTGCCAAGATGTTGAAGAAAAAAGACAATCAACTTTCCACTCATGATGGCTTTATTGACCTTGTCGCTTAGCTAGACATCCAATATCAATCTCTAGATTTAGCATGCAGCAACTAGGATGCAACATTGAAAATAATCATGGAGATCCATAAATCATTTTTGATTAAACATACTATTAGTTTACAACCCTAGACGTAAGTGTCAAAAAAGGGGGAAATGAGTAAAAAGGGGGAATATAATATAAAAAGGAAGAACATTTCAAATGAATGTGCATAGTACAATATGGAGTATCGTGGAGTACTAATGCCAAAATAGAGGACAACAAGCACACATTTACTCAATAGGAGTACAAGATTTTGATACAAGAAGGAAACATCTACTCAGGGTGAGTTATGAAGTTTTTATGAAATAAGGTATCATAGATAAGTCATCACTTTTGCATTTTTGAAAATTTTGAACATTTTGTATGGGAGTTGAGTAATGTAGATAGATTATTTGAGTTATGCCCATATTGAGGTTGTACATGAATGACTAAGTGTTTTTTCAACTCATGTCAAAGGTAGAGATAGTATCCCATTTTTGTTTTGACAAGGTAGTGATTAAACACTTAAGTCATACTCTTATCAAGATTAAAATGTGAGTCATAAAGACTAGGCTGAGCATAAGCTACTAGACAATGAATTCAAAGCAATATTCTTAGTGAGTGTTGATCACTAGTATGTGCCAAGTAGATAGTATTTTTTGAGTCACTCAAGTCTCAAGAAATCTATATATGCTGAGTGACTCAGGTGTTGGATAAACAATGTATGCTGAGTCATTCAAAAGCCAAGTTACATCATTGAATATATAGTGATGACCAAGCATTAGAGTCTTCAGGTTTTGAGTCTACAACTTTTGGCATAATTAGTTGTAATGACACAAAAATTTATGCAAACTATTTTTTGGGCCAACCTAATAATTATTTTATGATTTTAGGAGATAAGTATGATTGTATATTGTGAATCCCTAGGCAATGACATGCAACTAGTCATAAAAAGGGATGAAATAAGTTGCAATATGGATCAACCATAGCCACTGATCATGTCCTAGCCTATTCATGAGTATGACTATCTAAAGAGGTCAACCCTAAAAAAATTTTATGTGAAAGGAGATGAATACTAAGAGGTACAAGGGCATTCATGGTGCCTAAGAAGTTTGTGATAGAGCTATGAATTGAGGAATCAATTAGAGAGAAAAGAACAGAGAAGAGAAAGGATAGAGGAGACATATTTGGTCAGACGGATCAAAGGATTCATTAGGAAGGAGAAGATCTAGCATTTAGTAGTGAGGTGCTAACCAAAGGATCATGGTGTTGAGTCATTTTAATAGGTGGTTCAGATAAAATATCCTAATAGAGTAGTCCTAATAGGCTTCAGTCTCGACAAGATTTTGTAAATTGTCCTAACACAGTTCTTACTTAGTTTTATATTAAATCCTCTAACAAGGTGAGAACTAATAGTCTTTGTAACCCTCGACAGGGAAGGCCCCTCACAAGGTAGATCATAGTTTATGATGAAACACTTTGTAAGCACAATTGGTTACACTTTACAACTGCACTAGTGAAGGTTTGTAGGTGTCATTTCCAGCCCAGTCTTACCTTCTCATTGGAGGGTTCCCAAGTAACCAATATCTTGTGTCATGTGTTATTTACTTTATGCTATGAACAAAATACATGGTTAGTTATTTCAGTTTACATGCTAGGTTATGAGATGGTTGTGTGGTGAATATATTTTGGTTAATGTTTTGAAGGATAGATTCAACTCTCCTCTTAGAACTTACTTTCCCATTGCTAATTCCAACAAAAACCTGTAGTAATAGGAGAATATTACTTTTGATTTGACGGATCTTGGATAAATAGATATTTGGAAATCTTGAATTGAATACTTTCCTTCAAATATTCAATCTAAATCTTCAATTTCATTTAATTTCTTGAATTTTGTTGATAGATAGCTTGGACTTTATTGCTTCATCAATTGATTCATGATCTTCCCAAATTAGAGGATAGCTAGACCTTTTATACTTTAGATCCTCAATTTCAAGATTAAAACTTGATCCAAGATGAAAAGAATTTATAGCTTTAGAAGATGACCTTGACATTAGGCTTCAAAGAAACTATGGACCCAAAATCCTAGGGATAGGTCACCACTGGCACATTTGTGTCCTAGGGAAATGTCACCATTGGTGATGTTATATACTTACAAATTACCATTGGAGACACATATTAGGATAATTGGGACAAAATTTTATAGGGAGAATAGGGAGAGAGAATATGTGTTGGGGAAAAAATACAAGTCACTAAGGGTCAAGTATAATATAAACATTAAAACCTCATAATCACTAGAAGGCAGTATAATAGGTGCTAAAGCATCCAATCATGGGCAATGAATTTTTAAGACTACACATTTATCCCCCATTTTAATAGTATTATAAAATGAACTCATATTTATGTTAAATAGATCAATGCATGATCAAAATATTATTAAGGTCAATGTGAGAAAGAAACATAAAAACCCCAAGTAACTTAAGTCTTCATCAAATCAAAGCCAAGGTAAGATCTAAATCAATAGGATGATAAGGAAAGGAGAAATAAATGTGATCACTAGCCTATCAAGAGATTATCTTACTATGGATTAGACAAAGGAAGAGATGATAAAGATGATGTAGAAAGGTCTAGTAAGTTGGGTAATAGTAGTCAACCCTTCAAAAAAGACCAGTCCTTGAAGAAAGAATTGTCTTTGTTAAGGGATTCAAAAAAGTAATGACCAAGATTAAGGAGAACATTTTATTACATGGGGATTAAATAAAGCAATTAGGCCTAAGGGAAATATTATCTCCTTATGGATGAAAGAAAAAGGATTGGCCCTTGAGAAAAGCCTTATTTTAATACAATGACCAATTAAAAGGATTTATGAAAAGGAAAATATTATCTCCTTGGTTATCCACAAGAGATATTGCATTGAATCATCATGTATGCATGTGACAAATATGAAACAAAAAGGGAAGTATGCTCCCATGTTAAAGTGATTGAAAATGCCATAAGATGAGAATTGTAGTTAACAAGGTATACATTTGTATGCATAAAAAATATTTCCACTATGAGATGCTACAAGAAAGGAAAAATCAAGGGAAACGAACACATGATAAAATATAACATGAAAGGGACATAGTAACTTTGGAGCTCACATGATGATATGGTAATACATGAAATAATGTAGAAAAATAAACTTTCATAATCCCCAAAATGTAGAAGAATAAAAATAAAAATGGAAGAATGTCACATAAGAGTCTTTTTGGGATGTCATCATGAAGACCAAAAGGAGAGATAACTTTGATTTTGTATAATTCTCAATTAGAAATTGTGACAACATATAGAAGAAGTGAGATACAAATAGAGGATTTTTTTTGATATTTTGATTAATTTATCACCTGAAACCAAAATAACAAAGGTTATTTAAGGAAATCTAAATAAAACATATAGCATGGAAAACATCATTGTGAAAACACATTTAAACAAGAGATCACATAAAATCCAACATACAAGAGGATCTTGTCAAGCATATACCTTCCCTCCTATCAAATTCTATATCCTTTAGGAAAGGTAAGAAACTAAGAGACTATGTAGAAGAGGAGACTTATAAATTAGAATAGATAGACCAATGACAAATTCTAAACAAGAACCCATGTTATGGAGATGGGTTACTTTGTTTTTCACTAGGAATGATAGATAATTGCTGTGAAAAGTGTAGTTAATAAATCATTATTAGCATCAATAAGTTAATACATATCATCATAATAACTAGTAAGAATATCATGGATAGCATAAAAATTATCAAAATCAATAGTATTTTTCCAAATTGACTTCAATATAATTTAAGATTCAAATATAGGTATAATATTCATTCAATTTTAATTTTTCAAATTAACTTCCTCCTTTGGATGAAGCATAGGTAGGTTAGAAAAGTATCAAAGTATAAATATGCGCTTTAGGTGACTTTTAATTTTTGGAAGCACATTGACAAGGTTTAGTATAATATTTATGATTGAAGTCAAGAGCACATGGTTACATTTTATTTTCTTTAAATTTTATTTTGTCCAAGATCAATCAAATTGTTCACTTATCTTCTTTAGGATGAATAATGAAAGGAACTGTTGGCATTATGATACATTTTTGTCATTAGTTACAACACTTATTGGATTCTAAATGCTTACCGAGCTCTCACCGGAAGCCAAGCTTTATCTATTTCTCAGTGTTTACTGAGTAATCAAGGTGAACAAAGAAGTCAGTGTTTACCGAGTAATCAAGGTGAACAAAGAAGTCAGTGTTTACCGAGTGATCAAGGTGAACAAAGCAGCCAGTGTTTACCGAGTGTTCAAGGTGAAGAAAGGAATCAGTGTTGACCGAGTGAAGATGTACTAAGATGTAACCGAGAACTTCATGATAACCGAGCTCCTAAGGTTATCAAGGAAATTATTTTTTTACCGAGCTCAGACGGATATCAAGGAAACTAACTATCACCGAGTCACAAGGTTCTATCAAGTGTTTCCTTTGATCACCGACTATAGTTCAGATAGAAGTATTCACCGAGTGACATCTCTTCTACCGAGTCTCCAGTGGTTATTGAGTTCAGAACTACTCGAAGTGTTTAGTATGAACCTTGCCTTCACTTCTACCGAGTGCATGACGATGCCGAGTAACGCAGTGGATGCCGAGTATCAGAAGGACACCGAGTCAGTTCAGTGAACCCGAGTTTTTACCTTGGGCCGACTTTGTATAGAGATTTGCACTTGTTGTTTTGGCTGACCTTGCATGCATTATTTATTTGGATGGTATATATATGTAATGTATTGTATCATTCAAAAAGAAAAAGGAAGTAAGAAATGAAATGAAAAGCAATTGCAATGGCAATAGAAATTGTAATTAATGAAACTGCGAAAGTGTGAAAGAAATACATGCGTGCGAAAGTATGTGTGCTGAGTTGTGAAGGTATTCAGCAAGGTCAAATTTTGGAGCAGAAAAGTTTTATCTATCACATCAAGGTGAATCAGAGCATAGCGGATCTTATCAGCAATCAGTTGTAATCAGATCCACTGTTTCATTCTAACAGGTGAATCAGTTTTTGTAAATCCTTTAACAAGGTAGACTTAACAGTCTTTTGTAAATCTCCTAACAGAGTGCATACTTTATTGTATGTTTGGAAATCCTCTAACAAGGTGGATCTAGCAATCCTTTGTGCTCCTAAGAGGGCAGATCACCAAAAGTGGTCATTGTAAGCCTTAACCGGCCAACTTCATACTGCAGTAATGAAGCTTGTGGGTTTCATCCCCACCCCAGTTTTACTTTCTATTTGGAAGGTTTCTGGGTCACCAAATCTGTGTGTTCAAGTGTTGCAAATGATTTTGTTTCATGCTTACAGTAGGTTACTTGGATGAATGGTGAATATATCAGTATACAGTTTTATTGTTTGAAATTTTAGAAGTTACTGATTCACCCCTCCCCTCTCAGTAACTTGTCATATCTTGAATATTTCCAACAAGGAACAACACTGGGTTTATGGATATCATTGGTAGAAAATGTATAAGTTGTAGAAGGTGGAACTAAAACACATGTAAGAGGTGTAGGTGATATATGGAAAAGCCCAAGTTTAAGGAAAGGAGATTAAACATCCTTAGTTTTCTCAGTTCACAAATATTTTGGATTTTGTTGTTCTAATTTGATCAAAAGAGGTTATCTTTACAAGGTTGTGTCATAGAAGGCCAAAATAAGTCAAGATCAATAGATGCTCAAGGCACTAAATGCTAATAGAGATTGTGGTTGAGAGTCATGATTTATCTATTATGAGGAAACTTTAACACATTATAAATGGGAAAGACCACAGTAGAACCATAAAATGGGTTAAAATGCATAACATACTATGAGCAAATCACAAAACTCAATAATCATATGTTATCACCCACTAGTCAACCATGAAAGCCAAACTAATAAAGAAAGCAATAGAAACCCCCTCTTTCATTTGTAGCTCCCATGTCCTTCTTTCTCGAAATGAATGTAGCTCCAATTTGCCTATAGTGCACACAAGATTGAAGCAAAAGCCTATGATATGGATAATGCCATGAGAATACTAGAATTGTGATTTTAGTGTGAGAGCATGAAGTGTAAATTCAAAGAAGTGGGGACTCAAAGAATCAAGAATTTACATTTTCAAGAATTAAGCATTAAGATCTGAAATGAGAGAAATAGTGTCCATTTTATAATTGACATGGAGGATGACAGCATTGGATTTGTCACCCATAGATATGTGATGTGGCAAGAAATTCCTTTGAAAATCTATGACGCATATGACAAAATATGCCAATTGTAAGATTCTATGACACATGAAAGTCAAACTTGACTAAATGTGGAAGAGAATCTGTGATGCATCATAAGACACCTCAACCCACTTAAAGCCAAGAATCTATGACGAATAAGCCAAATAGGGATTTGCGTGAGAGGTAAGAATATTTGATTATGACAAATCTGAGCCAAGTGTCAAAGGAGAATCTGTGAGATGTCATATCCAAGTGTCACTATGATGCAATATTTGAATTAAAAATCCTTTTATTCCACAAAATAAGAATTAGTAGAAAACGGAATTAATGATGGAAAATGGAATTTAGGAAATTGTACATTTCTATGGTTTGTAGGTAATGAAACAATTAATTAATAAAATTAATTAATTCAGGATGATAATCAGGAAGAATAATTAGAAAGAATAATAGGATTAAATTATGGGTTATTTAATCCTATAGAGAAAATTAGTAGATGATTGGCCAAATTGACTAAATGAATGCGACTATACCCTCTGATGAAAATGTGATGATGATGGATATCGAATAAGATGATGACAAGTAGACCAAATCCATGGTCAGATTGATTGTTTGATCACAATTAACAAGATGCCAACGACACATGACATGAATTGGTTGATATGTAACATTTAACCAACGTTGTAAATGCTACGGGATTGAAATTGACTGATAAGGTTTGATCATAATAGCATTGACCAATACTATCAATATTATTAAAATGGTTGATGATGCCATGATCTAACATTGAAAGCCTCAACAACATCAAAGATTGAATAACATGAATGATAGTCTGACCTAGCACTGAGAGCCGTGACAGTACTAAGGTCAAATTGATAAGATTCTATGACACATGAAAGTCAAACTTGACTAAATGTGGAAGAGAATCTGTGATGCATCATAAGACACCTCAACCCACTTAAAGCCAAGAATCTATGATGAATAAGCCAAATAGGGATTTATGTAAGAGGTAAGAATATTTGATTATGACAAATCTGAGCCAAGTGTCAAAGGAGAATCTGTGAGATGTCATATCCAAGTGTCACTATGATGCAATATTTGAATTAAAAATCCTTTTATTCCAAAAAATAAGAATTAGTAGAAAACGGAATTAATGATGGAAAATGGAACTTAGGAAATTGTACATTTCTATGGTTTGCAGGTAATGAATCAAGTAATTAATAAAATTAATTAATTCAGGATGATAATCAGGAAGAATAATTAGAAAGAATAATAGGATTAAATTATGGGTTATTTAATCCTATAGAGAAAATTAGTAGATGATTGGCCAAATTGACTAAATGAATGCGACTATACCCTCTGATGAAAATGTGATGATGATGGATATCGAATAAGATGATGACAAGTAGACCAAATCCATGATCAGATTGATTGATTGATCACAATTGACAAGATGCCAACGACACATGACATGAATTGGTTGATATGTAACATTTAACCAACATTGTAAATGCTACGGGATTGAAATTGACTGATAAGGTTTGATCATAATAGCATTGACCGATACTATCAATATTATTAAAATGGTTGATGATGCCATGATCTAACATTGAAAGCCTCAACAACATCAAAGATTGAATGACATGGATGATAGTCTGACCTAGCACTGAGAGCCGTGACAGTACTAAGGTCAAATTGATAAGATTGATAGGTTTCCAAGGTACTGAAAGCCACAACAATACCTAGGAGTGGATAAATGATTGATTGATTTGGGATGTTTGATATGTTTTGGGTTGATTAGGACTGATTTTGAGTGATTTTGGGTTGATTTTAGGTGATTCTGAGTTGATTTGAAATGCTTTTGAGTTGATTTGATATGATTCCAAGTTCACATGAAATTGATGTGAAAGAGGATACAAATGACGAAATATGGTCAATCTGGCCAAAAGATTAGAGATAGTAGAATGAGAAAATGGGATAAATTAGTATGAATAAGTGATGAAACTATAGATTAAAACCATTTTTGAGCATCTACATTTTGCCCATCTTTGATACAATCTGATTTAGAGCATTGTATCAAAGAATAACTGATGAGAAAGCCACAACATGCCCTAGTAGGGATGATATATATGGGTGACCCCTTGAGAAATTGACTAAGATAAGCATATGATAAGTCAAATTTTCAAGAAAAGGAAAAAAAAACCATAGCAACTGACAAAATGAAAATCAGAGCTAAAATGTGAAAGTTATGAGGCCCAGAGTGCAAAATAGGGTCAATCAGGAGCTCAAGAGTAATTGCATGGGTTACCACTCAAGAATGACATAAAATGATGAAAATTATAGTTCATTTTGTCCAAAAAAAAGATATGAATCCAAATCAACTGACTTATTGCAAATCTGAGTTAAAATGCAAAAGTTATGGGCTCCAGAGTGCAACTTAGAGGCTTCGGGAGCAGTTTTGGGTATCCTAGGTCCTCAACTGCACCCAAAACTCAACCAAGTGCATCATTGATGTATTTGGTAAGCCCAAGTGCATCAAAATAGTACCAAGTGCATCAATGATGCACTTGGGAAGACCAAGTGGACTCAGAGAGTGCAAAATGTACCCGAGAAGGCTCCGGGGGCCAAAATCAACATGACAAGGGACAAACAGGAGGCCAAGAGTAATATCAAGGAGTACCACTCCATAAAGTGAAAAAATAATGAAATGATAGCTCATTATTTTAACAAGAAAGATATGAGTCCAACGCAACTGAGGGTTTCTAAATCGGAGTTGAAACGCAAAAGTTATGGCCTTCGGAGTGCAACCTAGGGGTTCCAAGAGCAGTTTTGGATAACCTAGGTCCCCAAGTGCGCCCAAACTCTACAAAGTGTGGCAATTACATAGTTGGGAACCCCAACTACATCCTAAAAGTGAAGATTGTTCCCTAAAAGGCTTTGGGGGCCAAAAATAGCCCGATTGGACTTGGAATGCTCATAAACTTTGCATGCATGCCCAAAATGATGGAAAGATGTTAGAGCATGAGTGAAATCATCAAAAATGGTCATATTTGGTCAAAGATGATGATACAAATGTCAAACTAAGGTTGAACTAGGTGGAAAGCCACAAAAAGTTGATTGACAGTCCAGAATGATGCAAGAATGCATGAATGCAAGATGAAGTCGATTTGGTGAATTGGAAGACATGATTATGGTGATGGAGAATGAGATGAAAAAGAAAGAGGAGGCATCATGGCATAAAGGGCCAAAGTGAAAATGCAAGCCTTTTGTGTAAATAAGCATGATGCAGATAGAGAATGACCTTGTCCTTCCCGAGGCATATGTACATGTCCCAGACTCTCAAAGGTACATTGTAATAGAGAGAAATAGAAAAGGATGACCATGAACCATCCTGGCCACTCTCATAGATCAGTTTTATATCATTAGTGGCATAGGAACATGATCAAAGGAAAACAAAGCTAAAATAAATCACTCACTAAATAGCGTGAGCCAATAGCTATTCTTGTCCATTATTACATTCTTTTTAATGTTTTATTTGCATAGGTAGTGTTTGACATGTTGATAATGTGATAGTTCTGGTTGTGGATTCAGTTGATAAGTTCATAGTGATATGTTGGATTGATTGTTGGTTCATGTTGCTCAGATATTGTGATTGAAATTGAAGTGTAGTGCTTTGAGTTTCAGCCTACAAAGTGCAAGTGTTTTTGCAAAAGGGGTGGTTATCCACATTGAATATGTACAAGGTTTATTGCAAATTTTTGATGGATTTTGTGATTTTTAGGGTTTTTGGGGATATTTGATTTTTTGGTGTGACTTATTTCTTCATGTCATTTTATGATTTTTAGGTTTATTCAGGACATTTTATGATTTTTAGGGATTTTTTCAGGACATTATGTGATTTTTAGGATTTTTTTCATGACATTATGTGATTTTTAGGATTTTTTTCAGGACATTATGTGATTTTTAATGATTTTTTCAAGATCATATTTGAATGTTTAGGATTTTTTTAGGATCATAAAAGCATATACAGGTGTCAGCTCCAATCTGTTATACAATAGGTCCAATGGATGAAAAGTGCTTAGGGATATGCCCCCAATTCAAGTTCAAACTCATGCACCATGTGGGTAATATGCCCCTAGACAAGACACAAACTATGTACAAAGGCCAATGACAGAGTGTGTATAGATGATAATGCTTGGTAATATAACAAAGGACATTAACCAATTTGTGAGCCATGGTCAAGAAGACAAGGATGTCTTGCAATAGGAAGAATATGATCAAGAAATGACAAAGAGGAAAAAGACTAGATGGAATCCTAATAGATGGAGGAGCAACAACTGATTACACATGGTGCCCATTTGCTATGTTTTCACCATGGTACTTGCCCAAAGCACCTATTTGCTAGGTTTTCACTTTTGCACAAAATTTTTCTCTTGACTAAATTTTTTTTGTGCCAAGACGCCTGTTTTCCAGGTTTTCATCAGGGCATCAATTTTTTAATGACTTTTCAAGACTTTTAGATGGAATCAAGAATGTCACTGAAAAATGCTAAGAAGATATCTATTGTTGGTGCTGCTAGCTAATGAGCTCAAGATCCATGACTAACCATAACCACGCAAGATTTGTTCCAAGTCTATAGCTAAAATCAAACCACCAAAAATGCCTCGAGATATACCATAGGGTACTGTATGTAAGACAATTTTTGTCTCTTGCAAATCAAGGCATTTGAGGATAATTGGATCAAAAAAAATGTCATATGGGATGTAACTAATGATGATATATAGAAAGGCTTGTGGGATAGAGATGTGATGTTCAATGCAAGGAAAATTAGGTAGCTGGATTTGGGGATAAACAATTGGATATAAGGGAGCGTTGGTAGGGTTGAGACCAATGACCTTCCACAAGAATGCTAATCGAGAGACCACCAAAAGACTTTGTGGCATATTGAACATTGGAACATTGATATTCATGGCATCATATTTTTCATTTTGTATCATTGGGAGTTGCTTAGCTTTTGATATTTTACGGTCTAATAGCGCCATCCAATTTTCACCAAGAGACCTATGCTTGCTATCTTTTTCTCTTTTTTCTTTGTAACTAGGTGGAGTTGGCTCCCCAAAGTATGCCAATGTGTTCTCTTTAGAAGAAATTGCCTCTTTATGTTTTTCAATCATAATGCCTTCATAGATTTCAAAGTTTTTTATGAGAGCATCATCATTGTTGAATCGATCAAAAATTGGTGGTCCATGTTGGTCCCAGTCCAATAGTTCAGGATAACTTGAGGGGATTTCGTCATCAATATTGAATGGACTTTTCTTGAAAGTATGGATATGGGCATTAGATTCTATCGTATCATTAGGGTTATGCTCAGAAGTGAGAGGATTGTTGGTTTTAGGTGAGATATCCTTAGATGCCTTTTCATCATTCAAAACATCCATAGTCTTACACATAGGTACCATAGTATTAGGAGGACCTATTTCGTAATGGTTTAAATACAAGCCCCAAACTAGGAAGTTATCCTTTTGTAGTGATAGGTTCAATGATTCCTTTTTTTTGAAATCCAAGACCACTATAGACATCATAGCCTTGTTTTTGCATGATAGTAAACCCAAGTCCATATTTTCTAGGAGATATCAAAGTGGGTTCTCATTCAACTTTTGCTTTCTCAATACATATGGATGTATTCTTATTGATAAAAGTATCATTCTTTGTACTGATCTTTGAATGTTGTGCTTGAAGTGGTTGTGATTTACCATGAGATTAGGGAGAAACTAGTGACTCCCTAATGTGAGAGACTTGAGACATAAAGTACTCTCCACACCCATTGTCTTCAATCTTCATCTTTTCCTTGGCTTTACTGAGTAGTATATTAGCATCCACATACTTAGACAATTTTTTGGGCTGTGCTTCATTGTTTGTTGGCATTTTGAAAGCAATAACATCTCTTAGAGTAGCACAAAATTGGGAAGGATCTGGGTCACTGGGGATGGTAACCTCTACATTGTGATAGGAGAACTTTAGAAATTGATGATATGTAGAAGGGACTACTTTCATAGCATAAAGCCAAGGGCATCCTAGTATCATGTTCTAATTCATTTCTATATCTAGGACATGGAATAGTGTATCTTCAGTAGCTGGACCAACTCTAATAGGTAATGTGATATGCCCTTGGAGAAGCGTTCACCATCATCATAAGCTTTTATTGTGATTCTTTGAGAGGGATCTATATCATCTTTAGAATAACCCAAATTGTTGACAACCTTAAGAGTACAGATGTTTAGTCCTACTCCTCCATCTAATAAGACATGTCTGACTTTGGCATTATGGATGAAGACTTCGAGATAAAGGGGATCATTATGGTTAGGTTTGTCCTTTGGAATATCTCAAGGGAAAAAGGTGATATGTTGTGAGGCAGATAGGTTCCCAATCATGGCATGCAACTGGGCAACATCAATGTTATCTGGGACTACTGACTCTTTAAGGGCTTGCTCCAAGATCTTCTAGTGTTGGGGAGATGCATGCAGTAGGTCCAAGATGGATATTTGTGCAAGGGTTTTGCCGAGATGTTCAACAAGGCTATAATTAGATGAAGTAGGAGCAACAAGTATACTAGGGGGTGCAAGTCTAGTAGGAGCAGTAGGTCTAGATGGTGCTCTAGGTAGGGTGATCCTACTACGACATGTAGTAACAATGCAATGAGAGTCTTGTTTAGCCTTGGGATCTCACTTAAATAGTGTGAGATGCAACAAGCTTCAGGCTAAAGACAAATTACAGGTGTCCTTTTAAAAGGCACTCACATACACTTTTGTCAAAAAGACAAGAACAAAATAACAGAAAGGCTTATTACATCAAACAATTCTTTGGTGGGTCCCTTTCTGTTATGCTTCTCAGTTGTTGAGACAAGAAAATATGATCTGATCTTACAATCATTCTTCATCCTTAGAGTACATAGCCATGAGGTCTAAAAGTGATGTATCAGCTTCAATTACCTACAAACTCACTTTAACCTGGGGATCTTCCATGTCTTCATTACTAACTACAAGGGTAACTGTTACTTTTGCATCTTCCTCCTCATCATCTCCTGACATCTGTTCCAAAAACTGATTTTTCCATTTATTAAAAGCATCATCATCTGGCCAATCAAAACTTAGAGCTTCTCTTTGTATCTTTATTAAAGAATTTGCACTTTCTTCTAAATCATCAAATTCTTTTCTCATAGCAGTATAAAATAACTGTATTTTTTACTAGCTCTTCATTTGTCTTTGCCCAGAACCAGCGGCCAGTCTCACTGATGATGTTTATTATTCTTTCATTAAATAACTCATCCAACTCCCTTTTCCACTTTTCCTTTTCCTTTATTGTATCAACAGATTCTAAAGCACAAGGAAATAAAGTAACTTTTTCAGCCATATATTGGGAAAAACAGAGTGTTAATCTTCTCTGTAAAGAATCTCTTTCATCATCAAAATTCTCTAGCTTATTTAATAAATAAAAAATCTTCTCAACTTGATGATAAGGCATTTGGACTGTAGATATACATATGATTGTAATATCATTATTTCTCTCCCTCCATTTCTGTGCAAGAAGAGTTAGTTTATCCCTATCTCTATTCAACTCATACATGAGGGTTACAATTCTTGTCAACTGATCATAAAAAGTTGGCAATTGTATTTTATCCCTCAAATATACCACACCCTGCTTCAACTTTTCTTCCTGTTGATTTCTAAATTCTATCTGCAACTCATGTAATTTTGTTTTTTCTGCTTCAAAGTCCTCTGCAATATAGAATTGGGGCCTTTCAGGGGTGTCAGGTATTTCAATGATAGGGGTTGATCCAAAAAATGATTGTGAAGGGTATGCAATTCTAAGTGTACTAGATTCTCCCACCTTTCTTTTCCCAAGTATCTTCTCCAATTGAGATACCTTGTTTTGAAGCTCAATTCTTCTTTTTACTTCTTGATTGTAGGCATCCACCACTATTTCATACTTACTCTACAGATTAGTCATTTCCTTTTCTTCTTTTTCTGCAGTGGCCAAGGCAAATTTAGAATAATCCACATTCATGTGGGCTGCCTATACATGTGAAGTATCTGCGACCCTCCTCACAATGATGCTCCCTGTTAGTCCTGAATCATCTGAGAGGAACCTCCTTATAGCAATATCGTGAGAATGCTCGAAATAACAGAATACAAAGTGATAGCAGAACTCAGAATAAATCTACTGATCGCAGGCCACTTCGAGGGGGTAACCTCCTTTGAGCAAGCTCAATACAATAAATTCGTCCGTGCCCATCAAGGGCCTCAACCTATTCTTATATACTGGGTACGATCTAGAAAAGTAATACTACCTATGCATGTGGGATAATAAAATAAACTCACGGGACGACTTACAAAGCATATGCGTCCAACAACTCTACTCTAACAAAATAAACAGAAGGAACACACAGGTTCCTAACATCCCCTCTCCCTTAGAAAAAAGCTTTGTCCTCAAAGCTTAAGGTGTGGAAATTGTTGTTGAATCTGAAGAAGGGGTTCCCAGGTAGCATCCTCTGGTTGCATGCCATGCCACTGAATCAAGACCTCAGAGATGGAGCGAGAGCGAAGCTGGCGAGTGCGCTGGTCAATGATTGCCACCGGCTCCAGGATAATGGATCCTTCCGTATCCATTTCAGGGAGAGTAGTTTGTGCTCTGACAGTGGTACCCAGAACTTTCTTGAGACAAGAACCATGAAAGACTGGATGAATGCGGGAAGAAGGAGGAAGTTCCAGTTTATAAGCAACTGAACCAATCTTCTGCAGAACCTGATAAGGCCCATAAAATTTTGGGGCCAGCTTATGACGCCCTTTCAGCTTTAGGGAGGATTGTTTGTATGGCTGTAGACGAAGAAAAACCATATCCCCAACTTGAAATGAGCGCTCAGAACGGTGTTGATCTGCTTGTTGTTTCATCCGATTACGGGCCATGTGAAGATTATCCTGTAAGGTACGAAGAATCTGATCCCTGCTGTGGAGAACTATGTCAACTGCCTGGACTGGTGAGCTGTTGGGAGTGTAGGGAAGGAGCACTGGAGGTGCCTGACCATAGACTGCTTCATATGGAGTCATTTTAGAGGCAGTGTGGTAAGAGGTATTGTACCACCATTCAGCTAAAGGGAGCCACTTGGCCCACTGATGTTGCTGTTCGGAAGTGAAGCAACGAAGATAAGTTTCCAAGCATTTATTGACAATTTCTATTTGACCATCAGTTTGTGGGTGATAGCCCGAACTCATCTTCAGTTTGGTGCCAGTTTTCTGAAATAGTTCAGTCCAAAAATGACTGGTAAAAGTTGCATCACGATCAGAGACAATGGAAGAAGGGAGTCCATGAAGACGAAATATCTGGTCCATGAAGATTTGTGCAACAGAGGAGGCAATATAGGGGTGGCTGAGGGCACAAAAATGACTATATTTCGAGAGACGATCAACCACAACCAAGATCACTGTCTTGCCATCAGATTTAGGAAGCCCTTCAATGAAATCCATAGAAATATCAGTCCAAATCCGTGTAGGGATGGGCAATGGTTCGAGCAAGCCAGGAAGGAGGGTCGTTTCACCCTTGTGGCGTTGGCAAGTATCACATTTAGCCACCATCTGTTGAATCGTCTATTTCATTCCTTTCTAAAAGAAGTTTCTCCTTGCTCGCTCATAAGTTTTGAGGAAGCCTGAGTGCCCTGCTGAAGGAGAAGCATGGAGTTCATAAAAAATAGCCTGATGTAGAGCTGGGTTCTGAGGAAGCACTAGCCGACCCTTGTATCGAAGAGAAGCACCATCCCAAGAGTAATGTGGTATAGCAGAAGGATTATTGGCTAGCTGGTGAATGATTTGAGATAGAGAAGAGTCACTGTCATAGCCCTACTGAAAAGACGCTAACCAATTGGGAATGGACTTAGAAATAGCGGAAAGGGAAGCTTGATTATCAAATGTGCGAGAAAGAGCATCTGCCACAATATTCTCCTTACCCTTCTTGTAGGTGATCTCATAATCATACCCCATGAGTTTGCTGACCCATTTCTGTTGTGTAGGAGAGGATACCCGTTGTTCCAGGAAGTATTTTAGACTTTGGTGATCGGTTCTGATGCAAAAATGACTCCCTAAGAGGTATGGCCGCCACTTCTGTACAGCATGCAAAATAGCCATCATTTCTTTTTCATAAGTAGAGAGGGCTAGATTCTTACCAGAGAGGGCTTTGCTAGTGAACGCAATAGGATGGTCATCTTGCAGGAGAACAGCACCCAATCCATTGCCACAAGCATCACTCTCAATAGTGAAGGGTTTGGAAAAATC
This sequence comes from Cupressus sempervirens, assembly GCA_028749045.1. Lineage (NCBI taxonomy): Eukaryota > Viridiplantae > Streptophyta > Pinopsida > Cupressales > Cupressaceae > Cupressus > Cupressus sempervirens. The sequence goes on from CM053790.1 coordinate 556,927,101, forward strand.
TGGCATCGCGAGAACAGGTGTACTGCACATAGCCTGTTTCAGTTGTTCAAATGCAGTCTCAGCAACAGGGGTCCAGGAGAAGGCATCCTTTTTTAACAGAGCTGTCAATGGTGCTGCAATTTTCCCGTAATTTTTGACAAACTTGCGGTAGTAGCCAGTCAACCCCAAAAAACCCCGAAGGCTCTTGAGAGTTTTAGGATGCGGCCAAGTTTTCATGGCATCTATTTTTGTAGGATCCACCCGCACTCCATGGTGTGCAACAATATGCCCGAGATACTCCACTTCCTCCTGGCCAAACACACATTTAGATAGTTTTGCACAGAGTTGATGATCAGAGAGAAGTTGCAAGACAAGCTCCAGATGATGGAGATGCTCAGCCCAAGTTTTGCTATATATGAGGATATCATCAAAGAAGACTAGAATGAATTTCCGGAGGTATGGTCGAAATATGTTATTCATCACAGCCTGAAATGTTGAAGGAGCATTCGTGAGGCCAAAGGGCATGACTAAAAATTCATAGTGACCATCATGTGTGCGGAAGGCAGTTTTAGGTATATCCTCCTCATTAACCTGAATTTGATGATACCCAGAACGAAGATCTAACTTGGAGAAAAAATGAGCCCCATGAAGTTCATCAAGAAGTTCATCAACAACTGGAATGGGAAACTTGTCCTTTATAGTGAGATGATTAAGTGCTTGGAAATCAATGCAGAGTCGCCATGACCCATCTTTTTTGCGAACAAGCAGAACTGGAGAAGAAAAGGAACTGGTACTAGGGCGAATAATACCTTGCTTCAGTAAGTCACGGACAAGTATCTCGATTTCGGTCTTCTGATGAAATGGGTAGCGGTAGGGCCTGATGTTGGGCGGAACACTGCCAGGAAGGAGCTGAATATGGTGGTCCTCTGGACGAGAAGGAGGTAATCCCACAGGTTCAGCAAATATACCAGAATACTTGTCCAAAATGTGTTGGAGATCGGCAGGAGTGCTAGAGACTGCTGATGGCTGCATCTGAATGGAATGGAGCTGAGCGATGACACCATGTGAATTCTTCTTAAGAAGTTTTTCCATACGGTGTGAACTGATGATGCTGAGAGACCCTGGTTGTAAGCCTTTCAAAGTGTGTTGGTGCCCCTCGGCTGAAAACTGCATCCAAAGTTCAGCAAAATCCCAGAGAATGGGGCCAAGAGTGCGTAACCATTGGGCACCCAAAACCACATCACAGCCACCTAAGGGTAAGGCAAACATGTCAGAGCGCATGTTATAATCTCCAATAGAGAGACGCACATTGCGACATTTCCCTTTACAAGGTAAAGTGCCCCCATTGGCAATCATGACTTCAAAGCTAGAGCAGGGATGGATAAAGCAATCAGCCTGTTTGGCTATTCGTGGATCAATGAAGTTATGAGTGCTACCAGAATCAATGAGTATAGTAAGAGGGATCTTCTTGAAGAAACCCTGGACCCGCATGGTTTGTGGAGTAGTGACTCCTGCCAAAGCATGGACAGATATCTCTGGTGGAGCTTCTGGGGAAGGAGGTTCAGGCTGGTGAGGCTCAACCTCAGCATCCACTGTTTCCTGAGCATCTACATATTCTTCCAGTTCCGGTGGAGAATCCACATCCAAGAGATAGAGCTTTTGCTGAACACATCTATGGCCCCGAGACCATTTCTCATCACAATTATAACAAAGCCCTTTGTCTCGCCTAACTCGCATCTCTGTTTCAGACAAGTGCTTGATCGGAGTAGTTCTGGGAGCTGGTATGACTGGAGGGTTGTGAGAACCTGTATTTCTGAATGGAACAAAATTAGATCTGGAGCGTTGTAGAGCACTAATCTTGTCTTCCGCTAACTTAGCCAACCCAAGGGCTTCCATCATTGTAGTAGGTCAAAACATTTTGACTTCTGAGCGAAGTGCATCCTTCAGACCACTGACAAAACAACTACGGAAGAATTCATCAGACAAGCCCTCTGTGTGATTAGCTAATTTTTCAAACTCTGTCTGGTATTCTCTGACAGTGCCTGTTTGACGCAGTTTAGTGAGTGCTCCTGTGAAATCATCAAAGGAACTAGGGCCAAAGCGCTCCAAAATGAGGGTGCACAATTCGCTCCACGTTGGGCCTACATTAGCCTTGATGTACCAACGGAACCATTGAAGAGCTTCATGTTCCAAATGAAAAGATGCAAGGGAGACTTTGTGGTTATCCAAAGTAATATGCAAGCTGAAATACTGCTCTGCCCTATAGATCCATCCAGTCGGATCAGAACCATCGAAGCGTGGAAAATCAAGCTTTGGTCCACGGAAATTGCCAGAAGAGGACCCAATATCTCCTGAATGGTTTCGGCTCATGGCTGACTGCTGAAAGTTAAGACCCAGAATTTTGTCATCCAGATCTTGAAGTCTGGTTTTGAGGGATGCAATTTCCTCTTCCATGATTTTTGCTCCTGTACGCGTAACAACCATAAAACAAGGTTTTTTTTTTTTTTTTTTTTTTTTTTTTTTTTTTTTTTTTGAAATGGGTAGAAGATGAGAAACAAAAACTTTTTTAGTTACGGCAAACTTGGATTTGGGTAAAACTCATATAGGAAATGGGTGTTCGACGGGTGGTGGGAGACTATCTGGGGACAAGGGAAAAAGAAAAATGAGGGTTTCAAGGGTAGGGAGGCGAAATGAGGCGAACAGTCCAAGAGGGATAAGGGAGCAAAATGAGGAATTGAATCTTGTGGCTCAGTTTGGTGGCGATTGGATGAGAGGTGAAAAAGATAGGGCAAACCCTAAAATTAGATAAATGAGGGATTTAGGGCTTTGATATGTAAAATTTGGGGTTGGGTCGCCAAGGAAGGAAGTATGCGAAATGATATTGCAGAACAACTGAAAAGAGTTATTGCAATAACAAGAGATATTAGAAGTGAGAGGAACCTGAAGGCCACGACAGAAAAAATATTTGATGTAATTTCCACCCAGCGAGCCCAAGAGAGTGCTCTGATACCAGATGAGAGGAACCTCCTTATAGCAATATCGTGAGAATGCTCGAAATAACAGAATACAAAGTGATAGCAGAACTCAGAATAAATCTACTGATCGCAGGCCACTTCGAGGGGGTAACCTCCTTTAAGCAAGCTCAATACAATAAATTCGTCCGTGCCCATCAAGGGCCTCAACCTATTCTTATATACTGGGTACGATCTAGAAAAGTAATACTACCTATGCATGTGGGATAATAAAATAAACTCACGGGACGACTTACAAAGCATATGCGTCCAACAACTCTACTCTAACAAAATAAACAGAAGGAACACACAGGTTCCTAACATCATCAGGCTATAATGGAGTAGTCCTGGATCCTCTTCTTAATGACAACATAACAAGGGTAACTTGATCATTTCTAAATGTTGTTCCCAAGAATTCCTCTTTATCTGGATCCTGTAATCCTAAATTATTTGACACAGAATTAAAAATTAAGGCATAAGCAATATCCCAATTGGGCAATAATAAAATATTTGCATCTTTCAGCATCTGTCTACCCTCTTCAGGGGTTATATTCTAGAACTCTTGTATCATTTGTTCCTTTATTTGATTCTAAATGGAGGCTTCATCCATTTTTGGATGCTCTATTTTCATATTCCTACATCTTTGTTCAAAAATGTGCATGTTTGCCCTCCATGCAAACTGATGGAAAGCCCTAGATTTTACAAGACTATTGTCAGACAAAAATTGCTGACTGGCTTGTTCCAAAATAGGTTCTAATTCCCTCCCTCTGAAATCTGCTACAGTTAATTCAAAACTCAGCACAGGAGGCTCCTGGGGGTTCCCTTCATCAATTTCTACTTGAGTAGAAAAAACTCCTCCTTGTGACCCCATTTGTTCAATTTTCTCATTGGTGAGCTACTCTTCCTCAATTCTCATTGGAGTTTGGGAAGGTGAGTAACCTTCATCTTGGGATTCCTCTTCCCTTATTATTTTTCTTCTCTTGGGAGAAGGTTTAGGGGGTCTTTCTTCAAGGACAACACTAGTAGATTCAATTATCTGCTTTTCTTTGTTTACAATGGGCATCTGATCTTCAATAACAGTATATCCTGTCCTCTTTCGCACAACCAGTGGACCTGCTCCTATGTTAGGGGTGAAGCCCAATTTCCTCATAACTTCTCTAGCTTTATCTAGAAAAGAATCAATAACATGTTGTTTCTTCTCATTCATTACCTCCATTATTTTCGAGAATGTACTCATGAGCTTATTTATTCTATCTGCATTAGTTGCAACATTACTAAGAGGACTGTAATCTTTGTCAAAACAATTAATAAACTCCAAAACTTTTGAATAGACTCTCCATTTCTCTTTCTTTGTTTCTTGCTCTTGGAGATAATATTCATTCCTTATTATATCTTCAGGGAAATAGAATTCATGCTGACTTGAACAAAGCTTGATCCTATGTCTAAGAGCATAATTAAAGAAACCTTCTATGTCACAAAAATGAGCATGAGATACTGCCATCTTATACTAATCCAAAAATTTGTAGAGGAAGATCCACCCTTCTTTAGTTATTACAAACTGGTGGGCTACAATGCAAGTAGGAAAAATTGATCCTATTCCCCTTTTGTGCAAAAAGGTCTCCTCCACTCCTCCCAACTGCCATAAAAATTCAGCTACTCCTACCTTTAAAGGCACCTGATAGGGTAGTACATGGGGTGTCCCTTTGAATCCATAAACCCTAATGAAATTTGAGACTGGATATGGGATGATATCTCCCCAATTATGTGAAACTTTTAGACTATGGGGTCCGTCCATAGGCCTAATAAGGTGCATTAGTGCCTTAGGAATTTTGGGATTGTCACTCAATATGAGGCATCTTAACTTAGAAGCAAAGTGCCTATCAAATCTGACAAAACTAGCATTTTCTGCTTCCCCAGTCATGTCTGCACTCCATAACTGAACTGATAGTGCTTCCCCCTCTTGTTCCCTATTTAAAACCATTTCTTTACCGAAATATGTAACCCCTTTAAATAGAAACATATGCATCAATAGGGAGTACTGACCCCAAACCTTTTCCACCTTGCCCATTGCAATCCCCACCAATCCATTGTGAATCTCATTAGCCAGGTAAGATGTAAAATCAAAAATTATTTCTACACCAAAAGAGGAGATTTGGGTGATCATATACATGAAGCTCACAGGAATAAAATCTTCTTCACCCTCTTCGAAGACTCTGCACAGGGTCCTGTATATCTCTACTGCCCTGGCATTAAAACATGATTTCTTAAAAGGTTCTTTAGAAGATGATGTTATTGCTGGTAGGTTTCCAATTTTGCCTATGTGGGCCTTCAGTGCACCTTGTCTAACTACATCCCTTTTGGACATATATTCTTTTTCTAACTCTATCAAATCAATGGGCACATGATACCTAGTGAGAGGTCCTAGACTGAAAACTTCCCTAATTTCTTCTGGACTGATGGTAATTAAAACCTCACCATCCATTCTTCTCACTACCTTAGTGGCCTAATCATAACTTTTTTCTATAGCTTCAAGAAGGTCATAATCCATAAACACACTGGGAACAACTAGCTTTCCAAGATCAAAATTCCATATATTGGCATGAGGAGCATATAATTTTCTCTCTGCAAACCACTTTTTGAAAAAACTCAATCTAGTTTGAGAAGTTTGAGCATCCTGGACCCAATTACCCTTATCATACAATCCATCAGCTATCCTTAGCCTACAAATTAGAGAGGTTAACCTTTTAACTTGCACTGTCTCTATAGTAGACTCAGGAAGCAACTCAAGCAAATCATCATGCACATTTCTATCCAAATAGTTTATTTGACCTGAAAATCCCTTCTTCGAAGGCATCTTGGGCTATTTTTTACAGAACTGAAAAGCCTACGAAGATTATGGTAGTACTACTTACTTGAATTCTGTCCTTGTTTTCCTCTATATTTCTACAAACTTTTTGTGAACAGACAACTTCACAATTTCTACCAGACTTTGGCACACTTTCCTTTAGTAATTGCTTCTATACAAGAGTGGCTCCATATCTTTGCTCGCATAAGATGAACTGATGAAATCTCTTTGTATTATAATCTATTTTTTCTCATGAACGATGCTTTCATGTCTAATTAATACAGAGAGTGGCACCATATTTTGTGTTTAAAATTGTCCTGTCAATTTTCAAAGATCTTATGATCATGTGATATGGAGAGAACAACTAGGCGTTGTATTTGACATGTCGGTCAATTCACCCAATGAGAACTTACCATGTACATAAATCTTTCTTTGATGGCACTTATATCTAGACCCACTGACAACTGAGGACACGTGTTAGCATGTCGCTACTTCGTTATGCATAAAGAACAAGCACCTTCTCATAGCGAAGTAGGGACAACCATCGATCTGATCTGGAATCGGTCAGATGATATGTTACTGGGCTTGCTCAGAAAGAAGGCGATGGGCCCTATTCGCTATGTCACTATAAGTATCTCCCTCACAACTCTTCATAGCGAGAAGACGACGGTCTTTGATCATATACTCAATCAAGGGTGAGGAAACTGCACGGAGTCTTTTGATTCATATTCGCTATGTCACATAGCTTAGAAAGCATGCAACTTTTCAAAGCAAGGTAGCGAGGACTGTTAATTTCGTTCCAATCTGATGCTCAGGATCTCTTTGTACATTTTATTAGAAGGGCATTGATGAAATACAAAATTTTGCATAGTTGGCGCCTGTCAAGATTTTACTGCAGTCGTAATTATCATCCCACGTCACCAAAGGTCCCACCGACTTTTCAATTTCACGGGGCCTCGCTACTTCACTAATGGTGAGATGTCCAAGTTTTCTGATAGCGAGGTAGTGAGCTCTAGCACTTTAATGAATTTTAGCACTGTGAAATGCAAGGGGACATCAGATAATTATTTCTATTATTTAAACTGCTTCTAACAATGGCATTTATTACTTGTCACGCCACCTAGTGTAGTCACGGTATTGGCAAAATGCAATGTCACTAGCTCTACAATTCCACGGGGCCTCGCTACTTCGCTAACGGTGAAGTGTCAAAATTTTTCTATAGCAAGATAGCGAAGTGTCAGAAAAATCATTATTTTGGCTCAAACTTCAGACTGCTTCTGCTGGGTCCCCTTTCCTATATTGATGGTAATTGCAACGTGTACCTGCATAATAAATCAGTCAAAAAACAAAGCTCCAACCGCCGTATCTTCATTTTGCGATCCCGTTTTGTAAATTATTCAACACTCACTACCTCACAATACATAAAAAGTGTCCATCTTTTCATAGCGAGGCAACGACAATGGTAGATCTACTTAGATCAGACGGCTGGGGAAATATGAGAGGAAAGGTATCTCGAGGGCACAAAAGATGAAAGGTGATAGAATATTCATCTTATTTGAAAATTCAAAATTTCTTGCTCAAAAATTTATGAATATAAAGAACGTAGGGTTTTCATAAGGTTTTTTCAAAGGCTAGCCAATGGATGGATTATCTAGAAACCCTATGTTTCCCTTTAGAGATAAAAATCTGACTTTTCTACAATTGAACAAAAGACTTCTATTACAAAAAAAGTTAGACCAACAAGAATAATATAATTTTCCCTATCAAACACTCCTCTTCGGTAGTAAACCTTGTCCCTATTAGGAAGAAGAATGGAGAAATCAGATTGTGTGTGGACTTTATGGATCTCAACCAAGCCTATCTTAAAGACCATCATCCTCTCCCTTCCATGGAACAAATATTGCCTAAGGTTAGTGATAATGAGAGGTTCTCTTTCTTGGATGGGTTCTTTGATTACAACCAAGCTAATTAAGGAGGCTAAAAAATACAAGACTGCATTCACCACCAAATGGGGCAACTATGCTTATAGTAAGATGCCATTTGAGCTAACAAATGTAGTGCCACATTTCAAAAGGTAATGGAGACAACCTTCAAGAACATGGTTAAAAGGTTTGTATTGGTATACATTGATGATATCACAGTGTATTCAAAGGTCATATCAAATCATTTGGGCTACTTCAAGAAAGTATTCATAAGATGTAGAGAGTATGAAATATCACTAAATCCAAGAAAGTGTGTCTTTGCTATTAATCAAAGAAAATTATTAGAATAGATTGATTCTAAGGATGATTTGACCATTGATCTATAGAGAACAAAGGCAATATTTTTCCTCTCTCTTCCTAGCCACAAGAAGGGGTTCCAAGGTTTTCTTGGTAGAATAAATTTTGTGAGGATATTTATTCCTAATTTAGCTAGCATGGTGAAACTACTTATAGCTATCCATAAGAAGGATATGGTAGTTTCATGGATCATGGAAGGGAAAGCAAGTTTTGAAGATATCAAAGCAATCATAGCCTCAACCCTTACTCTTATCAATCTAAACTTTGATAAGGATTTAATTTTTTACACCTTAGGTGGTACACCAAATATCTCTTCTATTTTGACTCAATCAAATGGTAAGAATGAACATCAACCCATTGCCTTCTTTGGTTAAGGGCTTAAGGAATATGAAGAAAAATATAGTTATGTAGAAAAGGAAGCCCTTGTAGTTGTAACATCTTTGAAGAAGTTTAGGAACCTTCTATCACACAACAAGATCTATTTTCTAGTACCTCATGCAAGTGTGAAGGACTTCCTTTTGAGAAAATATATTAGTGAGAAGAGAGTTTGGTGGGTCACTAAGGTGATGGAATATGATGTGAACATTCAAATTACCAAGTTTGTAAAAGGAAAAGGATTGTGCAAATAGATGATCTCATCTCAAGAATTAGATGAGGAAGTTGCTATGGTTTTGACAGAGCAACAAGGAATTGGATAGATGACATGAAGACCTTCTTAGTAGGGAATAGATATCCTCAAGGTTTGGATAAGGATTAAGGGAGACATTTCAGATTGTATTCAATCCCTTATGCTATAGTTAATGGTATCCTATTTAATAGAGACTTAAATGAAGCATTGCTAAGATGTGTTGATGCAAATCAAGATGATAGAGTGATCAAGGAGCTTAATGATGGTCTTGATGGTGGGAAATTTTTTGGCAAGGACAACTGCATTGAAGATCATGAGGATTGGTTACTACTGGCCATCCTTATTCCATGATTTTCATAGACATGTGACAAATTGTGAAAATGTGATTTCCTTTCTAGTAAGCAAAGACTTGCATCTCTTCCTCTTCATTCCATCTAGGTGGATCAACATTTTTTTTCAATGGGGATTGGATTTCATAGGCCCTATCAATCCATCTTCTAACTCTGGTCACAAATGGATTTTAGCTACTAGAAATTACTTTGCCAGATAGATAGAGGTGATTATATTGAAGGATTCCACAGATTCTTCAGTTGCTGAATTCCTTGATGGACTTGTAACTACATTTGGTGTCCCTTCACCCAATATCTCAAATAATGCAAAATATTTTGTAGGAGCTCAAATTTTTGCATGGGTGGTTGATCATTATATCTACTTGAGCACATCCTCAAACTACTATCCTCAAGCCAGCTTGGCTAAGTCATCTAACAAAAACCCAATCAAGATTATGAAAAGGACTATAGAGGATAACTAGAGCAGTTGGCATCAAAAATTGAAAACAACATTGTGGGTTGATAGAACAACACTTAAGAGAGACATAGGAAAATTTCCTTCCATATTGGTATATGGAAGAGAAGCTAGACTTCCTATTTCACTGGAGTTTCCTACTTTTGAGCTAGCTCATCAGTTGGAGCTAATTGAAAATGATGCTTTGTCTATAAGAATGGAAGAACTAATGGATTTGGAAGAAAAAATAAATTAGTTCATATAGAATGTAGAAACACATCAGAAGTCCTTTGATAGGAAGGCTAAGGTAAGAATTCTCAGAGAGGGTGATCTTCTAATAAAATGGGATGTAGATAGGGAAAATCTAAGAAGGCATTCCAAATTTGATACATTTTTGAGTGGTCAATATGTGGTTATTGGTTGCAAATAGGCCAATGCTTTCTAGTTAAGAAGGCCTAATGGTGAAATTCTGTAAGAATTTTCTTAGAGAAAAATCACCCAAGATCAAAGAACTCAAGCACTAGCACAAAATGGACCAGTAAAGTATGATTAGAATAACAATATCAAATTGAATTGGTATGTTTTCATGTACATACACAATAGAACTACCTATATATAAAGGCCTCTAGAATGCTTCTAGAATGTCTAGGAGTTAGTGAAGAGATAAACTCAATGACTAAGTGCAAGTCCACCATCAGTGGATTATCCTTCATTGAGCACAAAAGTTAGTGTGATGATGAGAGGATAAGTATGACAAGGTGTATCTTGTATAGAGATTTTGTAGACACCATATGCTTTGTTAGAGTGTGAACAATTGTGTCATCTACATGACAACTTAGTTGATAATACAAGCTGATATGTTATAGACACCATGTGCATAAAAGAGTTACTAACTCCTGTGTTGTCAACAAGACAACTCATATGATTATGCATACTCCTAGGTGTCTAACTAATAAATAATAAAATAATGCATTAACCTAAGTAAAATTAAGTAAAGTGTACATAGTAAATACTTGTTTACACCAACACCCCTCCTTAAGTAGAATTTAGGGGAATGAACTTAAGCTCACAAAAGTTAGGATGAAAATGCATGATGGGTCTTGGCTACTAGGTCATGTTAAGTGTTGGTGTTTGAAAATGTTGGAGGGTTTTCAATTATCCCCATGAGAATATGACATATCTAGGGGTATCTAACTCCCATTCTCAACATATCATTTCAAACATAGGGCCAACTATAAGGCTTGACCCTTCTTCTACTCAGGCTCTGCTAAACCTAGGCAGGTAGACCTCAGATTCAAATGATACTGTACCAATGCAAAAACATATCCTTGAATCTATTAAGAAAATTTTACCCTTATTTCTCCTAATGACTCATGAAATAACATAGATTTATATTAGCTAGATGCATATCTATGAAATTCACAAGCTGAGTGAGGGCATCACATTTAGGTTCTTCAACATGAAAGGGGAAAATCATTTGATTAATAATGATGATATCAGCAAGACCTAGGTATGAGGAACAAAACCTAATGATCCTATCTCTAATAAATGCCTTATCTATTGGGAAATTAAATTAATTACATCCATACATCTTCTAGAAATCTCATACGTATCTCTACATCAAGATTTCTGATCTATCCTTCACCTTGTGAATAGACATCTGCATCAAAATGAATCTCATACTCAAATTATCCCATCATGAAATCTGCAAACCCTATGATAAACACCAAGAAATTATATGGCTCTTTATTCCATCTACCAGACATTTTAACCACATACATTCCAAAATGAAATGCAACCTAATTCATGCTCTTGGTTCACAAATTAGGAGAAATTACACATTCATGAACAAGAGACAAGATTCAGACTGAATTTAAAACCCTTTGCTGCACTTTATTTTTTTCCTTAAAACCAAATACATGAAAGATGTACGAAAAACTAACTCACAAATCTAAACTATCTACATTAAAACATAAATGCTACTCATACAAGAAGAAGTGTTGAAGAATTGTGTCTCAGTAGTGAGTGATTTTCTTCTCGAAACTAGAACCCTTACAAAGACAAAGAACAAGATAGATATAGGAAGAAGAAAGTCCTGAATCTGGTCAAGAGATAACAAGTGTCCCTTTAGAATTCCTTCCCAAGAAGTAGAAAAAGCCTCTCTCTAGTCTCTCTCTTCAAGAGCTAGAATCAAATCTTCATCATTTGGCCCTGAACAACACAAAATATCTCAGATATTTGATGAAAAGAATAACTAATTTTATGCCTAATTTTAACTCATAACAACAACAACAAAAATCATTTAAAATATGAATTCTAGAAGCATGAAAACTTTTTCAAAATTTGTTTTAGCCTCAAAAGACTCCAATATATGTTCCCTAACTGATTCTAACTTTTCATAATGAATTCTACCCCTTTTACTAAGAATGCCCCTAAAATTGCAAATCTGCTCAATTTAGAAAATTCAACTCTTTTCAATTTCGGTGGCATATTGGAACACCTATTTTGGATAAAAATTGAGCCTTTCACAACCGTTTGAAAAATTGGGTCCCCAACTATGAACATAGCAGTTTGAAAGGATGAAATTGAAAATTTTAATATATTTCTATAGTGTAAACTATAGAGAAACATTTTTTTAAAAACAAATCTTCCAAATTCTCAAGTTGAACGCTTAAAATTGAAAAAGACATTATTTTAAAAATTATACCCTTATAACTCCCTACCCACTCAGGAGATGCCACCTGTCAAATTTTGATAAGCCTTCTATATCCTGGTGGGCCCCACATTCCTTCTCACAACTTCTACTAGATTCTTGGATTTTTCGGCAAGTCGCCAAGTCACTTGCTAGAATTTTTCAACTTTTTCAGTGGCGACTTGGCCACCACAGGATTCCAAAGATTTTTCAGCCATCTCACCTATCTACATCAGCACCACTTCAGCGCCATGTCATAGCCAGCTTATCAGACCACATCATTATCACTATCTTGCCATACTAACTATCATGCAACTTTCCTATAGCGACTTAGCAAGGACTACAATATCTTCCATGTGGCATGATCTTGTTCCATCTCTGATTTGTACTCCACATCATCATTCTTACAGCTTCGTTTAAAATTTAACATTGGTTTCCTCCCACTAACATCATTGTGGGGACCTGCGTGCATTGAGTGTCTTATAAAACACAACTGTCTTTTGGACACCTAACATGTGGAGTGGAATTGTATTTAAGCATTTAAAATATTGCAGCATAGTGGATCTAGGATTATAAACAAAAGTGTTCCTCCTCTCTATGAAAAACATTGTCTCTTCTACTCCCATTGCTACCTTCATCCTGATCTTCCTCAACATTAGTGGGCACCTCTGAAATTTGGCTCGGGGCTTCTTTTTTGTGGTGAGTGAAGGAAAGAGAATAAACTTCATAAGCTTCCTAATGTTCTGCAACTTTTCTCAGGTGATCGGCATTGATGCCCTCAATGTTAGTACTATTTAAGAAGTTCATGAAATCCCCTACCTATTCGAGGGCTTTAATGGCTCCCTCCACGTGCTCAAATAGAGGGAAGAGTTTCACTATGACTTTGAAATAAGGGATCATCGACAATTAGTTTAAATTCTAGATGCTCACGTGATCCTTATATCACAGGGAATTTCTTCTATGTTTCATTGGCTTTCTCACTTTTAATGTGTGTGGATGTATATACAATCATCTTCTCCTTCAATGTTGTGAGCTACTCTTTTTATGGTGTGGCTTCTCCCTTTGCACACACTTTTTCATTGACTACACCTACTCTATTTAACTACTTGCATCTTCGCTTTGTCTTCTTTGAACATGTGGGGCCTACTCCCTTCAATGTTGTGCTTTGATTGGCACTTTTTATCATTTACTACATGAGCTCATAGCATGGGATTCTTTTTTGAACCGGCTTCCTCCTTCTCCAATTGCGTGAACTCTCCTCTTAACCTGCAACTATCCTTTCACTTTCATTGGCGCTGGGTTTCCTTTTACACAGGGTTTGATGACTACATTTTTTATCTTTTAAGTGCCTAGACCTTGTTTCAAATCTATGACTTAGTCTTCACATCTTTCTCTATGCGTGAGTCCTTTTTATTAAAATCTGCCCTAGCATGAGTTTTTATTAAAATCTACCCTGACATCCCTCTTTTTTTTATATGATATACTCTGCCTCAGTGCAGTCTCCTCTGCCTGCTTCTGTAAAACTGACTTTGACATTGCATTGGATATGGCTTGTTATTCTTAAAATGCCTGCTACCTTCCTTAATTGATGCAAGCTTCCTTCCTTACCCAGGGTTGTTCTCTTTGCAAGTGTGGGTCTCTTTTAAATGTGTGGATATCTCTATGGTCAACGTGGGTTGCTTACAACCGGTTTCTTGCCTTTTCTACTTGACTGACGACTGCTTCATGGATGGCTTAATATATGTGCTTGCACATTTTTTAGCCTTTTGCCAATGTAGCTCTACAAGAGAAGCATAGTACTTTGCTTGTTCTCTTTGCAATCAAGGTTCAAAACCTTAAGATAGTAGTCCTTTTGGTATGATGCAAGTTGAAAGTGCAGAAGAGTAGTTTCTTGTATTCGCAATGTACCCATTGATTCATACAATACCAAAGCTTCTCAAATTGCATCATTGGCTAAGATCTCATGTTTTCTTATTAGAGATCTCCTTGTTTTCTCACTAGTGAAAATAGTGGACTCAGTTGGTGGTTTTCTCTAGTTCATATTTCTAAGTAAACTTGCAGAGATGTCTTCTCTTGCAAGAAGCATTCCAAGTATCAAATATGTATGAGCATATTGTGTATTGACTTCATGCCACAGTCTATTTGTCGTACTATCCCCTTCTTGCTCAACAGTATTGAGTTCAAACTGTGGTATGATCTATTATTATTTCCTTGTATTGTAACATTTTACTAAATCATAATCATGCTAACCCATCTTAGTCACTTTGAAAACTTCAGCATTCCTTATCAATCAGATGGAATTAGTTGGCCCCAAAGTGGGTCCGGCTAAAACAAAATTCATTTTCAGACAACTAAACTATCAAGTAGATCCCTTAGAACATCTAGCATTGATTTGATGGAGGATCAATCAATTTGCATCACTTTTTAACATTTTAAAACTTATTTCACCTCTTTCTGCAACTATGAGTTTGGTACCAAGAAGTCTCTTGATTGACCTTAAAAATTGACCCAAACACCCAACCAGGCCCTGAGATTGAACACACTAATTCTATGTTCTACATTCTAGCACCCTTTTGAATCTCATCTCATGATGAATTTGGGGTCAAAAGGTATCCACTATCAAAGTTGACCTCTTAGAATTGCCTACAAGAAAACATATCAAAAAACAACAACTCGTGTTTTGAATTACCTTTGAAAACTGGGCAAACCAACACTTGGGAAGATGAAAACTGGGGCATTGGTTGCCTATCATGAGAAAATTATAAATATGTGATTTGGTCTCATGATGAATAATAGGATACAAATGGCAAGTGGTCAAAGTGGGCTACTTGGATTTCACAAACTGGAAACACTAAGAGAAAGTGATTTTTGCAAATGCGATGAACCTGGAAAAGTGTGCAAACAGATTCATCATGAGTTACAAACTGACACACTTGGAGTACCTTCAGAGGATAACATAGTGATATAATCCATTCAATCTAGGCAATCACAAATCTCAAGTTATGTCATCACAAACAGGGGTACCAAACAATCTGCACTTGCTGACACTAGTAAAAAATTATAAATTGTGTTTGGAATCCCGTTTGAAAACTGGTCAAATGGATTCTTCATGAGCTGAAAATTGAAATATAACAAGTCTCTGATGTCTACAATGTAACACAAAAATAATTTTAGCATTTTGGTCAATTTGTCAAAAGTTATAGCACATCAAACAAGGCTTTCCAAAATTATGAACTAATTGCATCAGCATGACAACATTAAATGACCAACTTTGAGTGATTAAAAACCTAGTCAAAAGGACTCTTAGGTATGGAAACTAGACACTCCCAAAGTGGCGGGACACAAAACATTTTTTGGTGTGATATATTTAGATGCAAACGGGGCCTCCTGTCACTATTTGACACTTAAGGTAAAATGTAGATTTGACATTTACTCAAAATAGGACTTTACAAAATGGCTCAAAACATCAATTTAACTTCATGGAACACTTAGATAGGCTGAATGAAAGGTTCTAGAAGCATTGAACACCTTAAGGGTCTTAAAAGTATAGCCAGGTACAACCTTAAAAGCATTTATAGGGCTCAATTTTCTCAACAGTGCTCAAAATTTGGGCTACAATTTTGAGTACCAACATTAGGTACCAATGTACAAATGGAATACAATCTCTCATAAAGTAGAAAAAGAGGGAAAACCTCATGGTAAAAATCCTCCCCCAAAAAGAGAGATGAAAAACGAGATGTATGGATGGATGGAGTAATCAAGATCCCCCCATTACAACATACATAATGTATATACAATAGAGAAATATGAGAAGGACAAAACCCCATAAGAGGAAAAAATCCACCCCCCATAAGAGAGAAAAAGTAGAAGAAAGGAGACAAGGTAGTCCCCCCCCCCCCCCCCCCCTCAACGTAGAATGTCGATTAGTGATGACTACTCCATAGTAGAAGTTGAACGATGGCTGTTGAATAATGTTCCTCCATTTAGGAAGAAACAATGTCATAAGTACATATGAGATGGTTTCCCAATGTGTAGAAAGAATCCTAAAGATGAATGATTTCTCTAAAACCTACTCAACTATCCTTGTGTGAATACTAGTGGTGGCCCCTTCCAACACTGCTAAAAAGAACATGGTTGGATCTAACAAGGATCAATGTAGAACATATCCCAAAGAATCAACTATCTCCTTGAGTGATAAAGAGCCCTCCTACAACTATTGTACATAGGGATCCACAATCATATCAACCTGGTGGGTATGTGTAGGATCATGGTTTTCCAAAAAGTAGTGACGTGAAAAAAATAGAGTCTAAAAATGTCTAAAAGCATTTCAAAATCTATTGTGACTTTTTTTCACCCATCCTGATATCAAAGCCAAAATGTTAGGACCAAGCCTTATCAAGTATCATATTGGATATGCAATAATATTGGGTATCTAATATGAAATTGGATGCTTGATAGCTATAACTTTGATTTTAAAAAAACTTGAGCACTATTCTACATTGCATTTTTTTTATTGTTTGAAGCTCCTCTTTCCAGTATCCAATCTCAAAATAGGTATATGATATCAGTGAGTGGTTTTTGTTTTGTTTTTGTTTTTTTGAATGAATTTTATGATAAATTATTTTTTTTAATTGAATTTTTTAAAAATTAGATTTTTTTTAATAGTAATTGTTAGAATTTAGGTTTTTTTAATAGAAATTGTGTTTTGCAAATTAATAAGTATGGCTGACCAAAATGATGATACTAAAACAAGAAATAATGTTCCTTGTATCCCTCTGCCAAAAAATCTAGTGCCCCTTCAAAATTGTTCACCAAACGATCCCCTACCCCCTAAAAACCTTCCTTGAATCAAATATTTGATATTTAAAAATCTCACCGAATTAAGGGTTTTGCAAACCACATATAATACTATACCCACATTGGCTCCTATGTTATCCATGTTAAACACCATAGTGGATAATATTGAAATACTTACCAATGAAAAAAATGCCACTCTTCATTAGCATGACGAAATGCATGCCACGTTTGGTGATGGGTTGGATTGTGATCAAGTTGTGGCCCTCAATATAAGTAAAGATGATTTGGTTTCCCTTTTTGCAAAGCCAAAAACTAATAAACAAGTTGACTACAAAAATCCCAAACTATCAATTAAATGGTGCACAAATGAGGCTATGCTTGCAAACTTTTGGGATCATTGGTGGATGGTTTTTGACATCCCTCCACACAACAATTTAGAGGTCACATTTATTTCCTTAGAAAATTGTATGCAAAATTTGGTTTGGGCCTTAAGGTGAACAATTGGAGCATGGAGCCCAACATGGGTGTAGGACGAGGACCTCCTTAGAATAGACTCTTTGCCCAGTAGAAGAAAATTGGCACTTTTATCCCCCCTACTAATCTCTCTACCCCTCCTCAAGTGTAGCATCTTGATATCATTGTAGAGGCTAGCTCTAAGACTATTAGAGCTATCCATAGATTTAGTAGCCTATTGATATCCCAGGCTAGGTCAGTACTACCTACACATGTTGATGATGTTGGCATGAATTCATCATCAATGAGCTCATCACATGTTTGTGTGCCCCATACTTGCATAATGTGCAAAAATATTTGTATGGGTCCCATAGGTGATCTTTCTAAGTATTAGTTTGGATTTGATGAGGATACACCAAATGCATGTACAGAGGCTACACACCCTAACATGAGAGAGGAGGGGCATGCAATGTCATTGACTCTTCTATGTTAGTACGTGTATACATTTTTTTGTTACAACATATACAATTCAAAGTTAATCTTTATAATAGATTAATTTTAATTTTTAACCCATACTGACTTATACATGTATGTGATCTTCATTCATGTTTAGTTGATGACTAAGGAGGAGCTTAGACAGGTTGATGATGTCATACTCTTGGCTATTTCGTTTGGCCTTGAGACATCTCTGGTACATTATGTTGTGTTTTTATTATTTTTTCTATTTGATATTGTAGCATATATGGTTTCTAATCTTTCTTTTTTCTTAATGGTATCACCTGTCTATGGGAGATAGAGTCTAGGGGATGAGGCAGGACCCATTGACAAGGGAAAGGTAATTAGTTACTTTCTATTTGATTAAATATTTATGCATTCTAGGAATATGTTTTTGATAATGAAATTTAATTACATTATTTATTTTATAGGGCATGGCCACTAGTGATGAGCCCATGCAGATTCCACATTGTAGATGCTCTGGCATTTCCATTCGTAGTGAGAACCACATTGTATGTATAAGTATCATTTATTCTGTAATTCATTATTTTCATAAATAAATTTAAAACTTATTTTCGTGATATTAACAACTAGTATCTTTTATCTCTTAGGAAACACCTAGTCTACAAGAGGTTGGATAGCAGAGTTTTGTATCTTTGTTGATGCAACCATTATATCCTGAGGAGGAGTCGACACAAGTAAGTTGTAGTTTGAATTCTTGGTTATATGTTATAAATTTAGCATGCTATGAATTATAATGTTATAGTTTAAGTTGTAAATTCATCTGACAAATATATTTGAAGATACACAGGCAACAATAGTGAGGTACAAGCATTGTCGAGGACATATGAGAGGACTTCTAACTAGCATAAGAGGTTGATGAGAGAGGTATTTATGATGAAACTTTAATACTATAAATCTTCATTAAAAGAAAGATAATTATGAATTTGAGTAATTAATTTTTAGATATAAAGAATCTTATAAATTTAGTATTCTAATTTTGGGTTTTCCTTTTCTGTTTATGTAGAAGGCATCTAATCCACCTAGTACAATGAAGAGGCTACATTTTGATCATCCACCAATAGCCTAGGATAGTATAGTTGTCATAGGTTTTGTCATGAAAAATTTTGAGATGCCATATGCCACATTGTTTATAGAAATATTGATATTATACACATTTTGATGGCATGATTAGCCATATTTTATAAATGGATCTGTGTATTTTGATATATATTTCTATAAATTGTCTATGGATACATGAACTTTGATATATATTTGTGTAATTTGTCTATGGATACATGTATTTTGATATATATTTTTGTCATTTATGTGCACAATGATATACATATTAATTTAGTATAGTATTCTTCAATTTATCGTGGATCATGTGTATTGTTCATGTTTATGGAATATCATTCATTTTGATCATTTTTGTTATATTCAATTCAAATGCTATCATATATGTTTAATTTGAAATAATCTCTACAATCTACCTCCTTCACCCTAGTACATCAATTGTACAAAGAAAAATAAGAACAAGTGCCATTATGAGACTTTACTACACATTCAGCTTACCAAGCCCACATGAAATTTTGGAAATGCAAGAAAGATTCAAGGCTTTCATCAGCATCATGACATTCATATGTATGAGTTTGGGTTAACCAAAAACTCTAAAATAACTAAAAATCAATATCTCAAACAAATTTCAACTAGATGTTGCTTTTAGCACATTAAAATCATAGTCATCGCAAGGCCATTTCACACCTTGTATAGGTGTTTCCAAATTTGTATGATTCTGCTCAAACCCTTAACTAACTCCTTGCAGTCATTTTCAACTTTGCTAGAAAAAGCTGTAAAAGTTACAAAATTGCAAAATTGCAATTTTGAGAAATTTTTTCTATAACTTAAAATTCTTAAGCAGACAAGTTCACCAAACTTGCAAAGGGGTCCTATTATATTGATTTAAACATTCCAAGATTTTTTTTGACCCTTGGTCAACTTTTCTACCACTTTGGTCAACCTAACCCCTATTGAGCAACTTATAGGCATAACAACAACCTAGGAGAAAAAACCCACTTATCAAGTAAGTTAATCTTACCTAAGGACCTAATAGGTCTTATTAAAATACTAGTTATGTGGCTAGCATAACTAAAAGCCAAAATGACAAGAAAGAAGCACTAGGTATAAACTACACTACCTAAGTTCTCCTACACTAGGGTGGTTGCAGACGATGGAGGCTCTCCATAGCTAGAACAAGAGTGGAAGTAGGGTTCACCAACCTATTCAAAGCTAATGGCCTAATGATTTAATGTCAAGATCAGTGGTTTCAAAGTTACACTATGATGCACCTATGTTTTGAGGCACACTCCGAGTACTGGCATCAAGTGAGATCATTGTGCCAAATCCAAATGAAATGTGATCTCTTGAAAATGAGATAGGTTATTTTAGGCCTAGAGATGGCCATCATGTAGCATTTGATGTTTCATTGATAGCCCTCACAAACTTTGAGTTAAAACCATCAAAATATCGACCATGATACACACTTAAAGCACCTTGGAGACTCTTTGGTACAAGGTGGTCGTAGATGATGGAGCCTCTCCATAGCAACAAAAAGGGTTTCACTAGGGGTTTACTCACCTATGTAGAGCTAATGGCTCTAAGGATTCAATGCCAAGATCAGTAGTTTCAAATTTACACTGTGATGCACCTATGAACTGAGGCATACTATGATTTTTGGCATCAAATGAGATTGCTATGCTAAATCCAAATGAAATGTGATCTCTCAAAAATTAGATAGCTTATTTTAGACCTCGGCCCAACTATCATGTAGCATTTGATGTTTCATCGATAGCCCTCATGAGCTTCGAGCTATGACCCTTAGAAGATCGGTCTCGACAGGCACATAGAGCACCTTGGAGACTTTTTGGTATGGGGTAGCCGTCAACAATGGAGGATCTCCATGGCTAGAATAAGGGTCTCACTAGGGTTCACCCACCCATTTGGAGTTAATGCCATTGATGATTTGATGTCAAGATCAGTGGTTTCAAAAATACTTTGTGATGCACCTATAAAGTTAGGCACACTGTTAGTTTTCGCATTGAGAGAGATAGATGTTTCCAATCCAAATGGAATATGATCTCTCAAAAATGAGATAGGTTATTTTAGGACTTAGTGTGACCACTATGTAGCATTTGACATTTCATTAATAACCTTCATGAGCTCTGAGTTACAACCCTCTGAAGATCAACCTTGATACACACTTAGAGTACCTTGTAGGCTTCAGTACGGGGTGGTCGTGGATGATGAAGGCTCTTCATGACTAGAACAACGATGTCACTAGGGTTCACCAACCCATCTAGAGCTAATGGCATTGATAATTTGATGCCAAGATTAGTAGTTTCAACGTTAGACTTTGATGCACCTATGAACTAAGGCACACTACGAGTTTTGGCATCAAGTGAGATCACTTTGCCGAATCCAAATGGAATGTGATCTCTCAAAAATGAGAAAGGTTATTTTGGGCCTTGACATGGCCATCATGTATTATTTTTATTTTCATTGATAGCCCTCATGAGCTCCTAGTTACGACCCTTAGAAGATCGGCCTCGACATGCACTTGGAGCACCTTGGATACTCTTTCGTATAGGGTAGCCATAGATAATGGAGGCTCTCTACTATTGGAAATATAGACGAAGTAACTGAGAGGGGAGGGGTGAATCAGTTACCGCAAAAACAAGTCCAAAAACCCTTAGATGTCTAAAATGCTTATTTACTGCTGATACTCGATAAATAGTGCATAAATACTTTAACTCGGTAAGTTAACTAGTTACTGTTCATCTAGCACAAGAGACACCAGATTTAACATGGAAACCCAATATGGGAAAAACCACCAAGTAACTAGTCACCAATTTTCACTCTTCTAAAGTGAGCCCTGTTAGGAGCCAACCCTATTAAAGGTTACAATACACACTATTAGGTGTGACCTTGTTAGAGGATTTAATCACCCTGTTAGGAGTGGCCTGGTTAGAGGTCTTTAGAACAATCCAACTGAATTGTCATCTTGTTAGAGGATTTACAAAATGGTTGTTAAACCAACTCTGTAAAGAGATTCTGAATTCACTATTACAATGATAAGAAAACAACAATGAAATGACTTGAATGATATGCAACTTATCTTTTTCTGATTACAAATCCACGTTCTACTTTTCTGAATCCTTACTGATCAAATATGACTTTACAGCACCTCCAAGATATCTAATCCTTCATCAAAATTTGCTCTTCCATTCACTTTTTTGGACACACACACTATTCCACAATTTGAATATCTATATATATATACCTTTCAGATTTATCAAGTCGGCTCAAATATAAGTTACAATAACAAACAAAAAATCATACATCAGTTGGCTGTATGAAGCAATTAGACTTAATATCAAAACAGCAAAATCCTTTGCTGGCCGACCAAGCTCTGTAACTACTGCTTTAGAATGGATTTCTAATGTTAACCAAGTGAAGCTCGGTAAACACTATAGAATTTCTCAAAAGTCCTTTGGAGACTGAGTGACCTCGGTGAGCACTGACTTTCCTTTTCTGTCCTAGTGAACTCAGTGAAAGTTAACTTCCTACCATATTTCCTTCGATGACTGAGTGAGCTTAGTGGACACTAGCTTTCCTTTGCTGATTGAGTGAACTCAGTAGAAGCTAACTTTCCTTTGCTGACCGAGTGAGCTTGGTAGCAGCTAACTTTCCTCTACTAGCCTTGTGAGCTTGGTAGAAGCTAACTAATGACTGATATGACATTTTTGTAACATAAAAGACAACATTCAATTAACAATTGTATCCAACAATCTCCCTCTTTGGAATTGATGGCAACACAACATGTCATAGCAGAATGAAATTTGAAAACAAGTCTAGCAAGTCTTTTCTGACAATTCTGACAAGATAGCTTTCTTAATTAGATAGCAAACTCTCCCTCTTTTAGTAATCTCCCTCTGTGAAGGAATTCTATAACAAACTTTTCTTTCAAACAAATTTCAAAAAGATATGACAGTAAAACTCTCCCTCTTTGACAACACATGCCAAAGACAACATAACTCAAATGAATTCTAATGTACCTTTAGTACTAATTCATATGCAGTGTTTTCTATCTATGCTACATCAACTGATAGATCTTCAACTTGGTATGTGTTGATGCATCACTAAAACTTTAATTTAGTGAACTTTGGATAGGGGAGTGACCCCTAACTTACCTATTAGATACGAGAATGCATCCTTAGGTAATGGCTTTGTGAATATATTAGCAATTTGTGCCTTTGTATGAAAATATTCCAATATGGTCTCCTTATCTTGCACCAATTCTCTGACAAAATGATATTTTATTGCAATGTGCTTGGTTTTGGAATGCATCACTGGATTCTTAGATATGTTGATTGCACTTGTATTATCATAGAACACAACAACTGGTTCTTTGATTTCCACCTTCATGCCTTCCAACAACTGTTTAAACCAAACAATATTAGAACAGTTTACTATTGTAGCAACATACTCTGCCTCTGCTATAGATTGGGATGTACAATTCTGCTTTTTGCTTTTCCAAGAAACCAACCTCTTTCTTAGAAAGAATGCTCCTCCTCTTGTACTTTTTTGGTCATCAAGGATTCCTGCCCAATCAGCATCAGTAAACACTTTTAAATCCAGATTACCTCCAATTTTGTACCATAGACCATAATTTTCAGTTCCTTTCAAATATCTCATTATTCTTTTGATTGCCATCATGTGATTTTCTCTTGGTTTTGCTAAAAATCTTGCTACAATCCCAACTACAAGGGCAATATGTGGCTTGGTATGAACTACATACTACAACTTTCCAATAATAGATCTATACAATGTTTGATCTACTTCTTTTCATTCATCTTCCTTGGTAAGTTTTAATCCAGTACACATAGGAGTCCCAACTAGTTTACAATCTTCCATACCAAACTTTTGCAATATCTCCTTGATGTATTTTGATTGAGTGATGTAGATACCATTTTTATTCTGCTGAATTTTAAGACCAACAAAAAATTTTATCTCACCAAACATAGACATTTCAAATTCCTTGTTCATTTGTTCTGAAAATTCTTTCCAAAGATCATCATTTCCTATGAAAATAGTATCATTTACAAATATTTCTACCAAGACAATTTTATCATTTGGTCCATCCTTTATATACAAGCTATTGTTATCATTAGTTCTTTGAAAATCAATTTGAATAAGATAGTTATGTAATCTTTCATACCATGCTCTAGGGGCTTGTTTCAGACCATATAGTGCCTTGTGTAATTTGCAGACCATCTTTCTTTTATTTGGATCAACAAAACTTTCAGGTTGTTCAATGTAAACCTCTTCATCCAATATACCATTGAGGAATGCTGACTTAACATCCATTTGATAAACTTTGAATCCTTTGTGAGCAGCAT
Organism: Cupressus sempervirens; assembly: GCA_028749045.1. NCBI lineage: Eukaryota > Viridiplantae > Streptophyta > Pinopsida > Cupressales > Cupressaceae > Cupressus > Cupressus sempervirens. Next base: position 556,951,521 of record CM053790.1, read on the forward strand.
ATGCAAGTAAGGTTCTAAGTCCTTCCAATCTTGCAACAGGAGCAAAGGTTTCTCCATAGTCTATTCCTTCTTCTTGACAATATCATTTGCATACTAATCTAGCTTTGTTTCTTGATACCTTACCATCTTCAGTCAACTTGTTTCTAAATACCCATTTAGTTCCAATAACATTTTTATCTTTAGGCCTGGGTACAAGAGTCCATGTCTTGTTTTTCTCTATTTTCTCTATTTCTTCATTCATAGCCTCAATCCAACTATCATTTTCTAAAGCATCTTTGATATTTCTAGGTTCAAAATCAGCAAGTAAACAAGTACCTTTCAACTTGCTTCTTGTCATGGTTCCTTTAGATTTGCCTCCAATGATCTGATTTGTTGAATGATGTCTCCTGACATATTTTACTAATACAGGTTCATTGCCTTGTGATTCAAGAATTTCATTGTTATCCTCTTGTACTTCAATTTTAGGTCCTGGCTATTTTGGCTTGGTAGATATTGGCTCGGGCCCTTCAGACTTGTTAGATACTTGCTCAATAGTCTATGAATGTAACTCGGGTTGTTGTTGCTCGGTTTGAACTTCCTGTAACTCAGTTACTGATGACTCGAGAGTAGAAGATTCCTAATTGTTTGGTACTATATCAGATTCAATGAAAACAAACCTTCTATAATCTTCTGGTTCCCTTTTGCTTTCTTCTTCGGTCCTTTTTGCAAACTCATCAACTTTCACATGTGCACTTTCTATGACTTTGTAAGTGGACAAGTTCAAACATCTATATGCTTTACTTTTGCAAGAGTATCCCAAAAATATTCCTTCATCACCTTTCACATCAAATTTTCCTTTTCTAGATTCTTTCAAAATCTAACATTTACTTCCAAATACTCTTAGGTAACTTACATTAGGTTTATAGCCATAACATAGTTCATAGGGAGTTTTGAATGAGTCCTTTTTCAGCTATACTTGGTTCAAGGTATGAACTGCAGTGCTGATTGCCTCCTTTCAGTATTTGATAGCAATGCTCTTTTCAATCATTAAGGTTCCTACACAATCCATGATAGATCTATTTCTCCTTTCAGCTATTCCATTTTGTTGTGGAGTTCCAGGTGCTAAAACTTGTCTTTTGAATCCTCTTTCAATGCAAAATTTATTGAACTCATGTGAAATGAATTCTCCTCCTCTGTTTGACCTCAAGCATTTCAATCTTTTTCCTGTTTCCTTTTCTACTCTGGCCAAATACCATTTGAATTTCTCAAATTCTTTTGATTTGTTCCTTAGATACATGACAGTCATCATTCTTGAGTAATCATCAACAAAAAGAATGAAGGACTTTCCTAAAGTATAGCTTTCAATTCCAATGGGTCCACATAGATCAGTATGCACAATTTCTAATATATCTTTAGACTGATAGTTTTTACTTTTGAAACTAGTCTTTCCCATTTTACCTATCTAACAATTTTTGCATAGACCGACCTCAGGTTTCTTTATGTTAGGAATGCCTCTTACTTTCTTGAATTTTCTTATCTTTACCAAGTTATCAAAATTGACATGACACAACCGTTTATGCCATAACCAACTTTCTTCAAATTGAGCAATAAAACATGAACATTCACCAAGTTCAAGATAAAATAAGTTACCTTTTTTTTGAGTGCTTGATCCAATCAGTTTTCCTTTGCCATCTAGCAGTCTCTCTTTTCCATGCATGAATTCTACTTTGAATCCATTATTGAGTAGTTGTGCCACACTCAACAAATTATGCTTTAGTCCTTCTACCCAATAGGCATTATCACATATAAGTTCTTTGGTTAGAGAGATTCTTCCTCTTCCTTTTATAAAATAGGGTTCATTGTTACCAAATCTTACACTACCCCCATCATAGTTTTCAAAGTATTCAAACTTAATTTTATCACCAGTCATATAATGAGAACAACCACTATCTATGATCTATGTATCAATTTTGCTCATATGAGAAATGAGTGCCATTTCCTCATCATTATCAGATTCATCTTTTATAGCAATGTAGACAATTTCATCTTCTTCTTCATTATTAGAATCATTAGAATCTTTAGCCATAAAAAAGGTTTTCTTACCTTTGTCTTTGAATGATTTGAAGTCTTTCTTGCCATTGTACTTGTAACCTTTCTTGTCATCTTTGTTCTGCTTGTTTTGGCACCTAGCAACAATATGACCAACTTCTTCACATGAAAAGAAGATTAGAGGAACTTTACCTTTAAATTTACCTCTGCCTCTAGAATATTTCCTTGCTGGTAGAGCTTCAATCACTTCAAGATCACTATCTAAACTTTGGTCTAATTCATCTTCACTTCCTGACTGAGATTCCTTTTTCTTTTTTCTTTTCTCCTTAAGTGAAAGCTTGGCTTCAAATGTTGATTCAATGTTCTTGGAAGCTGGAACATAATTGTCAAAGTTGTCTAGTTCAAATGCAGTCAATCTTCAAACTATGGCCTCTAGATTTATCTTGTGATTTGCTTCATATCTTCTTTCTTGAATTGCAGAAACTCTGATTGCATAAATGGGGAGTAGATTTCTAAGAACTTTACTTATTGTTGTGTCCTCCTTGATATCTCCTCCAAATGCTTTGATTGCACTGACATATGCTTTGACTCTTTTAACTAATTTTGCAATGTTTTCATCATCTCTCATCCTCATTTGAACAAATTGTCCTCTCAGATTTTCTGCTTTGGCTCTTCTCACATTATCATCTCCCCCATAGATTTCTTTCAGCTTGTCCCACATTTCAAAGGCTATTTTGCAATCCTTGATGTCATCAAATTCTTCATAACTCAGAGCAGATGCTATATCTATCATCATAATGTTGTGAGTCTTTTTTTCAGCAATATCATTGACAGACAGTGTACCAGCAGGTTCTTCATGGTATTTCAGTCCTGTGTCACCAATGAATGCTAGGTGAAGTCTCATCAATCCTTGCCACATAGAGAAGTTGTTTTTGTTGAGTCTAGGAATTTCCATTTTGTAAAAGATCCTAATCTTTAGCTTAGATCCTTGAAATCTTTTCCTGAAAGCACCAAAAGCTCTGATACCAATTGTTGGAAATATAGATGAAGTAATTGAGAGGGGAGGGGTGGATTAGTTACCACAAAAACAAGTCCAAAAACCCTTAGATGTCTAAAATGATTATTTATTGATTATACTCGATAAATAGTGCAGAAATACTTTAACACGGTAAGTTAACTAGTTACTGTTCATCTAGCATTCAAATTTATTAATATGCATGCAAAAATTAACTAAATGAACACAAGAGACACCAAATTTAACGTGGAAACCCAATATGGAAAAAACCACCAAGTAACTAGTCACCAATATTCACTCTTCTGAAGTGAGCCTTGTTAGGAGCCAACCCTGTTAAAGGTTACAATACACACTGTTAGGTGTGACCTTGTTAGAGGATTTAATCACCCTGTTAGGAGTGGCCTGGTTAGAGGTCTTTAGAACAATTCAACTAAATTGTCACCTTGTTAGAGGATTTACAAAATGGCTGTTGAACCAACTCTGTAAAGAGATTATGAATTCACTGTTACAATGATAAGAAAGAAATAATGAAATGACCTGAATGATATGCAACTTATCTTTTTTTATTACAAATCCACATTCTACTTTTTTGAATTTTTACTGATCAAATACAACTTTGCAGCACCTCTAGGATATCCAATGCTTCATCAGAATTTGCTCTTCCATTCACTTTTCACACACACACACACACACACTATTCCACAACTTGAATATCTATATATATACCTTTCAGATTTATCAAGTCGGCTCAAACATAAGTTACAATAACAAACAAAAAATCATACATTAGTCATCCGCATGAAGCAATTAGACTTAATATCAAAACAGTAAAATCCTTTGCTAGCCAAACAAGCTTGGTAACCACTGCTTTAGAATGGTTTTCTAATGTTAACCAAGTGAAGCTCGGTAAACACTGCAAAATCGTGCAAAAGTCCTTTGGAGACCGAGTGAACTCCGTGAGCACTGACTTTCCTTTGCTGTCCTAGTGAACTCGGTGGAAGTTAACTTCTTGCCATATTTCCTTCAATGATCGAGTGAGCTCGGTAGACACTAGCTTTCCTTTGCTGACCGAGTGAACTTGGTAGAAGCTAACTTTCTTTTGCTGACTGAGTGAGCTCGGTAGAAGCTAACTTTCCTCTACTAGCCTTGTGAGCTCGGTAGAAGCTAACTAATCACTGATATGACATTTGTGTAACATCAAAGACAACATTCAATTAACAATTGTATCCAACATCTACGGCCAAAAAAAGAGTGTCACTAGGATTCACCTACCCATTTAGAGCTAATGAGACTAATGATTTGATGTCAAGATCAATGATTTCAAAGTTATGCTATGTTGCACCTATGAACTAAGGCACGCTATGAGTTTTGGCATCAAGTGAGATCATTGCGGTAAATCCAAATGGAATGTGATCTCTCAAAAATGAGATAGGTTATTTTAGACCTTGACATGACCATCATTTATCATTTAACATTTCCATGATAGCCCTCATGAGTTCTAAGTTATGACCCTCAAAATATCGGTCTCAACATGCACTTAGAGCACATTGGAGACTCTTTGGTATAGGGTAGCTATGGAAATTGGAGGCTCTCCATAGCTAGAAAAAGGGTGTCACTAGGGTTCACCTACCCATCTAAAATTGATGGCACTAATGATTTGATGTCAAGATTTGTAGTTTTGAAGTTACGCTTTGATGCACCTATGAACTGAGGCACACTATGAGGTTTGGCATTGAGCAAGATCATTGTGTCGAATCCAAATGGAATGTGATCTCTCAAAAATGAGATAGGTTATTTTGGGCCTCTCCATGACCATCCTGTAGCATTCAATGTTTCATCAATTTCCACCACAAGCTTTGAGTTAAGATCCTTGGAAGTTTGACATCGACACTCACTTAGAGCACCTTGGAGACTCTTCAATACAAGGTGGTTGTGGATGATGGAGGCTCTCTACATCTAGAAAAAGAGTGTCACTAGGGTTAGTATTAAGAAAAAACATTAGTTTAACCTCTCTCAAGTTTTTGGCATTGGGCATAGTGCAAGTTTGTGTTAGTATGTATTAAAATCATCACTTTTGAGATCCCTCCACATAAATTGCATTAGGTAAAATCATCTTATTTTTTATATTAAATAAACAAGGTTACATTTATAATATCTCAAGTGTTTCATCATTATTACATCAATACAAAACTACCAAAAATTGTAGTGTCAAAAATAGAATAGATTTTTTCTTCATTTTATTCCTTATTTAATTTTTTATCTTCTTGCATGGCTACTCTTCATGATGTAACTACATTCCAATATCATAAAAAATATATGTAAATTATTGTATTAAACAAGATAATCATTGGCCCACTGAATCATTATGAACAAAATAACATAAGAAGTAAATATACCTAGTCGAGTGTTCCAATAAGGTCCTCTCTCTATTTTAGGGTCTCCAATAGGGCTACATGATCAAAATTAGTAATAGTAAAAAGTTCTTTTAGTTTTGGTTTTCCTTGATGCTTCAACAACTTTATATTTGTTGCTATAATAAGATGTGAATATATGAGAATTATTTTGTGCTTCTAATAGTCCTCGAATGTAGGAATTCCATTCCTTTCAAGCATGTATGTTTGCAACCACGTTATAGTGACAACCATTGAACTAGTAGGATATGTGAATCCATCATCATCTATGATCAATTGTGCAAGCATCTTTTTACCTCTTACACAAATTGCTAATCAATAATTTGATTTCTGATCATTCCCCTATGGTGCAACCAATGTAAAGGCATGTCCTGGCCAAATTAGATCTGATAGATGGTTATGCTCAAGTGAACTTTCCATGTCATCATTTCTAATAGAGGGTATGCTAGAAAATGGAGTAAGATAATGTGGATCCCATCTCTCCACCCACTCACTCGACTCATAGTCATCCCAATCACATTGAAAACAAATAGGACAAAAGCAAGCTAGTCGTCATATCCAAATGGTCTATATATTAGAATTAGAGCTCCAGAATGAATGCATTTTTTATGAGTCTCTCACTGTAGCACAATCTGATCTATCACCTATTGACCCTTCTTCAACCAGCCAAAAGAACCTATGTACTATTGAATCAAGAGTTCCCCCCTGTGATAATGTTGAACTACACCAATCAATAATGCTACAAGCATCGACAAGCTCTACATCTAAAATCTCCAATTGCTCCTTAACTAGAGCTATCTTCACACATGCCCCTGCTCCATCATGTTCCCCTTTCCCATGGCCAAACTCAAGCAAAATCCAAATATGAGGAACCCCCCTCTCTATGTGCATCCTACACAATAAATAAAACATGCAAGTATTCTTGAATTGAAATGTATAATTATCTAACCAAATGATATGTCTATCCATAGCAATTGCATTCTCCTATAAGAAATCAAAATAATTCTCAAAAAAATGTTGCACAAACTCGTGAGAGTGAGATCTATCATCACACATATAAAAATGGTACTCTCTAATAATATTTAAATTATCTTCCACACTATCAAGGGCATGTTTATATGTTATATGGATGAAAATAGCAATCCGAATCGTGTTGTAATACTAAGATTGTGTCTTAATTTGAGGTTGCAATGTGTAGTTCTCACCAAAGTCAACAACGAATATAGTAGTGCCAATGAGAAAAGTCTCCTTACACATTCTAAATTGTTGATCTAACCACTGAGACATGTGACTATGTCTTGCATACTTGTAGAAAAGATTTTTCTTGAAATCTGAAATGAAACTAGCCACATTGATTTCTTTCATAACCAATTCACATCTAGAGCCCTCAACCCCACTCTTCAATGTGTATTTCACTATTTCATATACCATTTTTTTAGTACTGTCTTCCCAAGATCTTGTTTGCACCCCTCATGGAAACATGTGTCAAACATAGATAAGTCACCACATTCTGAACACTTCTTATTTAAGAAAGCATTTCTATAAAAGAAACAACCATCAACTCTATGATATAAAAATTGATCTAGCAAGTCTCTTGATGATTTTGGAAGACCACTAGCACCATAATCCTCTAACATTTATTTACTATGCAAATTAGAATGGGTGGAGCATAATAATTCACGGTGCATAGAAAGCTCAACATGACATTTGCAACAACATGTATTTTGGATTTTAAGTGGCACAACAGTAAAATGGCTTAAAAGATTCAAAAACACTTTGTGATATATGAAATTTTGAATGACTCTCTAAATTGTTTGAACAACATAGTTTGACTTACCTCAAAATAATGTTTAGGATGTGGTGTATAGTCTCTGATGCTAATTCTCAACTATAACATGTCTTTAGCATTGGGTGATACTCCTGAGCTAGAATACCAAAATTGTGTAATTTCTTCCTTCACATCATCGGATTCGTATAAAAATGTGGAAACCTCCTACCAAAATCCTATGTTTCATTTTGAAGAGAATCATCAATTCTCTCTCGTCTACTAAGTGCTCTTCTCAAAGTAGTACAATTTAGGTTCAAATCAATATAAGTTTGTCTCATATATCTACCCTTTCTCAAATGATGACTTACCAAATAGATTGTAATAACCCTTTGAAGAGCGCTCTTATCCTTCTCCCTATTATTTTTCCCAATGATATTGAGAGCACTAAAATAATTCTTCACAATAATGGAATTTCTTTCCAGTTTTTTATTGACATGAATCTTCAATTTGGAAAGCATAGGTTTCATATTTTACATCTTTAGTAAGTGCATAAAAAGTTGACATTGCTCCATCACTATCTTGTAAAAAAACATCTTATATAGTCTTGAAGCCCATAACTAAACGTTTCTTTCTAATTTTTTCCCTTACAAATTGGTAATAATCATTTCATCAATTTCAATTATCCATTTTGGTGTTCTAGAAACTCCATGTTGATTATAAATAGGAGATATGTAAGGTTCCTGTGTATTGTCATTTTCAACATGGTCAATCATGTAATTTACATTATGACCTTGTAGCATTTCATTGTCCAAATTTTTATTCTCTAAATTTTCAATCCTAACATTATCATTATAGATTGGTACATTTTCATTCCCCAACTACACATATTCATTATCTATCTCTATGATTTCATCTTTGATCAATACATCATCAACTTGACTCACATTTAACATACCTTGTCTCTTCCTTTGGTGATTTAGCTTTCCCCTTTCCCTATATGTTGCAATGTCTTGATTCAATACCTTTCTTTTGCATTTAGCCTTTTGATGACTACTGCTCCCCATTTAGAAAACAATATTAGACACCTAACTGCTCCCCATTTAGAAAACAATATTAGACACCTAATCATATATTATCGAACCTTTTTTGATCGTATGGGCCCCAAAAATTCAGTTTTCTCCAAATCTGTGAAAATGGCCTGTAAAAAGCGTGATTGTCAAGTTTGCAGTGACAGGCAATATGTTGGGAAAATCATGCCAGTATATTGGATACCCACTCTCATATTGGGTATTCGATATCAAATCGGATGCCTAATATGAGATTGAGTACCTGAAAATGATTCCCAAATTTTGGAGGGAAGTGAAGAAATTTTATGGGCAATGTAAACAAATTTCATTATTATATATGATTAATATAAATGACTATTATATATTATTATTATTATTGTTATTATTATTAAATATAATAACTTAATATAAATTGTTATTGTTATTATTATTATTATAAAATATAAATATATATATATGATTATTATATTATATTAACATGATTTTTACTATAATTATTAAATATAGTATAGTAATATATATTATTATTGTTATTATTATTACTATGACCTATGATCCATTTGGTTCGTTTGAATGCATTTTTCAATACAACGTATGTATTTAAGGGCCCTAGGAACCCTAGGGACACATTTGGTTGGTTCGAATGTGTCAAAAGGGACCATAGGTTAACCTATGACCCCTCCAAATGCACTTTGTGACAACGTATGTCCCTCGGAAACCTAGGACACCTAGGGATGCATTTGGTTGGTTAAAATGCATTGAGAGGGATCATAGGTTAACCTAGGATCCCTCTTGATGAATTTTATGACAATGTATGTTCCTAGAGACCTAGGGACCCTAGGGACCCATTTGGTTGGTTCAAATGCATCAAGAGGGGTCATAGATTAACCTATGACCCCTCTCAATGCATTTCATGACAACGTATGTCCCTAGGGGCCCTAGCACCCCTAGGGATCCATTTGGTTAGTTTTAATGCATCGAGAGGGGTCATAACTTAACCTATAACCCCTCTTGATGCATTTCATGATAGCATATCTCCCTAGAGGCCCTAGGAACCCTAGGGACGCATTTGGTTGGCTCAAATGTGTCAAGATGCCTCATAGATTAACTTATGACCCCTCTTGATGCATTTCATGGCAACATATGTCCCTGGCATCCATAGAGCCACTAGGGATGGATTTGGTTGGTTCCAATGCATCGAAAGGAGTCATAGGTTAACATATGACAACTGTCAATGTGTTTCATGACAACGTATGTCCCTTCGAGCCCATAAGGATGTAGTTGGTTGGTTCCAATGCATTGAGAGGGGTCATAGTTCAACCTATGACCCCTCTCCATGCATTTCATCACAATGTATGTCCTTAGGGGCCCTAGGACCCCTACGGATACATTTCGTTGGTTCAAATGAATCGAGGGGGGTCATAGGTTCACCTATGCCCCCGCTCAATGTATTTCATGACAATATATGTCCCTAGGGCCCTAGGGCCCCTAAGGACATATTTGGTTGGTTCAAATGTATCAAGAGGGGTCATAGGTTAACCTATTACCCATCTCGAGCCATTTCATGACAACATATGTCCCTAGGGGCCCTAGGGCCCTAAGAGATCCATTTAGTAGGTTTGAATGCATCAAGAGGGATCATGGGTTAAGTTATGACCCTCCTCGATGCATTTCATGACAAAATATGTCCTTGGGGACCCTAAGGCCACTAGAGACCAATTTGAATAACCTATGACCCCTCTCAACACATTTCATGAAAATGCATGTCCCCAGATTTGGTTGGTTCGAATGCATTGAGAGGGGTCATAGGTTAATCTATGACCCCTCTCAACATTTTTCATGACAACATATGTCCCTAGTGGCATTTGGATAATTCAAATGTGTCAAGAGGTGTCATAGGTTAACCTATGACCCTCTTGATGCACTTCATGACAACATTTGTCCCTAGGGGCCCTATGGCCCCTAGGGACATATTTGGTTGGTTCAAATGTGTTAATAGGGGCCTCTCAATGCATTTCACAACAATATATATCTCTACATGCCCTAAGACACCTAGGGACACACTTGGTTGGTTTGAATGTGTCAAGATGGGTCATAGGTTAACCTATGACCCCTGCTGACACATTTCATGACAATATATGTCCCTAGGGGACCTAAGGCCCCTAGAGACCCATTTGGTTGGTTCCAATACATCGAGAGAAGTCATAGATTAACCTATGACCCCTCTTGATGTATATCATGACAACATATGTCCCTAGGGGCACTAGGGCCTCTAGGGACCAATTTAGTTGGTACCAATGCATCAAAAAGGGTCACACCTTAACTTATGACCACTCTTGACATGTTTAATGACAACATATGTATCTAGGAGCCATACGGCCCCTAGGCATCGCTTTGGTTGGTTCTAATGCATCAAAAGGCATTAAAAATTAACCTATGACCCCTCTCAACATATTTTATGACAACATATGTCCCTAGAGGCCCTAGGGACCCTAGGGACACATTTCATGGGTTTGAATATGTCGAGATGGGTCATAGGTTAACTGATGACCCCTCTTGATGTATTTTATCGCAACATATGTCCCTAGGGGCCCTAGGGCTCCTAGGGATGCATTCAGTTGTTTTGAATAAATTATGGATGCATTTCATGACAACATATGTCCTGAGGGGCACAAGGGCCCCTAGGGATCCATTTGGTTGGTTGGAATGGATCAAGAGGGGTCATAGCTTAAACTATGACCCCTCTTGAAGCATTTTATGACAACATATGTTCTTAGTGGCACTAGGGCCCCTAGTGACCCATTTGGTTAGTTTGAATGCATCGACAAGTGTCATAGGTTAACCTATGACCCCTCTCAATGCATTTCATGACAAGATATGTCACTAGGGGCTCTAGGACCCCTTGGGATCTAGTTTGTTTTTTTGAATGCATCGAGAAAGGTCATAGGCTAACCTATAACCCCTCTTGACTAAATTCATGACAACATATGTTGCTAGGGACCCTAAGGCCCCTAGTGATCAATTTGGTTGGTTTTAATGTGTGGGGAGGGGTCATAGGCTCTCAATGCATTTCATGACAACATATCTCCCTAGGGGCACTAGCACCCCTTGTGACACATTTGGCTGGTTTCAATGGATGAAAAGGTATCATAGGTTAACCTATGACCCCTATTGATGCATTTCATGATTACTTTTGTCCATAGGGGCGCTAAGGCTCCTAGGTACACATTTGGTAAGACTCAATGCATTTCATGATGATGTATGTCCATAGGAGCCCTAGGGCCCTTAGGTACCCAATTAGTAACTTTGAATGTGTCAATAATGGTCATGGGTTAACTAATGACCCTTCTCGATGCATTTCATCATAAATTATGTCCCTAGGGGCTCTAGGACCCCTAGGGACCTAAATGGTTGGTTCAAATGTTTCTAAAGGGGTCATAGGTTAACAAACGACCCATTTCAATGCATTGCATGACAACATATGTCACTAGGGGCCTTAGGGCCACTAGGGACCCATTTGGTTGGTTCAAATGCCTTGAAAGGTGTGATAAGTTAAGGGCCTATAGGGATTGATTTGTTTAGTTCCAATGCATCAAGAGTGGTCATATGCATTTCATGAAAACATATGTCCCTGGGTGCCCTAAGGCCCCTGGGAACTAATTTTGGTAGTTCCAATGCATCGAGAGAGGTCACAGGTTAACTTATGACACCTCTCGACATATTTCATGACAATGTATGTCCCTAGTGCCAAATTTGGTTGCTTCGAATGTGTTGATAGGGGCCATAAGTTAACCTATGACCACTCGATGTATTTCATGACAAAGTATGTCGCTAGGGGCCTTTGGGCCCCTAAGGACATATGTTGTCATGAAATGTGTCGAGAGGGGTCACAGGTTAACCTATAACCCCTCTTGATGCATTTGAACCAACCAAATCTATCCCTAGGGGTTCGAGAGGGGTCACAAGTCTAGAGCCCCTAGGGACAGATTTGGTTGGTTCAAATGCATCAAGAGGGGTCATAGGTTACCCTATGACCCCTCTCAACACATTTCATGACAACATATGTACTTGGGGGCCATATGGCCCCTATAGACTAATTTTTTTGGTTCAAATACATCGAGAGGGGTCATAAGTTAACCTATGACCCCTCTTAATACATATCATCACAATGTACATCCCTAGGAATCCCGGTTCCCCTAGTGACTAATTTGGATGGCTCGAATGAGTTGAGTGGTGTCATAGATCAACCTATGACCCCTCTCAATGTATTTCATGACAATGTATGTCCCTAGGGGGCCTAGGGAGCCTAGGGAACATTTGGTTGGTTCAAATGCATCGAGAGGGGTCATAGATTAACCTATCACCCCTCTCCATGCATTCAGACCAACCAAATGGGTCCCTAGGGGCCCTAGGGACCCATTTGGTTGGTCTGAATGCATCAAGAGAGGTGATAGGTTAACCTATCACCGCTCTCAAGAAATTTCATGATAACATATGTTCGTAGGGGCCCTAGGACCCCTAGGGATGCATTTGGTTGGTTCAAATGTATTGCAAGGTTTCATAAGTTAATCTATGAACCCTCTTAATGTATTTCATGATGACGTATGTCTCTATAGGCCCTAAGGCCCCTAGGGACCCATTTGGTTGGTTTAAATGCATCAAGAGGGGTGATAGGTTAACCTATGACCCCTCTCAATGCATTTCATGACATCCTATATCTGTAGGGGCCCTAGGGCCCCTAGGGACCAATTTGGTTGGTTTCAATTCATCAAATGGGGTCATATGTTAACTTATGACCCCTCTTGATGTATTTCATGACAACATATGTTTGTATGGGTCCTAGGGCCCCTATGGACCCATTTGGTTGGTTGAAATGCATCGAGAGGTGTGATTGGTTAACCTATAACCCCTCTTTATGTATTTCATGATAATGTATGTCCCTGGGGGCCCTAGGGCCCTTAGGTATCCATTTGATTGATTCAAATGCATCGACAGGGGTCATACGTTAAGGTCTTATAGTTACCAATTTGGTTTGTTCCAATGTGTCGAGAGCCCTCTTGATGCATTTCATGACAATGTATCTCCCTAGGGGCCCTAGGGCCCCTAAGGACCAATTTTGTTGGTTAGAATGCACTCTTGATGCATTTCATGACAACATATGCCAGTAGGGGCCCCAGTCCCCCTAGTAATCGACTTGGTTGATTTGAATGCGTTAAGAGGAGCCATAGGTTAACTTATGACCCCTCTTGACATATTTCATGAAAATGTATGCCCCTCAGGGCCTTAGGGCCCCAAGGGACCAATTTTTTTGGTTCAAAAATGTCAAGAGGAGTCATAAGTTAACCTATGATTTGTATTAATGCATTTCATGACAACATATGTCCGTAGGGACTCTAGGTGCCCTAGGGACAAATTTGGTTGTTTTGAATGTATTAAGAGGGGTCATAGGTTAATCTATGACCCCTCTCGATGAATTTCATGACAACATATGTCCCTAGGGTCCCTAGACCCATTTTGTTAGTTTAAATGCATTGAGAGAGATAATAGGTTTAACCTATGATCCCTCTCGATGCATTTCATGATAACGTATGTCCCTAGGGGCCTTAGGGCCCCTAGAGACCTATTAGGTTGGTTTGAATGCATCAAGAGGTGTCATAGGTTAACCTATGACCCCTCTCAATGCATTTCATTACAACATATGTCCCCTAGTGTTCCTAGGATCTGTAGGGATCGATTTGGTTGGTTTTAATGCATTAAAAGAGGTCATAGGTTAACCTATTACCCCTCTTGATGCATTTCATGACAATGTATGTCTCTATTGGCCCTATGACCCCTAGGGGCCCATTTGGTTGGTTTGAATGTGTCAAGAAACTCATTTCATGACAATGTATGATGCATTTGGTTAGTTTAAATGCATCAAGAGGGGTCATAGATTAATCTATGACTCCTCTCAATGCATTTCATGACAATGTATGTCTCTAGGTGCCCTAGGGCCCCTAGGGACACTTTTGTTTGTTTCAAATGCATCAAGAGGGGTCATAGGTTAACCTATGACCCGGCTAGATGCATTTCATGACAACATATGTCCTATGGGGTCATAGGGCCCCTAGGGATTCATTTGGTTGGTTAAAATGCATTGTGAGGGTTATAGGTTAACCTATGTTCCCTTTTGATTCATTTCATGACAATATTTCATTTAATAATAATATAATACTGTATATTTTAATAGATATTATATTTAATAATAATAACCATACATATTACTATATATAATAATAATTATAATCATATATAATAATAGTTAATAATAATAATCATAATCATATGTAATAATAAAAATGAACACGCTTCCTAAATTTTCATTTCCCTCTAATATGGGTTGCTTCCCTCCAAAATTTCCAATGTGGGTGGTTTCCCTCCAAATATTTGGAAATTGGAAAATGGGGACTTTTCGAGTACCCAATTTAATATCAAGTATCCCATTTGTAATTGGATACCCGATTTGATATCGGGTACGCGATTAGGCTTGGTATTTACAAAACTTATTTGGTCAACTCAAAAAACATGTTTCTGAATGGTTTCACTAACATTTAGACTTCAAGTAGCCATTTGACAATATTATTTTCATCAAAATTCAATGAAACAAAAGGGTTTTCTATAACACTCTGAAAATTTCATCAATATAATTGCTGTTAAATTCTAAGTTTGATAAGTATTTATTAGTTAATTTTCAATGAAGATGATTGTAAAGTGTTGATTGACATATTGATTGAAAAATAGCTATAACTTTCAAATGGTATAACATTTTTGAAATCCAAAAGTTGTTTCACATTCTATGCCTCACCTAGTAAAAGGGAAACAAATTATTTTGGTAAAGTTTTCAATTATTTAAGGTGGTCAAACATGGTAGTTTTTTTAATTCTAGAAAAATTATAGTAGAAAATTCATATTTAATTATTTATTTGGAATAAAACTACCCAAAAATATTTGTCACATCTGGGCATGAGTCTACTTTTTATATCTATAGTTATATTAAAAAGTATTATCATTTGGTTTTGATTAAGGTGATTAGACATACACCTACTTTTTATTTTTGTAGTAATGAATTAAAATCCAAACTTTTGACCAATCAAATATTTATTTTTCCAGATAAGGCCTAGTAGTTTAGAAACTAAATTCAATTTCCTATAGATTATTTTCTTACAATTTTTCGATATAAAGTTTAGAACCACTTTAAAATTAAGTGTTATGTTGACATAACCCTAATTTTTTTGTTTTTCACTACCACTTAAGGCCATAGTTTGGTTGACTATGATCCTACACATACCTTGGTAAGACTAGTCATGTAGAGAATGGACAAGAGGGTCAGAGTGAGCCCTCGCAATAACTAAAGAATGATCTTCTTTATCAAAGAGAAGATGTATATCATCAATAATGTCTCCCAAATCTATTATGTATGACTCTATAAGAAAACTTGAAATATCCATTAAGTAGTCATCCCCTAATTCTAGAATTGGAAGACAAGGTGTAACCAACTGTACTGAATTGCATGGACCTATCACTATAGCAATGTATGCATATATTGGAATGTGTTGATTTTCTGACCTCATTTTGCATCTGTCAATAGGATCCCACATATCTGAATCTATTGAATCACTATCACTGTTATCACTATTAGTTTCCACATTGTATGAAGTATGGAGAGGATTAGAGGATAAGCTAGGTGAACTTTCCTCAAAGTGAACATTTCTCTCTATGAATACCTCATGAGTCTCAGGATCCATAAGTCTATATGCCTTAACACTTTTTTCATATCCAATGAAAGTACACGGCCTTGGTGGTGGTGCCTTGCATTTCCTTGAAGATATGTTTGCCCATACTAGACAACCAAAAACTCTGAAGTTTTTCACAACTGGTTTTCTTTTGCACCATGCCTCAAAAGGAGTCATTTCATCTAAGACATAATGAGGAGATATATTAAGTATGTGATTGGTACTACTTATAGCTTTGACTCAAAGTGATGGATCAAGAGACTTAGCTTGAATCATGCAACTTGCCATTGACTTAAGTGTTCTAATCCTCATTGTTGCAATATTTGTCTTTTCTAAACTAAATGCTATTGGATTTTGAAAATCAATAGCCTCAACTTCACAAAAGTCTCTAAGTCTTGAGTTCACATATCTACTTTCATTTTCCATACGAAGTACCTTGATGGCTTTACTTAATTGCTTCTCAACATGACTCTTGAAGGCTAGAAACTTATCAAACACTTCATTCTTGTGATCAAGAAAGTAGACCCATGTGTAGCATGAAAAGTCATCAATGAAAGTGAGGATATAGTTACCCTTGCTAACTGATCTCATTGAAAAAGGGCATGCTAGAAAAATGTCAACCAACTCAAGAATAATTGATGCTCTCCAAGAATTCCCTTTGTCAAACTTATCTCTAGATGCATATCCATTGAACAAGTTGAACATTCACCCTGAGAAAAGTTGATTATAGGTAGACATTTGACCATATTTTATGAGCCAAGTTGATGAAGATAGTAGAAGGAAAGATGACCATACCACTCATGCCATAATTTACTTTGTGAGTGTGAATATGTCAATAAGGCATGTGAAGGAGACATAAGCATAAAGTGGGAGAAAGAATAAAGCCTAGTGTTATGATTAACTTTTCCCATTGGAGCCAAGGAATCATCCTTAAGATTTCAATGTACCATTACTGAATCAGGAAGGAACTCAACTTTATTGCCACCTCCATAGTGAGTGATTTGGTAAATTGAAAGGAGATTAGAGCTAAGGTTAGGAACATAGAGAACATCTTTGAACTCTCCATTTTCCATCTCAACTTGTACTTTCCCTTCAACTTCCACTTGTGTATCATTCCCTGCAAAGATGTGAGGTATCTTAAACTACTTCAATGAAGAAAAGTGTCCTTTTGAAGAATCCATATGAAGAAAAGAGATATTTGCAGCGAGAAAAGAATAAAGAAATTTTGATCAAACCTCTAGTAGAAAGTAAAAGTACAAAATCCAAGGAAGGAAAAAGTATGGCTGATCTAGATGAGATGGCAAAGAAATTCTTCCAAGACATCCAAAATACTCAGAAGCAAATAGTGGATAGTTTGGCAGAAACTAGACAGGCTTTGTGAATATTGATAGAAAAATTGCAAGGAGTTGCATCTATTAATGAGAAAGGGAGCACTTCAGAGGAGCCAAGAAATTTGAAACCCACACCCTCTAAATCAACAAAAAGTACTTTCCTGCCCACAAATGAGCCACCAGTGCCGAATCTAGCCCTTAATCTCGTTGAAGAGGTTACAAGTAACTTGATTTCATAAAGAGCTACTTACAATGGCTTAGATGATGACTTTCGTACCTCCGTTCCTTTTAGAGAATATTTGGATATGATGAACACTTTGGCCTATTTGCCAGGTTTTCAACATTGTACTTGCCCAAAGCATCTATTTGCCAAGTTTTCACATGTGAACAAAATCTTTCTCTTAACTGAAATTTTTGTGCCAAGAGGCCTGTTTGCTAGATTTTCATCAAGGCATCCATATTTTTTTATGAATTTTTCTTTTCTTTTCTTTTTTCATGACTTTTTGCTATTTTTTTAATATTTTTTCAGGACTTTTAGATGGAATTAATCAAGAATGTCACTGAGAAATGCTGAGAAGATATCTATTGTTGGTGCTACTAGCTGACAATATTTGGACCCATAACTGACCATAATTACGTAGGAGTTGTTTCAAGTTTGTAGCTAAAATCAAACCATTGGAAAGGCCTCGAGATATACCGTCATGTACTATATGTAAGATAATGTCTATCTCTTATGAATCAAGGCATTTGAGGATAATTGGGTCAACAGATGTGTCATGTGGGGTGTCACTGATGATGACATATGCAAAGCCTTGTTAGATAAAGGTTTGATTTTGGTTGTTGGAAAAATTAGGTAGCAGGATTTGGGGATAAACAAATGGATATAAGGGAGATTTGGGAGGGTTGAGACCAATGACCTTCCATATGAATGTTGATCGAGAGAGCTCCAAAAGACTTTGTGGCATGTTGAATGTTGGAAAATTGATATTCATGGCATCATATTTTTCATTTTGTATCATTGGGAGCTGCTTAGATTTAGATTTTTTATGGTCTAATGGCATCATTCAGTTTTCACCAAGAGACTTATGCTTGCTATCTTTTTCTCTTTTTGCTTTGTAACTAGGTGGAGTTGGCTCCCCAAAGTATGCCAATGTATTCTCTTTAGAAGAAATTTCCTCTTTATGTTTGTCAATCATAATGCCTTCATAGATTTCAAAGTCTATTATGAGTGTGTCATCATTGTCTAATTGATCAAAAATTGGTGGTCCACGTTGGTCCCAATCCAATAGTTTAGGATAACTTGAGGGGATGTCATCATCAATATTGAATGGACTTTAGTTGAAAGTATAGAAATGGGAATTAGATTCTATTGTATCATTAGGGTTATGCTCAGAAGTGAGAGGATTGTTAGTTTTAGGCAGGATATCCTCAGATGCCATTTCATCATTCAAAATGTCCATAGTCTTACATGTAGGTACCGTGGTACTAGGAGGACCTATTTGTAATGGTTTAAATCTGATCCCCAAACTAGGAGGTCATCCTTCTATAGTGATAGGTTGAATGATTCCTTTTTTCTGAGATCCAAGGCCACTATAGCCATCATAACCTTGTTTCTGCATGATAGCAAACCCAAGTCCATACTTGCTAGGAGATATAAAAGTGGGTTGTCATTCTTCTTTTGCTTTCTCAATACATACGGATGTATTCTAATTGATAGAAGTATCATTCTTTGTACTGATCTCTAAATGGTGTGCTTGAAGTGGTTGTGATTTACCATGAGATTGGGGAGAAACTAGTGACTCCCTAATGTGAGAGACTTGAGACATAAAGTACTCTCCATACCCATTGTCTTCAATCTTCATCTTTTCCTTAGCTTTACTGAGTAGTATATCAACATCCACATACTTAGAGGAATTTGTGGGTTGTGCTTCATTTTTTGTTGGGATTTGGAATGTAGTAGCATCTCTTAGATTAGCACAAAACTAGAAAGGATCTGGATCATCAGGGATGGTAACCTCTACATTGTGATAGGAAAAATTTAGACATCGATGATATGTACAAGGGACTACTTTCATAGCATGAAGCCAAGGGCATCCTAGTATCATGTTGCAATTCATTTCTATATCTAGGACATGGAACAATGTATCTTTAGTAACTGGACTAGCTCTAACAGGTAATGTGATGATGCCCTTGGAGAAGTGTTCACTGTCATCATAAGCTTTTATTGTGATTCTTCGAGAGGGATCTACGTCATCTTCAGAATAACCCAAATTGTTGACAACCTTAAGAGTATAGATGTTCAGTCCTGCTCCTCCATCTATTAAGACACGTCTAATTTTGGCATTATGGATGAAGATTTTGAGATAAAGGGGATCATTATGGTTAGGTTTTTCCTTAGGAACATCCCGAGGGGAAAAAGTGATATGTTGTGATGTAGATAGGCTTCCAACCATGGCTTGGAACTGGGCAACATCAATATTATCTGGGATGACTGACTCTTTAAGGGCTTGATCCAAGATCTTTTGATGTTGGGGTGATGCAGGAGCATCCTAGGTTGCCTTGTTATCCTACTCATTTTTACTCATTTTACAGTTGGTGCTGAGTTACTATAGCACCCTTTAGGTGCCAAGTTATTGTAGCACTCTTCAAGTGCCAAGCTCCTATCACACTCTTCAGGTGTCAAGTTCCTATTGGACTCTTTAGGTGTCGAGCTCCTGTAACACTCTTTAGATCCTAAGTTCCTATCACACTCTTTAGGGGCTGAGCTATGTCATACTCTTCAGGTACCGAGTTCCTGTTGCACTCTTTAGGTGCTGAGTTCCTATCACACTCTTCAAGTGCCGAGTTATTGTAGCACTATTCAAGTGCTGAGTTACTGTGGCATTCCTTCAGGTGCTGAGTTACCCAGTGTATGTCAAGTGCTAGTATTTGGATGTGATTTCTATGAGCTGACTTGCAAGAATTATTTTATTTGTGACATTTAATTTAAGATCTTTTCTTGGGATAAGTCCAAACAATTTTTGGGTTGGCCTTCCTCTTATGTAATGTTCTAGAATGTTCTATAAGCCATTTTGGCAAGTATAAATAGAGAGTTTAGGCTTAGAGCTAAGTAATTTTTTAGAAGAGAAAAGTTTTGAGGGAGCAGAACTCAAAGTGCAAATTTTCTATTGGATCTTTGAATATGAATGTTTTGTAATTGGCCATAACCTAAAAGGACTCATAGCTGGGCATGTAGGAAGATATTTTGATGAATCAATAGAAGTATTTTCCCTCTTCTCCTCCTTTGGTTGCTGTCCATTTGTGTTTGCTTCCATTGTGTTAACTCTTGTAGAGTGGTTTGGATAGCTGGGTGAGCCTTTGGCCCTAGTTATTCATCTCTTGCCTATGTTAGTTGGTATCAGAGCTTGAGGTGCATCCTTGTAGAGATTGGATCGTGTAGAACCCTGATTTGGATTTGGTTGTAGGGTGGCAGATGTGTGAGGCTGACCTATAACTTGCAGAGGGTTACGATCTTGTAGGAACCTGATTTGTAAAGATGGTTTGTGGTAGAGGAAATAATGTTGATAATGCTATATTAGATCAACTAAGACAAATTGTAGCCAAATTAGATGCTATGGAGATAGCCTCGAGGAGAGGAGCACATCTTCATGATGTAAGTGATGATGAAGAAGTAGCACCAAAACCTAATCCAAAACCTGAAGAAGACCAAGATGAAGCAAGATTGTTGAGAGTATTGTCTAGAGCAAATTCAAAGCCTGCTGTAGAAGTTGTTCCTTATGATGGAAAATTGGACACCAATGTTATGCTAGATTGGATCTCTAATATGGAGAAGTTCTTTGAGTATGAAAACACTCCTGATAATAGAAAGGTGAAGATTATAGTCACTAGGTTGAAAGGTCATGCATCATTATGGTGGGAACACTTGCAAACTGATAGACAAAGAAGAGGAAAGGAGAATATCAAAACTTGGCCAAAGATGGTGAACAAGGTAAATAACAAATTCCTTCTTGCTGATTACCAAGTTAGCTTGTTGAGAAAGATGCAAAATTTGAAAAAAAAAGACATGATTGTGAAAGAGTATACTAAGGAATTCTATAGATTGGACATCGGATCTGGACATGTGGATGATGATGTTGAGAAAATTACAAGGTACATTAATGGATTGAGATCTGGAATACAAGATGAAATAAGTTTTGTGAAGCTGGAAAGTGTAGAAGAAGTATATCAATATGCCTTAAAAGCTGAGGAGATCTTGAAAAAGAAGCATGAACAAAGATAGAGAGGTAGAGGTGGTAGATTTCAGAGAGGCAGAGGTAGATCTTATGGAGAAAGTGGTAGATCTGAAAGTTCTGTGCAAGATAAAGGTAGATCTGAATGGAAGAATGATGACAAAGGCAAGACTAAATGGAGAAGTGGTAATTCTTATCGAGGAGGCACTAATTCTTACCAAGGAAGAGGTGATTCTTATTCTAGAGGTGGATTTCATGGTAATTGCTTTAGATGTGGCAAAGAAGGGCATAGATCCTTTGAATGTAGATCTTCTGAAGGTCGGCAGAATAATAGAAATGCTGTGATTCAAGAAAATGATGAGGGTTCACCAAGTGGACTTGAGGCTAGAGAAAATTTGATGGTGAGAAGAACCTTATGTAATAAGGGAAGTGATGAGGAACCTATTTTAAGGAGAAGTCTTTTCAAGACAAGATGTAAGATGGCTGAAAAATGCTATGAAGCGATCATTCACTATGGAAGTTCTACAAATCTAGCATCAGAAGAGTAGGTTATGAAGTTGCAGTTGTAGAGGCTAAAACATCCCAAACCTGATCATGTTTCATGGATCAAAGATGAGCATAAGATATTGGTAAGTGAGCAATGCCTTGTGAAGTTCAAAATTGGACATTACTTTGATGAAATTTTGTGTGATATTATGCCTATGGATTGTTGCCATATTTTGTTGGGTAGACCTTGGCAATATGATGGATATGATGTACATGATGGAAGATTGAATCAATATACTCTTTGCTCTTTGGGTAAATGGGAAGAAACAAACATTGTTTCCTTTGATTGAAGTTCCAGATGAGGTTAATTGTACTGATATAAAAATTTGCATGGTTAATGGGAAACAATTTGAAAAAGAAGTAAAAAAGAATCAAGTTTGTTTTGCTATAATTCCAAGAAAACCAAGTTTTGTCAATGGAGACCAAGTGCTAGAAAAAAATGTTAACCGAGTGCTAGTCAGTGGTGGCCAAGTGACAGATGGTAGTATTGACCAAGTGCCAGGAGAAATTGCAAAGTTGCTAAATGAGTATAAAGGCATTATTGCTGAAGATATTCCTGATGGTTTACCTCTAGTAAGAATTATAAGTCATTGTATTGACCTGATCCCTGGAGCTAGTCTGCCAAACAAAGCACCATATAGATTGACACCTGCAGAGAATGAAGAACTTAACAAACAAGTGCATGAACTATTGCAGAAAGGTTTGATCAGAGAAAGCTTGAGTCCATGTGTTGTACCTACTCTATTAGCACCTAAAAAGAATGGAGAATGGAGAATGTGTACTGATTCCAAAGCCCTTAACAAGATAACAGTGAAATATAGGTTTCCTATGCCAAGAATGGATGACATAATGGATTGTTTGAGTGGAGAAAAGTATTTCACCAAGATTGATTTGAAGAGTGGTTATCATCAGATCAAAATCAGAGAAGGTGATGAATGGAAGACTGCTTTCAAGACAAAAGATGGTTTGTATGAATGGTTGGTTATAATTTTTGGTCTGACTAATGCACCTAGTACTTTCATGAAGTTGATGAATGAAGTTTTGAAGAGATTTTTGGGTAAATTTGTGATTGTTTATTTGGATGGTGTTCTGATATTCAACAAGACTAAGGAAGAACGTCTTGAGCATATTAGGCAAGTATTGCAGAGGTTGAAAGAGGAAAAGTTATTGATTAATCTAAAAAAGTGTTCTTTTATGCAAGAGGAGATTGTGTATTTGGGATTTGTGATTTCAGCTGATGGTTTGAAGATCGATCCTGAAAAGGTTAAAGCAATTTTGAAATGGCCTACACTTGAGAATGTAAGTGAGGTAAGATCATTTCATGGTTTGGTTAGTTTTTACAGAAAGTTTATAAAGAATTTCAATGTTGTTTGTAATTCTATGACTGAAACAATGAGGGGAGATAAAAAGGAATTCAAGTGGACACATGGAGCTCATAAGAGTTTTGAGACTTTGAAACAAAAGGTTATTGAATTACCTCTATTTGCTTTACCTAATTTCAACAAAGTATTTCGAGTTGAATGTGATGCAAGTGGTAATGCAATAGGAGCTGTATTAAGTCAAGAAGGTAAGCCTATTGCTTTCTTTAGTGAAAAGTTGAATGATGCTAAAATGAAATATTCTATGTATGATCAAGAATTCTATGCCATTGTTCAAGAATTGAAGAAATGGAGACATTATTTGATGCCTAAGGATTTTGTGTTGTATATTGATCATAAAGCTTTACAATACTTTGGAAGTCAACATAAATTGAATCAAAGACATATGAAGTGGGTTGAGTATTTGCAGAGTTTTAAATTTGTGATCAAGCATAAGAGTGGAGTTACTAACAAAGTTGCTGATGCATTGAGTAGAAGACGTTCTTTGTTGACTAAAATGAAGGTTGAAGTTCTTGGTTTTGATGAGATGAAAGAGTTATATGATGCTGATCCTAATTTTTTTGAGGCATGGAGAGAGTGCAGAGCACCAAATCTGACAGATCACATAAGTATGATGATTATTTCATTCAAGAAGGTATGTTGTTCAAAGGTATTCAGTTGTGTATTCCTAGAAGTCCTATGAGGTTGAATTTGATTAAGGAAAAGCATAGTGGTGGATTAGCTGGACATTTTGGAATTGATAAGACATTGAGTTTGTTGAAAGAGAAATATTATTGGCCACAAATGTATAAGGATGTTCAAAAATTTGTAAAGAGCTATGGAGTTTGTCAAGTTGTAAAGGGAGTGAGTCAAAATATTGGTTTGTATACACCTATTACTATTCCTAAGAAACCTTGGACTGATATTAGTATGGATTTTGTTCTTGGATTTCCTAAAATAGTGAAAGGGTATGATTCCATATTTTTTGTAGTGGATAGATTTTTTAAGATGGCTCATTTCATACCATGTAAGAAGACATCAAGTCCTGAGCATGTTGCTGAACTTTTCTTTAAAGAGATTGTGAGATTGCATGGATTACCAAGAAGCATTTTTTCAGATAGAGATAGTAAGTTCATTGGTTATTTTTGGAAGACTTTGTGGAAGAAGATGGGTACTAAATTGAAGTTTAGTTCTCCATTCCATCTACAAATAGATGGATAGACAAAGGTTATGAATAGAAGCTTGGGTAATTTGCTGAGATTTTTGGTTGGGAATAAGCCAAGTAATTGGGAGATGGTATTGGCACAAGCTGAATTTGCATATAATAATTATGTGAATAGGAGTACAGGGAAGACACCTTTTGAGATTATTACTAGAATGCATCCTAGAGGTATATCAGATTTGAGAGATGTTGCTGGTGAAGAAAAGAAAAGTGTTGCAGGAGAAGAATTTGCTAACTTTATGGAGTCCTTGCATAAAGAAGTGAAGTTGAGGTTGGAACAAAGTAATAAAAAGTATAAGGAGAATGCTGATCAGTCTAGAAGACACCATGATTTTCAGGTTGGTGATGAGGTGATGGTTCATATAAAGAAAGGAAGATTCCCTGTTGGAACATATAGCAAGCTGAAGATGAAAAAATTTGGACCTTGTAAGATCATGAAGAAGTTTGATAGTGGTAATGCTTATGAAGTTGAGTTACCTGATGACATGGATATATCTCCTATATTTAATATTGCTGATCTGTATAAGTATCATGAGTTAGAGGATGAAGTTGTTATACTAGATGATTTTCCTAAGAAATAGATTGAGGAAGTTGAACAGATATTGGATCTGAGAGTTGGCAAGAGTATAAGAGGAAAAGATTACTATGAATATTTAGTGAAGTGGAAGAACATACCTATTGAAGATGCTTCATGGATCTCTCAATTTGAGTTGGATTCAGCTCAGGTTAGGACATCTCAATGATTCAAGAGAATCATTTCTTCTAACCCTGGTTGTCTGATGCAGGAGCATCCTAAGTTCTCTTGTTATCCTGCTCATTTTTGCTCATTTTGCAGTTGGTGTTGAGTTATTGTAGCACTCTTTAGGTGTTGAGTTACTGTAGCACTCTTCAAGTGTCAATCTCCTATTGCACTCTTCAGGTGCCGAGTTCTTGTCGCACTCTTTAGATGCCAAGCTTCTATCACACTCTTTAGGTGCTGAGCTCCTGTCGCACTCTTCAAGTGCCAAGTTCCTATCGCACTCTTCAGGTGCTGAGTTCTTGTCACACTCTTCAAGTGCCAAGTTCCTATCGCATTCTTCAGGTGGCGAGTTACTATAGCACTCTTCAGGTGCCGAGTTACTGTAGCATTCCTTCAGGTGCCAAGTTACCTAGTGTATGTTGAGTGCCAATATTTGGATGTGATTTCTGCGAGCCGACTTGTGAGAATTATTTTATTTGCCAAATTTAATTTAAGATCTTTTCTTGGGATGAGTCCAGACCATTGTTGGGTCAGCCTTCCTCTTATGTAATGTTCTAGAATGTTCTGTAAGTTGTTTTGGCAAGTATAAATAGAGAGTTTAGGCTTAGAGATAAGTAAGTTTTTAGAAGAGGAAAGTTTTATGGGAGCAGAACTGAAAGTGCAAATTTGTTTTTGGATCTTTGAATATGAATGTATTGTAATTGGCCGTAACCTAGAAGGCCTCATAACTGGGCATGTAGGAAGATATTTTGATGAATCAATAGAAGTATTTTCCCTCTTCTCCTCCTTTGCTTGATGTCCATTTGTGTTTGCTTCTGTTGTATTAACTCTTGCAGGGTGGTTTGGATAGCTGGGTGAGCCTTTGGCCCTAGTTATTCATCTCTTTCCTGCATCATGGGGAGATGCACGTAGTAGGTCCAAAATGGATATTTGTGCAAGGGTTTTTCCAAGTTGTTCAACAAGGCTAGAATTAGATGAAGTAGGAGAAACAAGTCTACTAGGGGGTGTAGGTCTAGTAGGAGCAATAGGTCTAGATGGTGCTTCAGGTAGGGTTTTCTTGATATGACATGTAGTGATAGCACAATGAGGGTCTTCAGCCTTTAATGTGAATTTGGATATATAGGAATCAGACTCATTGAAACAATTGATAGTGTAGTCATATCCCATGTGCGTGTAATTAACATTAGCTTGTGACTTTGAATTTTAACTGGAGAGTTTCTCTTTATCATGATTACCCAAAGGATCTTTGAAAATAGTGTGATCAGAGTTGGATGCTAATAGTGATGGATCAACTATGATTACACCATCATCAATAAGGTCTTGTATTGCATGTTTCAATTGGAAGCACGATGAAGTCTTGTGTCCTTTGGTGCAATGGTAATCATAGTACTTTTTGTCATCCTACCAATCTGCTTTAGTTAATGGTTCATCTTTGATTGGGGGTAGCTGCAGAAAGTTATTACTTAGTAACTGTTGTAATGCAGTCTCAAGTATTGGTATTCCCAATGGTGTGAATTTTCTATCCTTGGTTCTAGGATGTCTTTTGTTTTGCGTGGAAGTCTCAGTTTTCTATTGTGGAACTGATGTTTGATTAGAGGTTTGTGAATTTGTGGGGTTTGCACCTTTCAAAGTCAATTGAGGTTGTGTTGTGCTAATCGTGCAGGCATCCACAATGCCATCATTAGTCACATTCTTGTTTTTGGAGAAAAATTTTGCCTTGTCATTAGACGAGTTGGTATTGGTGTTGTCCTTGTTTGTCTCTAGGATTCCCTTACGGATAAGAGCATCTTCAGTACTAGCCCCTTTTTTCATTAGTTTAAAAATGGTGCTTGGACTCTTGATTTTGAGTTCATACATTAAGTCTGAGACTAAGTTTTCAATGCACAAGTTTCCTTATTGTTCTTTAGGAATGTCTAGTGAGCATTGACTAACTAAGTTTCTCCAATGGAGTGAGAATGTGATGAATGATTCTCCCATCCTCTATTTAGTTGATCACAAATCAGAAAGTGTCACCTCATTTGTAATGTTAAAGGAAAAGTGGGAGATAAATTTGTCTTCTAGCTCTGACCAAGATTTGATATTACCAGGAAGTTTGGAGTACCATTCAAGTGTAGGCCCACCTAGAGAATGAGGGAACAATCTCATAAGATAAGTGGGTTCATTACTAAGTTTGTTACATGAAGCACAAAATTCTCTGATATGATCAATAGGGTTTCCCTTTCCTTGGTATTTTTCAAACGTTGGAGCCTCAAATTGTTTTGGGAATGGAGACATATATAGACCTTTATCGAAAGGATTAGGATGTAGGTCCCTTTCTATGTATAGAGCTTGTTTCTTCTGGACTCCCAATGCCTTGACTTGTTTGGAAAGTTGTTTGAATTTTTGTAAGAGTTCTTCATTGGGGTTTTGAATGATGGTCTTTCCTTCAAGTCTTTTGTATCTGTGAGTAGACCATTTGTTGTGGTAGGAACTATGTCAACTTGGCTCTGACATTTCTGTGTCTAATGAGTCTGATGAGGTGTCGCTAAGGGGTGGAAGTATGTTTGTACCTTGAAGACAAAAGGGTCCCTGTTGTTGTGGAACTTGTTGTGGTATTTGATGTGGCACTTGTTGTGGGATTGACTGTGATTGTTGTACCATGTGTTGTTGTTGTACCATGTGTTGTGGTTGTTGTTGGGATACCTCTATTGGTTGTATGTGAGACCATGCACATGCTTGTTGTTGTAGAGGTATTTGTTGAGGTTGTTGTAGTACATGTTTTTGTTGTAACAAATGGTTCTGGTATGCGATTTGTTTCTCAAGGAATATTTTGTATTCCAACTGTTGCTTGAGTTGCTCTTGTTGTTTAGAAAACATCGTTTGTTCTTGTTGGAATTGCTGCTGAAATTGTTGTTGATAAATTTTGTATAAGTCAAGTGGGTTCACATGGGACTATGTTTTGGGCATGTTGGATGTTTTCCCCACTTGAGGTTGTTGTCATTGCGGTTGATGTTTTTGTTGATATGTGGGATGTGTGTTAAGTGGATGTATACTTGGTTGTTCCTTGGAAGTGTTGAGTCCTTGTACCATTGTAGGTTGTTGTTGTCGTGGGGGTTGACTAAGTCCTTGACAATTGAACATCATGTTTGGATTATTGTTATGGTACCTTTGTGTGTTAGATGTTTCTAATTGTGACATCATATTGACTTGACTATGTGATGTGTCCCTGTTGGGAATGGGTGTAATGTCAATAAGACTTTTCCTTTGTTTGTCCATAGGGATGATTGCACTTGATGTTTCACATCTTGTACTTATGAGAGGCTCCATAGCATTTGATGTCATAGCACTTGGTAAAGTTAGGAGAAAAGGTGTACTTTGTTGATTTGCCTCCAAAGAAGGTATGTCTAGCATCCCTATAGCACAAGTCCCTTTAGGTGCTTCTTTTTGTTGCAACATGTGACTAAAATAAAGTCTTAATGTCCTTTTGAGGTGTTTAAGAATTGGTGGTATTTCGTCGAACAAGGGGTTGACATTGATGTGTTCAAATGTACTTTGGAGGATTTTGATGGTTGATTCTTGATGGGACCTCATAGGTGCCACTATCATGTTTGAAAACTCCAAAAGTTTTTTTCCATTATCTAAGTCCAAATTGATCTTGGGTTGTATGTTTTCAATAGTTGTGTTGCTTTGATTTTTGGACTTAGGACCTTCCAAGTTTGGGTTAAATTTGACAATTTCTTGGGCTTCCAAATGTTTGAAGTTCTTGCAAAAACTTTTGTCTTGACATGCCCTAGCCATTTCTTCATCAATGATGCCATAATCAGTGTTAGAGCCGTCACTTAGGTGTATAGTACCTTTTTTGTATGTTTGATGTGTTATAGTTGAAGGTACTTGTGTTAGGTTGGCTAAATTCAAAGGAGTGTGATTGTTCATCTTTAGGTGTGGTTGGTACACTTCCTCCTCCTAGTGGTATTGGCATGAATATAGGTTCAAATTTGGGACTCCATAGAACCATCCCATGTGTGGGGGAAGTGTTTGGGGGAAATCTCATGGTAGGTGCATTGTTCAAGGTTCGTTGTGCCATAGCTTGATTATGAGGATCTTACAGATACATGTTCAAGGGGTCTGCTAGTAATGGTTGTGATTGCCTAATTTTCATCTTCATCAAAGGTTTTTAAGGTTTTCTTTCTCTTTCTCTATCTTGGACAAGGTTTTGGTTGTTCTTGTGCCTCAGAAAACAAAGGTTGATAAAGTTCCTCGAGTCTCTGAGCTGATTGTGTCCTAGTAAGTGCTGGGATGATACCTAAGAATGCAGATACAATGGAGATTTTGAATTTTTTCGTGATTTAGAATGGTGGATATGCAAGATATGAGTGTTTTGGGATTTTTAAATGTTTAGGGATGTTATACAATGTGAGGAAATGCTAAATAAATTAAGGTTTTGATGTGCAAAGTGCAAATGTCCTAGGGATGTTATGCAAAAGCAAATGCAAGGTGATGTTTTGAGGGTATGCAAAATGAAGGTTAGGGTTATGTTTTGGACTTGGTAATGACACTAAAGGTAGGTGTATGCAAGGTAGACTATGCAAAGGATGGTTTCCAAGGGTTGATAATGATGTTTAGGATATGCAAAATGAAGGTAAATGATCAAGAAGGCAATTTGGTTGATGGATAATCTAATAGGGTTTGGTAGTGAGAATGATGCTAAGGTTTGGACCATGAAAGATGAAGGGGATATACCACTAGGGTAAGTCAAAATGACATTTGGGGATGCTAGGGATATGATTATGCTATGACAAGGGTATAGGGAAAATTTTGAATTTGGGTAAAACCTTTACAAAGTATTTTGCCTATGAGTATAACCTTGTGATAAAGGACTTTGGATCTTGACCAAAAATTGATAAAAGATGAAAAGATCAAATTGATAAAAGATGACAATGTCAAATTTATCAAGACATAGATAGATTTTGACCCAAGAAAATGATAAGAAAAGATAAAAAGAGTAGTCAAGATCCATTATCCATCAACACTAGGAGATACTCTAAGACTCATACTTTGTCTAGATTTTTGACTAAATTCAAAGGTTTTGGGGGTTCAAAATGATGTTTTGAGGACTTGAAATGGTGGTAATGCTGAGCGGATGTGTGATATGGACAATGCTTATCATACAAAATGGGATTCTGGGTGCAAGATACGGTTTTGGGTCAAGTGCAGAATGAGGAGGTGTAGAGGCGCCTAGATGCAGTTTTGGGGTCCTAATAGTGCCAAGTGCATCCTAATAGTACCAACTACATCATTGATGCACTTGGAGCTAGTTTGGCCACAGTTGGTAGTTTCTGGGTGCAGTTGGTAAGTTAGAATGAAGGTTTGTTGATTCTAAAAGGTATGGTTGCCAAAATGATATACCAGGAAGCTAAGATGTTGGGGTTCATGTTAAGATGGGATGAGAGATGTAGAACAGAGGTTATGACCTACAGAATTATGTCTTAAGTGAAGGTGATGAAAACTAGGTGATGTAGAATGTAGATTTGGGCAAGCTAGTGCAAGGGGAGCTAACCAGGTACCTAAGGACACTGTTGAAGCCCTAAAATGTTATCTGGAACCCAAAATTGGGTCTTAGGACCACCAAGTGTGCCCAAATAGTGAAAAATATGTCAATGACATAGTTAGTAGTTTTATGACACAGTTGGTAGTTCCAGGGCATAGTTGGTAAACTAGGCTGAAACTAAGGCAATTCTAGGAGCTATGGTTTCCAGATTGATATGATAGAGAGGTAAACAATAGGGAACAGTGTTAAGACCAGTATGAATGCTCAAAACGATGGTTAGGACACCTAGAATGATGGATAAAGTGATCAAGATGATGAATAGGTATGCAAAGATGCAAGGTGTTGAATGCAAAGTGCTGATTTTGAGATGGAAATGCAAAAGACTAAGGGAGGTAAACTAAACCTAAAAGGATGCAATATGAAAGGTAAAAGATACTAAATGAGGAGTAAAAGGTTCAATATGAATTCTATATGATGCATGAATGAGGCCTATACTAGGGTGAATGCAAGTGAAGTCTATGCAAGTGTAAGATCTACGTTTTGCCAAGCACGTTTAAGAGCACAAGTAGCACGTTTAAGAGCACAAGTTGCCATGTTTTCCAAGGTTTGAGTATGTTGAACCAAATTTTGCAAAGTTTAATAAAGGTTGAAATGTTTTGGAAATGTGTGATGTTTTGACAACTTCAAATGATATCCAAGGTGCAAATTTAAAATTTTGTCTTTTATCTTGATTATGTTTTACACACACGCAAGACACATTAAGACAAGAATAGTTGTTGTTAAAAGTTAACAAACACACCACAACCTAGGCTTTTAGGACTGTATCCACTGAATTCCTACTTGAATTGAAGTTCAGCCATGCTTATCCAAAGTGGACAACCTAGGATTTTGGCACCATAGGCTCCCCCATATAGTGCACTCACTTCTTGGGGCTACCAAGATCCGCTTCCCAAGGGACTATTGCCTCTACTAAGGACCGTGAGAATGTAGGATGTCTTCATGGGCATGGGTGACCCCTTGAGCCAGTGGATAGAAATGATTTTGGCCACTAAAACACAATTTTTAGTAAGGGCATTCCGTTCAACAAGTGAATGATAAACTTTTACAGAAGGTCTCCTAGCCTCGAGAACCAGGGTTTGACACACCACAAGGCTATTGGAGGAGAGCTATAACGCAGCAATATTGCTGACACAGCTTTCATCGTAATCAAATTTTATATAGCAGCTGGAATGTTGACCTTTCTTTTGGCCCATTACTGCTTAGAGGTCGTCCCCTGGCATACCCAATATCAAGTATCTTGGTCCAAGGCAGGCCTCCTATAGAAGTTACATGGATTTCTCTTACACCCAAGATCCACAAATGGCAAGGGGAGAGGATACTTCCAATGCAACTCCTAGGGATTTAACATTGTAGACACGCTAGGCAGAAAAGAAAAATGTTCATTTTAAGCACCAAACAAAGTGTTATCTAATCTAGGAAATCCACACACATAGTTTTGAAAGACACACAAAGTCTTCAAAAACATCCTGCGAAGCACACATTAGTAGTTGCTTATGATCATGTCTTTATCCAATGATCACCACATGCTGCAAATAGACCATCAATAACACCAAATCACCTAATCTATGTCATAGAGAGTGATAGGAACCTTAGATGTAGTATCTGATTGATGCATGTGCTTACTATGAACCCAAGTGTGCTCTAATAGAGCAGATTGCTCCCCAAAAGGCCAAAATGTCTCTGAACACCTCCAAGTGCACCCAAATAGTGTAGGCTATGTCAATGACATAGTTGGGGCCTAGTTGGGTGCAGTTGGGAGGTTAGGTGTGGACTGTGGGGAAATAGTGCCTAATGAAGATCCAAAAACTGAAAATTTTTGACACCTATACTACCAAGTGTGCCCAAATAGTACCAACTATGTCAATGATGTAGTTGGTAGTTTTATGACATAGTTGGTAAGTTAGAAACAATAGAAAGGGGTTTTGGTGGCTTCCAGGCTCCTAAAACTACTCCTAGGTGTCCCTAGTGCGCCTTGATAGAGTAGAGTGCACCCTAGGATAGCAAGCTAACATAATGCATGAAAGAAGAGCATATAAGGATTTTTACTGGACCCACTAATTAATCTAGGTGTGAAAAGGAAGAGCAAATAGTCATTATACCCTTTCAAGTGAGCTCCTTCCTTACACCTGCAAGCACAAAATAAGAAAACCCAAGTTAGATATGCATGTTCACGTTGGGTTCACCAAATGTAGGACCATAAAATGGGTTAAAATGCATAACACACTATGATAAAATCACAAAACTCAATAATCATACGTTAGCACCCACTAGTCTACCATGAAAGCCAAACTAATAAAGAAAGCAATAGAAACCCCCTCTTTTTTTTGTAGCTCCCATGTCCTTCTTTCTTCTCCAAATGATGGTAGCTCCAATTTGACTATAGTGAACACAAGATTGAAGAAAAAGCCTATGATATGGATAATGCCATTAGACTACTAGAAGTGTGATTTTAAGCTTGAGAGCAAGAAGTGTAAATGCAAAGAAGTTGGGACTCAAAGACTCAAGAATTTGGATTTTCAAGACTTAAGCATTCAAATTCAAAGACCCTAGGATTCAAGGACCTAAAATGAGAGAAAGAGTGTCCAATTTATAATTGACATGGAGGATGAGAGCATTGCATTTGTCACCCATAGATATGTGATGTGGCAAGAGATTCCTTTGAGAATCCATGACACATATGACAAAATATGCCAATTGTAAGATTCTATGATGCATGAAAGTCAAACTTGGCTAAATGTGGAAGAGAATCTATGACACCTCATAAGACACCTCAACCCACTTAAAGCCAAGAATCTATGACGAATAAGCCAAATAGGGACTTGCGTAAGAGGTAAGAATATTTGATTATGAAAAATCTTAGCCAAGTTTTAAAGGAGAATCCACGAGGTGTCATATCCAAGTGTCATGATGATGCAATATTTTATGGAATATTCGAATTAAAAATCCTCTTATTCCACAAAATAAGAATTTGTAGAAAATGGAATTAATGATGGAAAATGGAACTTAGGAAATTAAGAATTTCTATCGTTTGCAAATAATGAATCAATTAATTAATAAAATTAATTAATTGATGATGATAATTAAGAAGAATAATTAGAAAGAATAATAGGATTAAATTATGGGTTATTTCATCCTATAGAGAAAATTAGTAGATGATTGGCCAAATTGATTAAATGGATGTGACTGTACCCTTTGATGACAATGTGATGATGATGGATATAGAATAAGATGATGACAAGTAGACCAAAGCCATGGTCAGATTGATTGATTGAAGTTGATAACATGCCAAGGACACATGACACGAATTTATTGATACATAACATTTAACTGACATTGCAAATGCTACAGGATTAAGGTTGATTGAAAAGGTTGATCATAATAACATTGACAGACACTATAAAAATGGTTGATGCCATGATCTGACATTGAAAGCCTCAACAATGTCAAAGATCAGATGGCATGAATGATAGTCTGACCTAGCACTAAGAGCCGTGATAGTACTAAGGTCAAATTGATAAGATTGATAGGTTGATAGGTTTCCAAGGCACTAAAAGCCACAACAATACCTAGGAGTGGATAAATGATGATTGATTTGGAATGTTTGATATGTTTTGGGTTGATTAGGACTGATTCTGAGTGATTCTAGGTTGATTTGGGGTGATTTGAAATGGTTTTGAGTTGATTTGATATGATTTCGACTTGACATGAAATTGATGTGAAAGAGGATACAAATGATAAAGTATGATCAATTTTGGCCAAAAGATCAAAGTTAGTAGAATGAGAAAATGGGACAAATTAGTATGAAGAAGTGATGAAATCGTAGATGCAAACCATTTTTGAGTGTCTACACATCCTTAAGATTTCAACGTACCATTATTGAATCAAGAAGGAACTCAACTTTATTGCCACCTCCATAGTGAGTGATTTGGTAAATTGGAAGGATATTAGAGCTAAGGTTAGGAACATAGAGAACATCTTTGAACTCTCCATTTTCTATCTCAACTTGTACTTTCCCTTCAACTTCCACTTGTGTATCATTTTCTAAAAATATGTGAGGTATCTTAGACTACTTCAATGAAGAAAAGTGTCATTTTGAAGAATCCATATGATATGAGGCACTATAGTCAAGAATCCATTCCTTTGAAGAACTTGAACTTGCCATAAATGCTTGCCCTTTTTCCTTTGAAGTGGATTGATATTAATCCTTGGAAGCATTTGGCACATTAATTTTGTTCTTCCTAAGTATGTTTTTCAAATCATCTATTCTCTTAGTCTTGCAATGATGTTCATCATGATTCAATTTGTTACAATACACAAAAATAGTTTATCCTTCTTGTTATTGTATCCCTTCTTGTTGGAAGAAGAATTGTCTTGTTGTAAGGAGGAATATTGTTGTATCTTTGATTGTGATTTTTGCTTCCACTACTTTTTCTTGCTATTGGTAGAGCTTTTTCTACGTTGATTTGACTAGTTCTCATTACTAGGCACCAATGCTATAGACTTAGATGACTTGAGAATTCCCATATCTATCAACTTGGATTGTTTCAACATCAACATTTCTATAAATGCATCAAATGTAGGCTTAGTGAAGGCACTTCCCATGGTCAAACTATGAGTGTTGTAACTTGAAACAAAAGATGTATACTCTAAAGGTAGCCTCTTCAAGATGTGATGAATCAATCTATCATCCTTCATGGGATTACCACAATCCTTAAGTAGTGCTCCTTATTCATTGGCTTTGTTGACATAGTCTTTAATTATGTAAAAATTCTTAGGATCCAA
Source organism: Cupressus sempervirens (assembly GCA_028749045.1). NCBI lineage: Eukaryota > Viridiplantae > Streptophyta > Pinopsida > Cupressales > Cupressaceae > Cupressus > Cupressus sempervirens. The sequence goes on from CM053790.1 coordinate 556,987,376, forward strand.
TAGAAGTAGATCATCCTCAATTTGCAATCCCTTTTCCTCATCCACCTTACCATACAAAATTTCAAGTTTGTCCCAAGTAGCCTTGGCATCCTTAAAGCTGGAAATGCGGAAGAAGAGATCTCTATGAATACAACTCCTAATAGTTCCTAAAGCTTGGTTGTCTTTAATTTTCCAATCAAATTGTGTAGTAGCGTCTGTTGGTTTTGTAATTGTACCATCAAGATATAGATTTAGACCTTTTTCCATTAGTCTACTCCATACAATATCTTTCCATTTAATATCGTTGTGTGAAGTTAGAAGTGGAGTTTTAGGTGAACCCATGATGCAAAAAATTAAAAGAGCACAAGAGAGAAAGAGAGACACAAGAACATAAGACACACTACCCTATTCACTCAATCAAGGAACCCCATCCCTCCCCCCCAAAAAAAAAATGATTCTTTTGGCACTTTATATTTAATGTGTTTACAATAGGCCACTTGTCAAAATGGACAAAAGTGGGCTTCTAATTTTTCTATTTATAACCTCCTCTTGGAGTTCAAATATGATATTTAGCATTGCAGCTCAGATGCACAACAATTTTGAGGTTTAATCAAAGGAATACATTGCCAAAAAAGGACCTATTTCTAAAAGTGGTATTTCTATCCACACAATCCTATAAACTAATTACAAATCGGGAAAGTACATAAAAAATTAAGCACTTTTGAAAAAAATGGAACATGAAAATTTGTCCAAATGAGCTTGAACTAAGCCTTTGAAGTTGCAAAAATTGGGATTTGCAATTTGCAAAAAGATTCAGAAATAGAGATCTCAAACATCTTGCACCAATGTGTAGATTGTAAAATTCTACCCCAAAACAAAAAAATTTCTCAGAAAAAGGAGTCTTTATGAGGGAGATATCATTGTTTAAAAATCACCTCTACAATTATCTTTCTTGAATCATCATCATTGCACCTCCAAAAATCAATTGACTCTAGATTTCACCTTAGATGTCCTATTTTGATGAAACAAGAGTCAATTTGGGGGTTTTTTGACCTTCTAAATATGATGCCAATATCTAATTTGCACTAGCAAGCTCCAATCTTGTCCGCAAAAATCTCCCCTACTAGCCTAAAAGGCCAATTTTTTTGTAGAATTTTGGAAATAAAATGAAAATTCAAAAAGGAAAAATGCATAAATGCAAAAATATTTAGATCTAAAAAATTAATTGCACAAATCTAAAGAGACCATACCAATTTTGTAAATCAAGCCTTTGGGGTCTAATTTGCAAAAAAAAATTGCCTTAGATTTGACTATAGCCTAGGGTAGGAAAATTTATAGTCAAAATTAACTGAATTGACACTTCATACATAATGGTGAGGTCCACTTTGGCTCTAGATACTCCCAATAGATACAATTGCTCTAGATCTAAATCAAGGTCCTCTGAAAGGTGAAGCAAAAATATGGTCTCCAATGGCTATGTTAAGAGAAATTCCCTCAACTCTAATACCATGTAAGAATTTACCTTAGGAAAAAATCACTTAAGATCAAGGAACTCAAGCACTAGCACAAAATGGACAAATAAATTATGATCAGAATAACAATATCAAATTGAATTGATGTGTTTTCATGTACATACACACTAGGAGTGCATGTATATAAAAGCCTCTAGAATGTCTAGGAGTTAGTGAAGAGATAAACTCAACAACTAAGAACACATCCACTAGAAGTGGATTATCCTCCATTGAGAATAGAAGTATGATAAGGTGTATCTCATATAGAGATGTTGTAGGCACCATGTGCTTAATTAGAGCATGAACAACTATGTTGTCTACATGATAACTCAGTTGATAATGCAAACGCATGTGTTATAGACACCATGTGCATAAAAGAGTTGCTAACTCATGTGTTGTCAACAAGATAACTCATATGAGTACACATACTCCTAGGTGTCTAACTAATAAATAATTAAATAATGCATTAACATGAGTAAAGTTAAGTAAAGTGTAAATAGTAAATACTTATTTACACCAAAAAATTCTTCCTATCCCGATTAATGGAATATATCTTAAGACCTACTTCTGATGAAGGATGAGTGCTCATGTATATAGTTAACTAGTTGCTTTCAGCCTTTTCTCATATTACAACAAGTGGATGAGCACATGTGTTTTTTTGTAGAGGTTTCAAAGCATTTTTCCTAAGGTTTTGTAGTTGCAAAGAGTAATTTTGAGGTTCACTAGGCATATCTTTCTGTGATTTTAGGGTTTTTGTAGTGGGTGGATTTTTATTATGTTTTATGACTCTAAATTCCACTGGACGCATAGGCCATTGATCATACGCATATAATAGGCTCGCATACCCCCTGAGTTGCTAGAATTGTTGGCTAATTTTTCCCTCTTTTCGAAATAGAGATATTTGAATTTGAACCCAGTAATGTTCATAAATTTTAAATATAAAAATATATTAGGGCATGCAAATAAATATTTCAAGACCTTAGGTCATATATTTGCCTAAGGTTTTTTGTTTTAAATATTCCTATACCTTATCCACCATTAGATGAATTATAATCAAGTAGTTGTCACATTATTGCTAATGGAAGTTGCATCGAAGATACCCATAGTGACATAGCAAGGTTTTGACAAATGTCAAGGTCAGTGAAGGAGTCACATGATCATATGATATAGACTATATTTGTGAGATCACAGGAAGGAAGGACTAAGTTGCTAATGTTACAATATCTAGCTATCATAACATTGTAACAATAGATGATTGTAAAGGTTAAGTGTTGCTTCTGTTGATGTTACACCAAACTATGATGTTACACCCTACACCATAGCTTTGTAATGAGATTGTCTAGTCAAGGAATTGTAAGCAAAGATAGATGCTTGATGCTATGATATAATGGTGTGTTGTAAGATTGTAAAGCAGTTTCAAGAGACACCCAATGATAAAATAGATTGCAAGATCATAAAATTGTAAGGGTTGAGCTCCAGGCTAAAGATGATACGAGGCTTTTGACCTTATCTGAAAATTGTAGGATCATAGGAATTTGAGTTGAGCATAAAGGTGGTTACTTGTCTAGGATAGAAAATAAAGGGATCTTTGACCTTGATGAAATTACAAGGGTACCAAATGAAGGTTAAATATGCTTGACTTATTGATATATATGATTTGGCAAGCATTGAGAACAATAAAGATGGCTCTTAATGATCATATCAATCTTTTTCAATCATCTACAACTACTTTTTTCTTTCTCTAACCCTAGTGAATGAATTTTCTATTGAATTTTTTGTTGGAATTACAATAGGAAAGGTTGAGAGCCACCTGTAGTACAACGGTGAATTGACATGGCTTCCTTTTGGGAGGTCAATGGTTCAAATCTTGCATTTTCAAAAGAAAAAAAATGACAATAGGAAAGGTGAACTTCTAAGGGGGGAGGTGAATTCATAGTTCAAACTTGGTCCCATAAAAATTTCACTATTCATTTGTCACATGTATTAACAAATAAGCTGAAATAACATGTAAAGTATATGCATCTAAAATATATAACCATGTAAGCACTCACACACAACACTAGATATGATTACACAAAAACCCTCCAAGTGAGAAGGTAAAACTAGGGTAGGGATGACACCCACAAACCTTCACTACTACAACAATAAAATGTATCCAATGAAGGTTATAATGATTTGACCATGAAACATGATATACCTTGTGAAAGGTGTGCCCTGTTAAAGGCTCATAAAGACTATTAGATCTCACATTGTTAGAAGCATGCCTTGTTAGAGGACTTTAACTTACAATTAAGGAAGCACCCTATTAAAGGATTGCATACAGCCTATTAGGACTACTCTACTTAAAAGATTTAATTGAAATCACCTATTAAAATGTCTCATCATAGATCTTGCAATTGGCACTTGCTTGGCTAATAATAGATCACCTCTAAATAATGTTTAATTGATCCTCCTTGATTAGATGTCTCAATGTGTATCCTTTTTTCTATCCTTTATTCTTCTCTAACTAATTCTACAATTCACTCTTTCTTCTAAGTCACCTTGAATGCCCTAAATGCAAACTATCTTGTTTGCTCCTTCAATTTCTTCCACATTTGGTCACCTTTGTCATAATGAATTTAGGGTTGTGTCCTCCTTAAGAAGACTTAGGTGGCTCAGGGTTAGGTATGAATCTATGGCTAAGATTCATTTATTTTTCCACTTAATCCTTCTCATTTTCTAATTGGTTACATGTAATTGCTTAGAGAATCCAAATATAGATTCATCCTTATCTCCAAAATATCTTTAAGTCAGCTCAAAAATTGTTTACAAGTTGTTTGTGCCATTACAAAAAAAAATTTCAAAGCTATGTTACTCGGCATATGAATTACCTAATGCTCAAAATGAACTGTTCTATATACTATGACTCAGGATCTATGTTTCTCAATATCCACTGTTCACTTAGCTCTTGAATCACTTGGCATGGTCTATTTGTTTAGCACCTAAGTGACTTCGCACATGAGTGAATCGGAAAATAAGTGACTTGGCATTCATTGCAACTCATCATGATATAATATTTACATGTTGTGCTTGGCATGTATTACTAGTTGAGCATAAACTAAGTAAATGGTTTAGGTGTGTTAACATTTACTTTTCAAAACTGATCTGAGATCAAAAATCTCCCCCTTTGACATGAGTGTCAAAAACACTTAAATATACAATACTTTACTTAACCTCTTGAGCATAACATATCCATGACTCAGCTTATATACAAAACTTCAAAATTTTGTAATAACTTAGATACCTCAAAATTTGATAAATCCTTCTGGATTAGTGTGTCTATTTTGTATCCAAAAAATTTGTGCTCCTTTTTGAGTAAATGTGTCTCTACTGATACACTTTGACTTCATGCCCTATTTTGTTCTTGTTTCATTCATTCTCCTTTGCTCATTCTCTCTACTGGTATAAAATCCCCCTTTCTTATTTCTCTCCTCCTTTCTCTTATTCTTTCCCTATTTTTGTTTCTCTCCCCATTTTTTATTACTCTCATATTTTTTGACACTGATGTCAAATGGGCTATACACCTATGGTGTGTTTGTCCAAAAAAGATTTATGGACTTCCCTTATTATCTTGAGAGTTGCATCCTAGTTATCACATGCAACATCCAATGACTTAACCTGGATTGCAAGCTTGGTAGCAATGTTTATTAGACCATCTAAGGTAGAAAGATTGGGGTCTTTCTTCAATAGGTTCTCAGCATAGCCTAGTTCCTTGTGTAGTATTTCCATGTGGGGAGTAAGTGTAGCCTAAATTCTTGTCATTTTGGCTCTAATGTTGGCCTCATCTACTATGAATATAGCTAACTGACTTTGTGTCTATAGAAATGTCCTAAAATGCTACTCACTCTGAGCTAGATTTGATGGTAGGCTAGCACCTGATGTAGATATTTTTCTCTCTAGACTTAGAATGTGACTTTCATTCTCATAGGTGAAGAGTGTAGGATTGCATAGCTTTGTGTATAGTAAGAATATATTCTCAAGTACCTTCTTCACATCCTCAACCTTTGTTGCTAATGTAACTTGTTTTAGTGCTATTTCACTAGATATTTTCTCATTTACCTTGCCTTGAAATATCTTTTTAGACCATTCTAAGATTATTGTATTTGTATCGAGGTATTCATTGTTGACCTTTCTCCACTATACCTATCAATTGTTCTATTAGTGGCTCATTCTCTTCAGGAGTTGAAAAACTAAATACATCGAAAAGATGTCCTTTATATCTTGAAGTGCTTGCTTCTGCCTATGTTCTCTCCTAAGCATTTCTTGATGATTTTTCCTTTCTAAGGCTCGTTGAAAAATGTCTATTTGCTCCAATGTCATAGTGTCATAATCATACTTTGGAATAACAATTTCTTCATCAAGGCTTATGTCTCCATAATGTATTATTTTGTCAACCTTTAATGACCTAGGGCTTAGCACTGAGATCTACAATGAAATGGCTTCTATGCCTAGATTTTGAAGAGTTTGAGTAGAAGGAGTGCCAGATGTTAAGAAGGCTACCAAGGCTTGAATGACCACTTTCCCTGATCTACCACTATGACTTGGCCAAAACTTTTTTCTTGTGTTGTAGGTATAGATGAGTCTATCTATATTATTTCCTTGTATTTTCCTATAGTTGTACCTTTTTATTCTATTTTCTTCTCAACAATATCTATTTTGTCACTTGTATCAATCTTGGTGGATGTAATTTTTGGCATTTGAACTAAAGATTGTACATTAGTAACTAAAGGGATGATTGAAGGTGGTTCTTGTAGATTCAACTTCTCCCTTGTGGCTTTAGTCACTACCTTCTACAATTCTTCTACACTAACCAAAATTGGATTGCCACATAATTTGGTTTGAAGTGTGGATCGATCCAATATCTTCTTTAGATCTTCTATAGTAAGTGGATTTATGTTATGAGTTGATGCATTAGAAACATCCTCAATAGATATTGTTTTAGTGGTTTTAGTTGTTTCATGGGGAGAACTGACACTCAGCACTTGTGTGTCCTACACACATTGTTCATTTGGATGTTGAGGCTCAGCTATTGTCATGTCATCATATTGCTTTTCTATCTCTTCGCCAACTATATTGTCTTTATCATCTTCTTCCTTGTCATCATCTTTTTCATCTTCATCTTTATCATTGTCTTTACCCTCTAAAGGGTCAACTTTTCCTTGTTTGATAGTGATCAACCCTTAGATGTGCTTCCATATTTGTGTTGACTTTTTCACAACATCTTCAATATTATTTCAGAGAATGTTGAAGGCTCTATATTTAGGTGTGAACCTAACTACATATTTCCAAATTCAGACAATAATGCCATTTTCACGCAACAATATCATATATACCTTTTGGTATTGAGTTGGCAAATTCTAGTAGAGTATTCTTAAATTTTGACATCATGGCATATAATGCCTCTTTCACTTGGTTTTTCTCTTATTTTCATAGTTTATCAAAGTCAATATGTCTAAAACCAAATAAATATTCATTACCATTGACATTTACACATAAGTTCTCAAGAAGAGATTGGATTGTGACTTGCCACTTTGAATTCGTTGATATCATCTGACTCAAGTCTTTTCTTCATCAAAATCTAGTTGTGCCACATATTTCCTTCTCTATATTTTCTATTGTTGTCCTCCTTTCTCTATCTATTTGGACTTTTCTTTAGCCTTTTGAGTAGTTTCTCATGTAGTGGCTCTAGTGGTAGGTAATGTGGACTTGGCTTGGCTAGTTTTGACAAATTTCTTTGCCTTAGCCACTGGTTGTGCCTTAGCCTTTCTCTTCTTTGCCTTGGCAAGGATTGATGCTTCCTCAGCTTCTTTTCCCTCAGTACCTTCAGTCTCCTCCTCTTCTTTGTCTTCACCCATTCCTTGAATTGAAGCTAGGGGCTCTTGAGTTTGAGGTTCATCTTCCTCTTCATCCTCTTCTTCTTCTTCCTCTTCCTCCTCAGCACTCTTTCCAAATTTTCCTTTTAGTTTCTTCACTAGCCTATCGTTCTTCTTGATTGTAGAGGTAGTCTTCAATTCCATGGAAATCTTTGATTTCATAACCTCATAATTCCTAAAGACTTTAGGAGTCTTGTCTACTTCCTCTACTAGTAGAGCTATGATGGTTGCTAAGGCTTCATCTACATTTATCTCATATCCTAATGGTCTTAACCATCTTACCCTTGGTATGGTAGCTTGCACATATATGTAATCAACATCAAAAAGAAAAAATATATCATTATAATACTTCTCCACTAAGGATACTAGTATCTTTTCATCCTTTCCTTCATTGATTTCTTGAAATCTTCAAAATAATTTGTCATGATAGTTTCAAAATTATCTTCCATCTGCTCAATAAATTCACCAATTTGAACTACAACTGATCTATTGGCTTTCCATCCAACTATATCAAATGAGGGAAATGTGTTTTATACATAAAATAATATGCAAACTAATATAGAACCACACTTGCATTGTGCACTCTTGGCTTTCTTTATTGCTCCAAGGTTCTCCATAAGTTGTTGTAATTAGAGTTGTACTACATAATATGTATGATCTTTCTTTACAATTTTGTAACCAACATCCACAGCTATGTAGGGTACACTGAATAATCTACTAGATTGATAGAATTTATGTGAGATTACCCTTAAAGGAAATTTTATTAGTGGATCAGTGATGGTATCTATAGTCATACCTCCCTTATTCTAGATTGGTCCAATTTTCTTCTTAATTACTTTCTTTGTATCACTTATGACTATCTTTAGCTGATCTAGGGTTGCATAACTAGCAACCCTATGAATTATCCTCATGGTAATTTTGATTGGTCCTCCTTCTAGTCTCAAGGAACCATCATGAATTAGGCTTAGTACAATATGTATCCACTCAATTTTGAAAATGTTTGGAAAATCTAGGGCTTGTGTAAAACACTTTTTTCTCAACAATTTTGTATTTCTTCTTTAAAACATCATTCTAGCATAATCTATTGTAGGAACCTCTTATTTCCATGTCTCCTATGCTTCCTATCTTGCAATTTTAACATTTCCTCACATCCTACACCATTATCACATTTGGTGGGATCATAGACAATGTGCTTAATAGGTCTTAATTTTAGGTGATGTCGAGGATGGCCTGAAATATAAGTTGTTTACCCTTATCACTGACTAGCTAAATATTCAAAACTTCCTTCCCTTCAACATTTTTAAAACTTGATGCCATTGTAACAAGCTAGGGTTTAAGAAAATTTAAATTGCATGGCTTGACTTCTGACAAATACATTTGTCAATCTTATAAACTGGCAATGGGTTGCTGCCAAAATCTTTTTCAATCACTTATAACAAATTTCTAGGTTGCTTCTAGCTCTTCTCACTCTTTCTCAATTTTGAAATGGTGAAAAATGAGCTCAAATCAATCATATACCCTTTGAAAACCTTACATTTAATGCTAAGTGCTTACACAGTTGTAAGCTCATTAATCATTAATTTATATTTCACTAAGTATCCATTGATATTTCCACACTTGGTAGGTACTATGAGTTTGGTATCCACTTAATTAGTCTAGTAGCTCAACATCAACTAACATTCCACTCAGCACATATAGGAAACTTTTCATCCTAGGAAACAACATGAAAATTTTGATGATTTGTCTTGAATTTCTAACATCTACTTGCATCTTTGTTCATGCTAATGTAATCTTTTCAGTATTGTCCTCCTTTGGAACTGATGCATGATATAATCTTTAAATGTTAGTCCCACATCTCTTGTTTGCCTAGTTTTTTGAGGTGAGATCACTTGACCCATTGGATGAACTAATCCCTTCTCCATTTAAATGTGCTACAAACATCTTCTATTTTCCACGTCTTGTTCATCTCATTTCTGATGTGTTCAACATTTTTCTTGCCTTTTCCTTTTTCTAATTCACAACTTGGTTCCTTTTGTTAGAGTAAATAATTAATTAATTATTAATTATTTATTCTATTTAATTAAGCTTACTTAGGTTAATGCATTTATTTAATATTTAGTATTTAATGCATGTAGTGATGAGTTGTTGACAACATGGGAGTTTGTTCCCTTCTAGCATGTTCCACTTTTTTGTGGATGCTTGGTTGTCAACCTTATCTTCTACCTCCTTCCAGCTTGTTCTAAAAACTTCCTTGAGGCCTTTATAAGTGGTCTCTCTCTAATTTTAAATCCATCCATTCACATAGCAATTTTATTTTCCTATTGTGAAATATTTTCTCTTGCATTGTTGCTTCAAGCTCTTGCTCCTTTGGTTTCTCTTCAGCAAGATATTTGTATGTAGGTGATCTTGGCGACTATGGAGTTGGATTTCATCAACTCCTACATGGTATCAGAGCCTCCTTGCTGCTTCTTGTTTGAAGGATTTTTTTGAAGCCATGATTCAGAGGCTTAAACCCTAGTTTGTTTGTGATTTTTTCTTCAATTAGGAGGAAGAGCATTTTTTTCAGTATTTGGAGAAAAAGGAGAAAGAGGATTTGACATAACAGATCTAATATTTTTTGGGCTTTTTTCTTTATTTTTTGGAGATGCGATGACAGTAATTGAGAAAAAATAACTACATTGGTGATTTTCAAACAGTGATATCTCCCTCATACAGACTCATTTTTTCAAGCAATTTTTTTAATTTTGGGGTAGGATTTTGTGATCTACACATTGGTGTAGGTGGTTTGAGATCTGTGTTCCTATTTTTTCTGCAACTCACAATTCTTGATTTTTTCCACTTCAAATGCTTAGTACGGGCTCATCTGGACACATAATCAGGTTCTATTTTTTTTAAAAGTGTATATTGTTTTTTCTACTTTGCAGATCTGAAATTAGATTATAGGTTTTGTGGAAAAAAACATTACTTTCAGAAATAGGCCCTAAATTGGCTATTATAATTGCACTAAGTAAAGAGTGCCCAATTTATACATTGTGGGGGGGAGCATTTTCTTTTCTATAATTTAATTCAGAATAAGACCCTTCTACTTCTATCTTCTTCTTTCTCTCAATGGTGAATCCATCTATGACCTGTCTCACATGACACAACTATCACACCTAGAAGGCACAAATGACACAGCTTCTCATGTCAAGGGGCTTATGGTCATGTCTGGATAAGAATCAAGCTATTCTTACATGAGCTTTCGAGGTTCTTCAGCATAGGAACAAAATAGATGAGGCTATGGGATTGATTGCACTAAACAATTCAAACAATCTACTATTTCACTTGGATGGTTTGACTACTCCACGGGCTTATTGGCTCAAATTTCAGACTTTGTTTGGCTAAGTGAATGAGTTTCGAGCACTTTAGCTAGATGTAGAGTTGACTTCTTTGAAACCTAACAACTTTCCCACCATTGAGGACTTCTTGATGAAGTTCAAATCTCTACATACACTTTTGCAGGGATGTGGGTAAACCAAGACAGATGATGAGTGTATCTTTTTTATACTCTCAAAGTTGAGGGCACAGTATCAGACCTTCTCTTCCACTTTCTACTCCACTATGGATGCCTTGGTGATAGACATAGGATGCCTTCTTTTGAGACATTTTGTGATCAGTTAACTCGTGAACAATCCAAGATCAATCCAATGGATTCACTTTCAAGTTCACAAACACATGCATTGCTTACATAGGAGCAGAAGTCAAAGAAAATATCAGATCCCTCTTCTATTGGTTCATCATCTTCTAAGAAGAAGGAGAAAAAAAAGACTGAGACTCCTACCTATTCCTATTATGGGAAAGGATCTCATGATGAGGCACATTTTTTTCAGAAGAGATTTGATGCCTATGAGAGACAAATTGCAAATTTGCAAGCTCTTCTTCAGAAGAACATTGTCTCTTCTCCATCCTCTTCTACCTCACAGGGGTCTGCCTTCCCGTCTTCTTCCACATCTTTTCCATCTACATTGGATCTTGGAAAGGGTCATGCATTACAGGCTACCATTGCATCTTCTTCATAGGTTCCTTGGATACTAGATTCAGGTGCTTCTCACCATATGACATCAAGGTATCTTCTCTACTCTTGAGGCTTCTCCTATTCCTCATATTCTCATGGGGAATAGCACTGCACTACCAGTCTATGGGAAAGGTTTAGTTCACATCCAAGATGGTATATTCAATGATGTATTATATTTTCCATCTTTGTCTTCCAACCTACTCTCAATTTCTCAGATTACACATAGTGGATCAGGGAAGATAGTTGAGTTCACTGCTAATTTAGTCTTCATTCGAGATCATGTAATAGGAGGTCTTATTGCTACAAGATTAGTTGATCCTTCCACTTGTCTCTACACCTTCTCACACTTTGGTCCACAATCTCCATTATTGGAGCACACTACTTCTCTTTTGCAGGAGCATCATGTGGTGGAATCAGGATACTTGAACCTTTGTATTGTTCCTAAGATCCCTATTTTGACTTCCACACCACATCCAGTTGAGGGTTTTTATCCTCTGTATGATTCTTCTTCTACTCTACCTAATCCTCCAACTTGATTCATTGAGACTCTAGGTACACTTGTTGTGGATACTACAATGGACATTCATGACAGTGTCATCAAACCTGCCTTGGGGATTCCATTTCAGGATCCTCATCCTTTTTTTTTTGGGCATCAGCTAGGCTTTCCATTTTTGCCTCTCATTTAGGGATTTCCTTGTTATGTACCCTTGTTTATTCCACATTTGAGTTGCATTGGTTCAATCCCTCCTTCAGGGGCTCCTTTATTCTAGGGAAGCTTTAGTATCTCTCCTAGAGGGGTTGGTTGTACTTATGGTTTTGAGAGAGTCTCTTGAAACATTTCTGGTGGAAGTTGTCCTTGGGGGGTCTTGTTGAGGCCTTCCTTCCTTCCTTCCTTTAGTTTTTAGCATGTTTGTAGTTACCTCTTTTTGGGGCAGGGTTTTCCCCATGTGGTTTTCTCTCTTTCCTCATTTATAGAGGTTGCATCTTCTTGCATTGTACATGGGTACCTAACATGGCCTTGTTGTCAGGACCCATTCTACATTTTCATCTTAATTTTATGAGCTTAAGGCATTCCCCTAAGTTGCACTTAAGGGGGTGTGTTGGAGTAAATAATTAATTAATTATTAATTATTTATTCTATTTACTTAAGCTTACTTAGGTTAATGCATTTATTTAATATTTAGTATTTAATGCATGTAGTGATGAGTTGTTGACAACATGGGAGTTTTTTCCCTTCTATCATGTTCCACTTTTTTGTGGATGCTTGGTTGTCAACCTTATCTTCTACCTCCTTCTAGCTTGTTCTACAAGCTTCCTTGAGGCCTTTATAAGCAGAATCTCTCTAATTGTAAATTCATCCATTCACATAGCAATTTCATTTTCCTATTGTGAAATATTTTCTCTTGCATTGTTGCTTCAAGCTCTTGCTCCTTCAATTTCTCTTCAGCAAGCTATTTGCATGTAGGTGATCTTGGTGACTGCAGAGTTGGATTTCATCAACTCCTACACCTTTGACTTTGTTGGACAAAGCTTACTGATATGAATAGTTTTCAAATAGCTAAAATGTAGTTTGACTTAACCATCTTTGGAAGTTACCTCCTTTTAGTGAATAGTTTCTTTGCAAGATCTTTGACAATTTTGAATAAAGAAAAAAAATTGTAAACCAACAAATTGAATTCTTGTTTATTGATAAGGAATTCTCTACTTAATAAATTTTCTTAGTATTTCTACTTTAGTCTACGAAGAGGTTAACCCTATCTGATATAATCTATTACATATATATAGGGCATAGAGCTATATAGTTATCCAAAATTACCTTGCTAGGAGTAAATTTTCTTTATGTTAACACAACCATGTTAACTAAAATGCATAAAGAAATAAATAGGAAAAAGAAAAAGAACTGCCCATTGATCATGTGACACATGAGGAGGAACTCTCCATACCAGCCATGACTCTTGTGGCTTTCCATGTCTCTTATGTAGTTGAAAATATGGAGATAATTGACTATGAGGCAAGCCAACATATGTAATCCTCTATTTTTAGATTTCCTTTTCTCTTTGTAGTTCTGTTATCTTCTCTCCATGCATCTCCAAATCCTTCAAATTGATTATCAACATTTCTTTGGTATGGAAAATGTTGGAGAAATATTCTTTACATGTTGTTTTCTTATCTTGAACTTCTTGGAACCTTTTTTGGACCTCACTTATTAGTTCTTCCATAGGGGCAATGGAGTCACTTTCTTTCTTTGTGCAATGTTTACTAAACCACTTGAAATCACCTTGAATTATTTCATCCTTGAGCCTAAGACCATCCAAGATTTCTTTGATTTTAGTGACTACCTAGACTAGCACCTCATTTCTCCATTTCATCCAATCCTTAATCACATGTAAAGTTTTGTCATCTAGGCCATTGATATGGCATTTAGCTTGAAACTTTTGCAAACCAAATCCTTGAATTTCCTTAATCAACCGCACCACTTTTACCCAGTTATTTCTTTCTTTTTCAAAACCTTCATTATTGGATTCCACTATTGCTGACATCTCATTCAGAGGTTTGGGTTCAGGATCTAGGATGGCATTGATGTATTGTGCCATACTCCTCATTGCTTCTTTCATTTCCTACTTGTCTCGAGCATCTTTACAAACTCTGTTTGCAATTTTATTATTTAAAACCTCAAAGATTTTTGTATCAATAGCACAACTCCCTTCCCAAGATCACTCCTTAATAAATGATACTCTTAAGGTGTGAGATTTTTGTGCAAACTATTTTCTGGTGGCTAGGCTATTTCAGTTGTTGAATGTCTTGAGTTATTATCAAAGTTCAATCTGGACTCAATTTTAGTGCTTTTAGTTTTTAAAGCCTTTCCTAGGCATTTTCTAACCAGGTCATCAATATGCATGGATAATGGTACTAAACTCCTTTTCTAGTCAATAGAAGTATCCAGCCACTTGGGGGTAGTAGGTTCCTTACCTACCATAGGAGAATTTTTTTCTAAGGCCAAGGTGTCAAATTAAGCACTAGTGTTTTCAAGAGGCTTCTGAGGATCTGGGGTATTATAACCCATGAGGGAAATGAGAGACTGCTTTGAACTCACCTTTTTTTTGGTAGGATCTAGGCCAACTGTGACTATCCCTTTTTCTTTTCTTGGTGTTGCCTTCTTAGCACAAGAACAAGTTACCCTTCTAAACTTTGGGACCTCTTCTAGAACTTGAAGTTGAAGGGGCTTAGGAGTTACTTCAACTTTGACTTCAACTTCTACTTTAGGAAAACATGCAACAAGGTCATCAACATCTAGGTTAGAGATGGCCTTAGGCTTGGGTTGTGCCCTTTTGTGTTTAGCTCTTGAGTATTTCTCTAGGACTTTAGGAGTGGTTGATTCAAAATTCTTTGATTTCAACAATTTCTCAGCTCATTTCAACATCTCTGAAGTATGGGAAAATAGGTCATCTTCTTCTCTTCTAGTCTAGTTGAGCTCGAGGATGGGTATGCATTCAATTTTTTCAACATAGAATGGGTCAATCACATCCTTAGCTTCATCTTATATTATCTTGTGGGTACTGAGATCCACCTTAAACATATTAATATGATTAATTGTCAACCTAGACCATAATCTTTTTCTTACAACAAATTCATTAGGAAAATTTTCCCAATAATCGTCCAAACGAGGAACGTGGATTAAAGAATATGCATGCCTAAAATTATCTTTAGAAAATCCTATATAATCAAATTCTTTTATAGAAACATATGGTTTGATGTATACATGTGATAATGCAAGTTGTGTGAGCATGGTCTATTTGTAATTTGGACACTTGTAATGACCAATTTCAAAGGGGAACAAGAAAGAAAGAAACTTCTTTCTACTTTTAGTGGATTCAAACAAAGAAATGAGCTACCTACATATGTTAGATAAAACAATACTATCTAAACAGTACCGTGGGAACTAAAGAGGTTCACCAAAGAAACCCCCAATTTCGAGATACATAAATTTAGGAAAATGGATATAGAAATAGCCATAAATTTTGATAGTTTGCATTAATTCTTTTGATAATCTATGATTTTCGTGTCCTTGAAGTTCAAAAACTAACCTCCCAAGAAAGACATCATTGGCGCTCCTAAATTCTTTGCATGATTCAATTGCATGAAGGTCTTTATAGTATGGTAGATACTCATCTCTTTAGTCCAGGGCATATGTAGAATCCCTCCCATTCTTTGGATGCCACTAAAATATATAATAAGAAGGAATGTAGAAAGAATGAGCTAAAATTACTTACTGCTATGTGGCCTATATGTAAATTTTTAGCTATTAAATCTACCCAATCAATAAATTTTTCACCTTCAACAATCTTTTGAATGAAAAGGTACATCCAACTCTCCCAATGAAAGGCATGATCATTTCCCTTGACTCTATTCAAAAGTAACACAATGTCTAGTTCCTTAATGAAATGTTTAGTTGTGAAAGGCTTTGGCAACTTTGAACCTCATTCAACTAGTTTCAAAAGCCAAGTTTGTGCCACAATGGAGTCATAATTCTTCTTTCTATAACAATATAGATGCTTAGCTTCCTCAAAGGTCCATGGGTCATAAGGTTCTTTATGAGGGATTCTCAGGGTTGCACTAACACTTGTCTTGCTTACTCTTACTAACACCACCCTTAAAACTTTCCTTATACATTTGGTGTTAGGGTCATAGTGATTCACACACTTAACAACTAGTTCTAGGGATTCTATAGTTGGTGGGAAAGAAGCAACTTCCAACAAACCACTAATGGCTAATTTCTGATAGATGGGATCAAACTAAGCATCCCTCACCTACTCAATTACATCTCCTATGTTTTTGCTTACTAGGAAATTATCCCAAAGTTTAGGTAGGGAGATCAAAAGGAAATATTTCTCAAGCTTAGGAATTTTGAGATGGAAGAGCATCATGGTTCAATTAGAAAGATACAGATTTATAGAATTAAACCAAAAACACTTCAAATGAAAGCTAGGCATAGAAATTATAGAGTGGGACACAATGCACTTAAAGTTTTTGGTTGAGTTCAAACTTCCATTTTCCTTGCACACCAGTCAGTGTCGAGAGATCAAAATGCTTAAGTGAGCACTTGCACTAGACAAGGGGGTAATTATAGGGAATGATTTCTTGAAAATCCAATTATAGATATGAGCCGACAGAAAAATCTATTACAAACATGTCACCTTTACTTTGACAAGACTTTCAAGGAAATTTGTAGTTAACATCCATCAAATCCATATGTAACTCAACCTTTCATGATGTCACAAAATCCATGAACCACCTTTTTCCATAAAGTAATCATACTTTAGCATGATTTCTCATAATTACCATAATTATTTCCTTTTGTATCTTTGATATCACCTTGAAGTGGAACCCATTCCTTTGGCTCATAAAAATGAGTTTATAATCTCCTAATGCACTTTCTATAAGAAAACAAGCACACGTCAGAAAATCTCAAAGTCAAAGTTGAAGCTGAGCTTTTAACCAACCTCCACTTCAACTTCAACTTCAACTTCAAGAAAATAACATTAGGCTGATGGGAAGGAACATTTTCAGGATGAAATAGAATAAGTGAAGTCAAATTTGATCTTGAAGTAAATTTAACTTCAAGTTCAACTTCAAGTTGCAAAAAGGGGAATTGATTGGAAACTTTGTAAATCAAGAAAAAGGTAGTGTAACTATTGGCTCCAACTAGGGAATGAGACTAGAAGGATCATATGTGAACTTAGAATCTCTTGTTCCATAGACCAATCTAAATTGACCTAAACCAAAACACACAAAACAAGAAAGATAGGAAAATACAACCATAAAGGAAAAAAAATAGGTTGGAAATGAGTATTTACACTTAGGATGAACAAAAGACAAACCTAAAACTTAAAAAACTTAAGATCCTATCCATTATATGACAAGGGTAAATCATCACCATTAGGTATTTGAGCTTGAATGTGTTGGAGCCTAATTTGGCCTTTATAACAAATGGTCCTTTCTAGAGGCTCTCAAACTTAGCATGAGCTCCCTTTGGTTCTCTTCTTTTGTCCCATAGCAACATCTGATCTCCTTCCATGAGATTCTGAGGCCTAGCTTTTTGATCAAAAACCTTTTTTACTCTGGCTTGATGACTAGTAATGTGGTTCACTATCTCTCTTCTTTCCTCTTTGATCTTTTGGAGCTATAGTACCTATTTTTCAATAGAAGTAGAAAATATCTTTGATTGCCTTTTGCAGATTTAGAGTAGCATGTTCTAGAGGCAAAGGTAACTATGCTTAAACTTTGTATACTAGCTCAAATGGGGTCATACCAATAGTCCTTTTAGGAGAAGTTCTATCTACCCATATTCCTTCATACAGACATTTATGTCAATCTCTACCTTTCTCATCTACTATTTTTTTCATGATATTAATCAAATTCTTATTAGTTAACTCGGGCTATCCATTACCTTGAGAAAAGTAATCAAAATCATGTGATAATGCAATATGATGATCATAGCAAAAAAATTGAATTTCTTGTGATGAAAAATTTTGAGCATTATTAGTCACTATTTTGCTTGGTCTCCCAAAGCATGTCAGAATGTTCTCTATCAAGAATTTATAGACCACCTCAAATGTTGTAGATATCATAGGGATTGCTTCAACCCATTTGGTGAAGTGGTCAATGGTAGTGAGAATATGGGTATGACCAACACTAGAGTTGGGATTGATTGGGCCAATAAAGTCAAGTCCCCATTGCTAGAAGGGCTCTTCTATGATAATTGGTTTCAAAGGCAAAGCAACTAATTGTGGTTTACCTATAAACAATTTGCATTTTTCACAATTGCCTACCCATTTATAAGCAAATTTAAACATGCCTAGCCAATAATACCCACTCCTTAGTATCTTAAAGGTAGTCACTAAAGATGAAAAATGCCTGCTGCAAGCTTCATTATGGAAACTTCAGAGTAACTTCTCCTGCTGATCAATATTAACACACCTCAAGAAACTTCCATCTAGCCCTCTTTTATACAAGATATCATCAAAAATCACAAACTTAGCTGCTTTGAGCTAAAGACTTCTTCAATCATTTCCTTTCACATGATTAGGGCATTCCCCATAGGTTAGAAAATATCCTATATCTAAAAACCATTCATCTTTCAAGCCTACTAGTAAGCAATTAGGGTAAGCTTCTTCTTCTTTATTTTTTGATATCAACTTTCCAAGACCTTGACCATGAACCAATTTGGTTGGTTTGATATCTAGATCAAATTCTTGTACCTTTGATACCCAAGTTGCTCTATTATTTACTGCTACATCTTTCTATGTAAGGATACTTTTAACTACTGTAGATGGTACATACACTACAGAATGTGAATGCAAAATGTAGTATCAAAAATGTTTTACAAATTTTACAATAGAAAATGTTTGCTTCTTAGGGATGGAATAGCATAGTTCATGTTTCTTAAGAGGGACACTCATAAAAGAAATAGGTACTTCTTCATCTTTCTTAGTTTTCTGTAGTAGTATACTTGACATAGTATGATCAAATACATAGCAATACATTATAAAGTCTTTCTTAAAATCTAGATGAAAAAGATGAGGAGACTTTACAATAGCTTCCTTTACTTCTTCAAATTTCTTAATTGCTGAGTTATCCCATTTGAAATTTTGCTTCTCACTTAGAAGCTTTGCCATGAGTTGTATGGTTTCAACAAAGTCAAGTACAATTTTTTTAAGAAAGTTGATATGACCAAAGAAATACTTTACACCATTACAGTTAACTAGTAGGTAGAGCTACTAAATATCTTTTACTCTTTCTAGGTTGATTTTGATCCCCTGCCTAGAAACTATATTTCCCAACATTTTTCCTTCTATTACAAAAAAGATTAACTTCTTGGGATTCAATGAGATGCCATGTTCTTTGTATTTCTCAAGAACTTTCCTCAAATGTTTCAAATGTTTCTTTCATCTCTTTGAGAATACAGTCATATCATCAAGATAAGCTATGATGCACTTGTCCAAAAGATGTCCAAAAGTTGAGCTCATAGCATGTTGGAAAGTTGCACCTACATTTAACAAACCAAAAGGCATTTTTTTATAAGAAAAGGTGCCCCGAGGGGTTGTGAATGTTTTTTTATGTTGATCTTCTTTAGTAACCTCTATTTGATTATAGCCAAAGAAATCATCAAGGAATGACATCATTTCTAAGCCTACTATTATTTGAAGGATCTAATCCATAATGGGCAGGGAAAAATTTTCTTTTAGACTTGCTTGATTCAAATTTCAAAAATCCATGTAGATTCTTATTCTCCATTCCTCTTTCTTATGGGTACTATGTTCACCACCCATGTAGAGTGATGAATGGGGAAAATTATATGAGCCTTAAGCATTTTATCAATCTCCATGAAAATTGGATCTGAAACCTTTGGATTATAGGTTCTCAACTTCTACCTAAAAGAAGCAACATTTGGTTTTAGGGTTATATGATGTTTGAATTGTCCATTCCCAAATGTCTTCAAATCTTCACATGACTAGGCAAAAGCATCAATATACTCGGTTAGCAATTTAATGAATCTTGCTTCTTCTTCTTCCTCACAATAGCTTCCTATGTTTATCATCCTAGGGTTATGATTATCACCAAGGTTGACTTTATCATATTGGCCACTCTCTACTTCTTGGGGAACTAAGCTTTGAGCTAAGAAAGCATCTTGTTTATCAAAGATTTTTTCTAGTTCACTTAGACCTTTAGGTATCACATTTCCTTTCAATTGCATTATATTTTCTATTTGCACATTTACTGAATCAGGACAATATTTCGTACATTTTGATTAAGAACCTTCAAAATAATTAGTGGCAAATTTTTCCATACTTTGAAAGAAAGAATTGATATGTGTGTCATCCTTGAATACTTTCCAAGAATTATTATTCTCTAGGACACTCAGTCTATGAATGATCTCTACTAAATATTTATCAATTATAAAATCAAGATGAGGGATCAGTAATGAAGCTAATATTGCCAAGGAATCTACTCCAGAATATAGCTCCCTAGGTATTGATTCTATTGAAAAAGCCTCAAAATCTTCAATTTGATCCCATACACAATTCCTATAATGCTTCAATCTTTTGTTTTTAACAAAAAACAAATTTTTGACTTGTTTTACTATCAACTCTGCATCACCTTTGGTTTTTAGTAACTTAACATTTTTTTTTAGCGTCTTTTAGTCCCAGAAGTAAAGCCTCATACTTTGCTATATTATTTTTATTTTCAAAGGCTAACTTGAAAGAAGAAGGAAAATTTTGACCTATAGGAGATATCAAGACAATGCCACCTTTGAACCCACTTGAGCAACAACTTTAGTCAAATTCCCATATCCAAGGTAAATCCACCACCTCTGACTAGATACTTATTTCTACATTTTTAGAAATAATTAAGTAATTAGAAAAATTAGTTTCCTAATAAAGAATTTGAGACTTTGGATCATCAAATGTGAAAACTATGTATTTAGACTTGGCTTCAAGGAGCGAGGTTACCTTTTCCTTCCCTATAGGTATAATGGCTTGAGACCAATCCATTTTGACTTCTCCTTCCAAATCTTGGTAGAAATTTTAGCTAAGAAGCATGCCATAACTAATGGGGATTTCAACTACTAAGATGGTGAGCTTTATTCTCTTTTTTGGGAAAGCTGCTCAGGAAACCTAATCATCTTTCATCTAACCTACTAAGGGTACCTATTTAGAGTCCATTAAGTAACACTTGCCAAAGGTTTTAGTTAAGGGAAGGTCAAGGGCCTTTGCCACTGTTGTTGGCATTATGTTATCTAAAGTGCTAGAGTCCATTATACAATTGCTTAATTTAAAACCATGGACGTAGAGAGATACATAAAATGGATCCATCTTTTCTCATCAGCTCAATTTTGGACTGATTTTATCAGGATGGACTAAGTCTTCATGATGATCAGGCATTGAAGTTTTGGTTTCTTCATTATAAGAGGCTACATTAGTTTTCTTTGTAGATACATCAGATGATGGTTAATGAACATATTGAATAAGCTTATTGAGTTTATTAGGATTCTTCTCAAATACTCAGCAGGAGATAGTGGAATTCTAGATGTTTGACAAAATTCAACTATATCAAATGCAAAATCAGGATCAAGCCTTTTTGTAATGTGAGAAATATGAAGTTGTGACTGAGGTTACTTAGCCTTACCTTCCTTTCTTTCTTTAGAATCCTTTTCTTGTGCTGAGCTTGCAACATTTTTGTACTAAAAAATAGCTTTCCCCATCCTTTTTCCTCTTGTGAGTACTAAACATGAAGCTTCTTCCAAAGTTAAAAGAATGTCACTACCTCTATCAGAGTCAGATTCATACTCAAGGTAGAAATTTATGGAGTTTCTAGGTCCATCAAAAGGTGCTTCCTCTATTACCATGTTCACTACTATTACCCTTTCAGTTTCAAGTTGCTAATGTCTTATATTTTTAGGACAAGTGACTCCTTCATGATCATTAGTGAGGTGAAAGACACACATGTTTCTTTTGTTGGGAGGAGGCTCAATTTACAATCTTTGTTGACTAGGGGATAAAGTGAGTTTTTTCCCTTAGGAAGTGGAATTATGATTTGGATACTTCCTTGGGATATCTTGATAGGGAAAAGAGGCTTTCAGAAGCTGCTTCTTTACTACTATAAGTTCATTGGCCAATTTCTAAACAAGTGAATCATTTGAAGATGACGTAGAGGCTTGAGAATTCAATATTTGAACCTCTTTCTTCCATTTTCTTGATATAATGAGATCATCCTCCAACTCTATAGCATGGGTTTGAGGTTGGGAGCATTTGAGGATTCACTCTTTTCAATGGGAAAGCAATATCTAGAAGTGTTACATTTTTAAAAAATCCTCTTTATTTTCACCATTTGGTATACTAGTCATGGGCATTTGATGATATGCTTTGTGGAATCAAGCCACAAACTCTCACATGGGTACATGTATCTCCTTCTTCATTTGACTCAATTGCATAAGAAAAGAATTTGCATAATCAACTGATTTAAATATGGCTTCAAAAACATCTTTCATAGTATCTCAAGAAGTAATGGATGCATTGGGTAAGTTATGAAACTAATTTTCTACTAAGTCTATCAAAATTTGAATAAAAAATCTTACAGAAACATCTTTTGTTTCTTTAACCAAGACTCCACATGCTATGTTAAAAGCATTTAAATGTTCTTCAATTGATTTTTTCTCATCCCTACAAAATCTAGATATGATTTCTTGTGCTCCTTTAGGTAGCTTATCCAAATTTCTTCCAAGTTGTAGAGGTCCTATTGCAGCACCCCAGTGTTGATTGTGAGCCATTATTGATAATCTATAGTTGATAGGAAGGATTGTTATAGTAGAAGGGATTAAGGTTCCAAGGATTATTAGAGATTGCAAAGATGTAATAGGGTTCTCACCTCTAGGAGATGATGATGGTCTACTAGTAGTTTTAGCTTTACTTCTTTTCAACAAATGATTAGGTTTAAAGTCAATTTTACCTAAAGCTTCAAAGTCTTCATCTATCAAGTCTAAAAATCTATCAATCTGTGTATATCTTTTTGCACCCAAGATGAAGTCTCAACTTGACCTAATCAATGATTTGAATGAGAAACTCTTTCTACCATAGTTTCTTCTTGAATGATTGGCAAGCCTCTAATCCTATCAGGTAGAAATTGTACTTGGAGGTATTCTTGGTTACTCATTCGATTAACCCAGGCACAAGTGTTAAGATTAGAGACAATATCTTCTTGCATATCTTGAAACCCTAGGTTAGGTTGTAGAATAGGCAACTGATTGTGATTAGGAAGCACCATTTCAAAAAACCATGAGAACTTGTAGGAACTTAAAAAGGACAACTCTATCTTTCAAGCTCCCCAGCAGACTCACCAAAACTACTAGCGAATAGTTTTTTCCCAAAATCATTGACAATTTTGAACAAAGGAGAAAAATTGTAAACTAAAAAATTGAATTCTTGTTAATTGATAAGGAATTCTCTACTTAATAAATTTACTCAATGTTATTCAAGGTTTAGCTAACCTTTATGAAAAGATAATCATTTTTCCTTTGTTGAGGGAAAATCTTCTCAAGAAGTATTTTACTAAAAATACTTAAAAGTTGAAAATCATCTTACAAACACATGATAAATGCTGATTCTAAAAAACCACTTGATCTTAACAATCAATATCATATACATGATTGGATGTTAAGACAAAGAAAAATGATAGAACACTATAGATTTAACCTCCCATAGCTTTCAATATCCAAAACAGATAATTCCAAAGAAACACAACAAATACAACTTAACTTCCAAATGAAACACACACTCTCAAGAATGTATATTACCACAAAGAAAACAATATTATCTACCTAAAGAAGCTTTAGTATATAAAATTATAGAACTTTACCTCAATTGTTGCTAATTTGAAATGTTCAATTTCAAAATTTTAAAGTGCAAAGTATAAAAAACAAGAGTAGTTTTACTTTAGTCTGCGAAGAGGTTAACCATATCTGATATTATCTATTACATATATATAGGGCATGGGTTGGATAGTTATCCAAAATTACCCAACTAGGAGTAAATTGTCTCTATGTTAACATAACCATATTAACTAAAATGCATAAAGAAATAAATAGGAAAAATGAAAACAGTTACCCATTGATCATGTGACACATCAGGAGGAACTATCCATACCAGTCGTTTCTCTTGTGGCTTTCCATGTCTCATATGTAGTTGAAAATGAAAAGATACCTAACTAATGAGACAAGCCAATATATGCAATCCTCTATTTCTAGATTTCCTTTTCTCTCTTCAATTCTGTTATCTTCTCTCCATGCATCTCCAAATGCTTCAAATTTATTATCAGCATTGCTTCGGTATGGGCAATGTTGGATCTAAATCCTCTTTCAATGTTGTTTTCTTATCTTAGACTTCTTAGAACCTCTTTTGGACCTCACTTATTACTTGTTCCATAGGGGCAACAGAGTCACTTTCTTTTCTTGTGCAATGTTTACTAAACAACTTCAAATCACCTTGAATAATTTCATCCACGAGCCTGAGACCATCCAAGATTTCTTTGATTTTAGCGAATCCTTAAACTAGTGCCTCATTTCTCCATTCGATGCAATCCTTCATCACATGTAACGATTTTTCATCTAGGCTAGTGATAGGGCATTCAGCTTAAAACTTTTGCAAATCAAATCCTTGAATTTCCTCAATCCAAAGCACCACTTTTACCCAATTATTTCTTTCTTTTTCAAAACCTTCATTGTTGGACTCCACCTTTTTAACAATGATAGTATTTTCCTTTGAGGCCTTGTCTAAAATTCTAATCTAATTTTCAATTTCCTTTAGGATGAATTGTATCCATTCTTTAGACATTTTTACAACAGCTTTGCACTTTTGTAGATTATCAAGAAATTGTTGGTTGGTGAAAGAGGATACATCTACTATTGCTGACATCTCATTTAGAGGTTTGGGTTCCGAATCTAGGATGGCATTGATGTATTGTGCCATACTCCTCATTTCTTCTTTCATTTCCTACTTGTCCTGAGCAACTTCACAAACTCTATCTGCAATTTTCTTGTTTGAAACCTCAAAGATTTTCTTATCAAGAGCACAACTACCCTTCCCAAGATCAATCCTCGATAAATGATAGTCCTAAGGAGTGAGATTTTCATGCAAACTACTTTCTAGGGGCTTGGCTATTTCAACTATCCAATATCCTAAGTTATTATCAAAGTTCAATTTGGACTCAATTTTAGCCCCTTCAATTTTTGAATCCTTTCCTAGGCATTTGCTAACCAGGTCATCAATAGGCATGGATAATGGTACTAAACTCCTTTTCTTCTCAATGGAATTTTCTAGCCACTTGTGGATAGTATGTTCTTTACCTACCATAGGAGAAATTTTTGCTAAGGCCAAGGTGTCAAATTGAGCACAGTGTTTTTAGGAAACTTTTGAGGATCTGGGGTATTATTAGCCATGACAAAAATGAGAGACTGCTTTGAACTTGCCTTTGTTTTGGTAGGATCTTGGTCAACTATGACTATCCCCTTTTCTTTGTCTGGTGTTGTCTTCTTAGTGCTAGAGAAAATTACCATTCTGAACTTTGGGACCTTTCCTAGAACTCGAAGCTGAAGTGGCTTGGGAGTTAGTTCAACTTTGACTTTAGCTTCAGCTATAGGAGAACCTACAACAGGGTCAACAACATCAAGGTTAGAGGTGGCCTTAGGTTTGGACTATGCCCCTTTGTGTTTAGCTCTTGATTATTTCTCTAGGACTTTAGGAGTAGTTGATTCAACATTCATTGATTTGAACCATTTCTCAGCTCTTTTCATCACCTCTAAAGTATAGGAAAATAGGTCATCTTCTTCTCTTCTAGTACAGTCAAGCTTGGGGATTGGTATGCATTCAATGTGTTCAACATAGAATGGGTCAATCACATCCTCAACTTCATCTTTTGTTATCTCGTGGGTATTGAAATCCACCTTAAACATATTAATCTAATTCATTGTCAACCTAGACAACAATCTTTATCTTACTTCAAATTCATCAAGATAATTTGCCCAATAATCTTCCAAATTAGGAACATGGATTAATGAAGATGCATGCCTAGAATTATCTTTAGCAAATCCTATATAATAAAATTATTTTCTAGAAACATATGGTTTGATGCATAAATGTGACAATGTAGGTTGTCCTAGCATGGCTTGTTTGTAATTTGGACACCTGTAATGACCAATTTCAATGGGGAACAAGAAAGAAACTAACTTCGTTATACTTTCAATGGATTCAAACATAAAAATGAGATCCCTGCATATCTTAGAGAAGACAACACTATCTAAATAGTAGTGTGGCAACTTAAAAGGTTCACTAGAGAAACCCCCAATTTTGAGATACGCAAATTTAGGAAACTAGATATAGAAACAACCATAAATTTTGATAGCCTACATGAACTCCTTTAATAATTTTTTATTTTCATGTCCTTGAAGTTCAAAAACTAACCTTCCAAGAAAGACATCATTGACCCTCCTGAATTCTTTGCAAGATTTAGTTGCCTGAAGGTCTTTGTAGTATTGGTAGATAGTCATTTCATTAGTCTAGGGCATATGTGGAAGTCCCTCTCATTCTTTGGATGCCACTAAAATATAGACTAAGAAGGAATACAGAAAGAATGAGCTCAAGTTACTTACTACTATAAGGCTTGTTAGTAAATTTTCAGCTATTAAATCTGCCCAATCAATAAACTTTTCACCTTCAATAATCTTTTGAATGAAAAAGTACATCCAACTCTCCCAATGAAAGGCATGATCATTGCCTTTGACCTTGTTTAGAAGTAACACAATGTTTTCTATTTCCTTAATGAAATGTTCAATTGTTAAAGGCTTTTTCAACCTTGAACCTCCTTAAGTTGGTTTCAAAAGCCAAGTTTGTGCCACAATGGATTCATAATTATTCTTTTTGTCACAATATAGATGCTCAAATTCTTCAAAGTTCCATGGTTCATAGGGTTCTTTATGAGGGATTCTTTGTTGGAATATTCAAATGGGAAGAATGCTTCTGAGAGGGGGGGGGTTGGGGTGAATTAGAAGTATTACACTTTCACCATTAAAACTTTTAACTAAAATTAACATGCATGCATATAAACATTGAATAATCATGAGAAACAAACATGCATCACCACATAACACTTGAGATTTTGGTAACCCAAAAACCCTCTAGGAATAAGATGGTAAAACTGGGGTGGGGATGATACCCACAAAATTACTGCAGCAATAATGTTTAACCACTTCTAATGGTCTGCTCTGTTAAAGGCTTTACACTGTGTCAATAGTGACTTGGTTAAAGGATTTACAAACACTTTACATGAAGTGTTACCCTATTAAAGTATTTAATCATGTTTTCAAAGGATCTACAAAATAGCTATTAAGCTAACCTATCAACATAGGGTTTCCTTTCTAATACAATGGCTAGAGAGTATTAGGTATAATAAACCTGATAGATTACAATTCTTGATTGCTAAATATAGGCACTTGATCTACTTTCTCTAATCTTGATCCTCTAAGATTTGATATTTGTTTGTATCCCTTTCTTTATTTTGATCAAATGAATGTCTAACTACTACTCTCTTCCTCTAAGTCTTTTTACTCTTCACTCTGAACTCTACTATAGTTTCCACATACACTCCTTCATCCATTCATAATACAATGAGATTTCATCTTCCTTATAAAGACATTCAAATACTTAGGGTTAGGTGTGGATCTATGATCCATATTGAGTCTCTATTTTCTGCTCATTCCTTGTACTTTTGTTATTGGTTGCATGCCTTCTTAATTTTCTTAATTGGCTACATGTAGTTTGCATAGGAAAAAATAAAAGATTCGATCTTATCTATTCGATCCTTCTAGATCCTTCAATGTTGGCCATAGAAATGGTTTACATCTGAATTAGTGAAGTTACAAACTCATATGTGCATTCTATGTTACTCGACACTTACTAGTTTCTGATGCTCGGCACACGTAACAAAACTATCTCACTTGGCTCATGTTGAATTTTTTTTTGTTTGGCATCGTCTGTGACTCAGCACTTAAATATCACTCGGCTCCTATATCATGCTCAGCAACTGAAGTCACTCGACACTAGATCTTCACTCGGCACCTGAAGGCTGCTTGGCACTTGAAGATCACTCGGCTCTTGAAGGCTGCTTGGATTCAATGTAGAAAGTGGTCAAGTGTGTTGGCACTGAAATGTCAAAACCATTCTGAGACTAACAATCTCCCCTTTTGACATGAGTGTCAAAAACACTTAACTAAGCATTATTTATCTGACATTATGAGTACATTTACTAATCTTCTCAGTACATATATAGAATTTTAAAACAACTTGATCAAAATTTTGTAAGAAACAATATATACCGCAAAATCATTGTAACTCCCCCTAATTTGATTGTGCCATTATCTGTTCTATCTTGGTAACCAAAATTTTGGTGGTAAATATGTCTCATGCTGAATGTTGATATAACATTATATCTCCCCCTTTATTCTCATCTTCCCCATTCACTTTATCTCCCCCTTTTTGACACTTATGTCAAAGGGTTCTAAGGGTTAAGACCATATTTTGCCAAAAATGTACTATTTACCTTCATAATCATCCTAAGAGAAGCATCCCAATTACTCAAAACAATTTCAAGAGATTTGTACTAGATGGAAGTCTCTATAGCAAGAAGAACAAGACCATATAAAGTAGACAAATTAGGGTCTTTCTTTAGAACATTTTCTACATAGGCTTATTCCTTATGGAGGATTTCCATGTGTGGGGTGATGGAAGCTTGAAGTTGTAGCAATTTGGCTTTGATGGTGCTCTCTTCTATTGTCAATTCATCCAATTTCTTCTAAGTAGGAAGCGTTTGAGAAAAATGCTTCTCACTTTGAGCTAGATTCTTAGGTAGCTGCATGCTTGAAATATTCAAATTCCTTTCCAAGCTCATTATCCTCTGGCTGGTCTCTTGTGTTAAATATAAGAAGTCACACAACTTTTTGTACAATGAGAATATATTCTCAAGTACCGGTTTGACCTTTTCAATTTTCTTGGCCAGTTCAACTTGTGATAGTGCTATTTCATTTGCAATTTTCTTGTTTACTTTTCCTTGAAATTTCCTTTCAGACCATTCCATTAGTTTTACATTGGTCTCTTGGTCTTCACTTTGTACCTAGTCCACTATATTGGCTAGTTGCTCCATTATGGTCTTTGTTTCATTAGGTACCTGTAAATTAAAAGGATCTAGAAATATATCCTTAATTTCTACTAATGCTTGCCTCTGTTTGTACTCATTCCTAAGTACCTCTTGCACTTCAGTCATTTGGGAAATGGTCATGGTTTCAAATTCATACTTGGGAATGACTATCTCTTCATCAAGAGTAGGGTCTCCATAGTGAAGTACCCTTGCAACCTTGGTAGAACTCGACCCTGGTACAGATATCTACAATGGTACTACAAAGCTTGGCTGCTGTGAAGTTTCAGCGGGAGTCCATGTTCTAGGCAAGTTGGCCAATGTTTGAGTTGCCTATTGCTCCTTCTCCTTAGGGCTCTCCCCTTCCTTGTAATTTTCTTTTCTACCTTGATCAATGATAGTTATCTTAGGCAATGCACCTTGTGTTTGTGCTGTAGATACAGAGGTATATTTCTGTCTAGTTTTCTCTTTTTCTATCTCCCCTGTAGGTGTACTTACTAAAGTGTCAACCTTAGCAATTGTATCTTTGACTTCATGCTCTTTAGGTTAAGTACTAGTAGTTGTAGGAAGTTGTGAAGGTGGTTCTTGTGGATTCACCTTTTCCTTTGTAATTTCAGCTATTGCCTTCTACAATTCATCTACACTCATCAAAACAAGGCTAGTAAACAACTATGATTACAATGTTGTTTGGTGAAGAATCTTCTTGAGATCCTCTATAGTGAGTGGATTGATGTTTTGACAAAAGGTTTCAAGAACATCCTTTATCATTATAGATTCTATAGGTGTAGTTGCAATATGTGGAGGACTAGGTGATGGCAATTGGGTGTCTTGGACACTTTGTTCTTGTTGTTGCTCCTCAGCTATTTCCTATTCACCTTCTTGGGAATCTTTCTCTACATCTTCCTCTTTTTCACTTTCATCAATATCTTCTTCATCGTTTCTCCCTTCAAAAGGGTCTTCTTCTCCCTCCTTTCTTGTAGTCAATCCATAGATTACCTTCCATATTTGTGTTGACTTTTTGACAACATCTTCAATTTGATTCTGTAGGATACTAAAGGCTCAATATTTAGGTACAAATTAGTTTTCATATTTTTTTCTTGCCTTATTGATTTGACATTTTGTAAGGTCTAGCATTACATGAGCCAAAGTTGACTCTCTTATTTCCTTTTCCATTTTGAGGCAGTAATGCTACTTATTCTCAATTAATGTGCTTAGCTCCTTGGGTATTAAGTCATCAAGTTCAAGTGGAGTAGTCTTGAACTTTTCCATCATAGAGTAGATGGACTCCTCAACTATGTTTTGTTGTTCTATAGACAACTTATTGAACTTTATGGTCTTAAGACTAGACAAATCTGCATTATCTCTAATATCATTACAAATGCTTTATAATATGGATGAAGTGGAGCGTCTTACCATTCTAAATTATTCTTCATCAGATTCTATTTCTTCTTCCTCTGACTCCTATGGTGCAATAAACTTTCTTCTCTTCTACTTTGTAGGCCCACCTTGCTCTATTTCCTTCTTCTTTTCTTGTTCCTTTTATACTTTGGTTTTTCCCCTTGTATCTACCCTTGTAGTTGGCTTTACTAGGCTAGGTTTTGTCACAGTTTTCTGTGCCTTAGACTGTGCAACTAGTTGCTTCTTTGCTTTCCTTTTCCTAGGCTCAGCCTTGGGTGCATCCTTCTCTAGACTTTCCTCTTCTTCAACATCTTCACCCATGCCTCAGGTTAATGCAGGTGGTCCTTGCTCTTGCTCTTCTTCATCTCCTTCTGCTTCTTCATCCCCTTTTGTTGTGCCTTCACCAAGTTTTTCCTTTAGCTTTTTAACCAATTTATCCTTTTTCTTGAGTGTGGAGGTAGTCTTTAACTCCATATCTACCTTTGACCTTACCACATCATGAGTGCCAAGGTGTGGGGCACTCTTGTCTATCTCTTTTGCCAATAATGCATTTATTGTTGCAGATGCTTCATCTATGTTGATTTCATAACCAAGAGGCCTTAACCATATCACTCTTGGTATGATGGCTTGTACATAGGTATAGTCAATATCTACAAGAAAACAAACATCATTTACATGTTTCTCCACTAAAGGAACTAGAATCCTGAGTCTTTGCTTCATTGATTTCTTAAAATCTTCAAAATAACTTGTCATCAGTGAGTCAAAATTGTCTCCCATTTCTTCTATATATTCATTAATTTGGGCTATGATAGTTCTATCATTTCTCCATGCAACTTTTCGAAAAGAAGGAAATTCATTCTAAACATAGAAGAATATACAAACCAAATTTGCACCAAATTTGCATTGGGCACCCTTTTTCCTTCTTATAGCTGCTAAGTTTTCATTAATCTATTGTAGTTGCAGCTCTGCAAGATCATAAGTATGATCCTTTTTCACCAATTTGTAGCCTACATCTATTGCCATACAAGGCACACTATTGAGTCTATTGGATTGATGGAATTTATGGGCAATAACTCTAATAGAAAATTCAATAAGAGGATCTTGAATGGTGTCAATTGTCATTCCTCTTTTATTCCACTTGGCACCTGTGTTTTTCTCAATAACCTCCTTGGACTCACCTCTCAAGGTCTTGTACCAATCTAGGGTAGGATATCTAGTTACCCTATGAATGATTCTTTTCATGATCTTTATGGGAACATTACACTTGAGATTTTGGTAACCCAAAAACCCTCTAGGAATAAGATGGTAAAACTAGGGTGGGGATGATACCCACAAAATTACTGCAGCAATAATGTTTAACCACTTCTAATGGTCTGCTCTGTTAAAGGCTTTACACTGTGTCAATAGTGACTTGGTTAAAGGATTTACAAACACTTTACATGAAGTGTTACCCTATTAAAGGATTTAATCATGTTTTCAAAGGATCTACAAAATAGCTATTAAGGTAACCTATCAACATAGGGTTTCCTTTCTAATACAATGGCTAGAGAGTATTAGGTATAATAAACCTGATAGATTACAATCCTTGATTGCTAAATATAGGCACTTGATCTACTTTCTCTGATCTTGATCCTCTAAGATTTGATATTTGTTTGTATCCCTTTCTTTATTCTGATCAAATGAATGTCTAACTACTACTCTCTTCCTCTAAGTCTTTTTACTCTTCACTCTAAACTCTACTATAGTTTCCACATACACTCCTTCATCCATTCATAATACAATGAGCTTTCATCTTCCTTATAAAGACATTCAAATACTTAGGGTTAGGTGTGGATCTAAGATCCATATTGAGTCTCTATTTTCTGCTCATTCCTTGTACTTTTGTTATTGGTTGCATGCCTTCTTAATTTTCTTAATTGGCTACATGTAGTTTGCATAGGAAAAAATAAAAGATTCGATCTTATCTATTCGATCCTTCTAGATCCTTCAATGTTGGCCATAGAAATGGTTTACATCTGAATTAGTGAAGTTACAAACTCATATGTGCATTCTATGTTACTCGACACTTACTAGTTTCTGATGCTCGGCACATGTAACAAAACTATCTCACTCGGCTCCTGTTGAATTTTTTTTGTTAGGCATCGTCTGTGACTCGGCACTTAAATATCACTCGGCTCCTATATCATGCTCAGCAACTGAAGTCACTCGACACTAGATCTTCACTTGGCACCTGAAGATCACTCGGCTCTTGAAGGCTGCTCAGATTCAATGTAGAAAGTGGTTAAGTGTGTTGGCACTGAAATGTCAAAACCATTCTGAGACTAACAATCTCCCCTTTTGACATGAGTTTCAAAAACACTTAACTAAGCATTATTTATCTGACATTATGAGTACATTTACTAATCTTCTCAGTACATATATAGAATTTTAAAACAACTTGATCAAAATTTTGTAAGAAACAATATATACCTCAAAATCATTGTAACTCCCCCTAATTTGATTGTGCCATTATCTGTTCTGTCTTGGTAACCAAAATTTTGGTGGTAAATATGTCTCATGCTGAATGTTGATATAACATTATATCTCCCCCTTTATTCTCATCTTCCCCATTCACTTTATCTCCCCCTTTTTGACACTTATGTCAAAGGGTTCTAAGGGTTAAGACCATATTTTGCCAAAAATGTACTATTTACCTACATAATCATCCTACGAGAAGCATCCCAATTACTCAAAACAATTTCAAGAGATTTGTACTAGATGGAAGTCTCTATAGCAAGATGAACAAGACCATCTAAAGTAGACAAATTAGGGTCTTTCTTTAGAACATTTTCTACATAGGCTTATTCCTTATGGAGGATTTCCAAGTGTGGGGTGATGGAAACTTGAAGCTGTAGCAATTTGGCTTTGATGGTGCTCTCTTCTATTGTCAATTCATCCAATTTCTTCTGAGTATGAAGTGTTTGAGAAAAATGCTTCTCACTTTGAGCTGGATTCTTAGGTAGCTGCATGATTGAAATATTCAAATTCCTTTCCAAGCTCATTATCCTCTGGCTGGTCTCTTCTGTTAAATATAATAAGTCACACAACTTTTTGTACAATGAGAATATATTCTCAAGTACCGGTTTGACCTTTTCAATTTTCTTGGTCAGTTCAACTTGTGATAGTGCTATTTCATTTGCAATTTTCTTGTTTACTTTTCCTTGAAATTTCCTTTCAGACCATTCCATTAGTTTTACATTGGTCTCTTGGTCTTCACTTTGTACCTGGTCCACTATATTGGCTAGTTGCTCCATTATGGTCTTTGTTTCATTAGGTACCTGTAAATTAAAAGGATCTAGAAATATATCCTTAATTTCTACTAATGCTTGCCTCTGTTTGTACTCATTCCTAAGTACCTCTTGCACTTCAGTCATTTGGGAAATGGTCATGGTTTCAAATTCATACTTGGGAATGACTATCTCTTCATCAAGAGTAGGGTCTCCATAGTGAAGTACCCTTGCAACCTTGGTAGAACTCGACCCTGGTACAGATATCTACAATGGTACTACAAAGCTTGGCTGCTGTGAAGTTTCAGCGGGAGTCCATGTTCTAGGCAAGTTGGCCAATGTTTGAATTGCCTGTTGCTCCTTCTCCTTAGGGCTCTCCCCTTCCTTGTAATTTTCTTTTCTACCTTGATCAATGATAGTTATCTTAGGCAATGCACCTTGTGTTTGTGCTGTAGATACAGAGGTATATTTCTATCTAGTTTTCTCTTTTTCTATCTCCCCTGTAGGTGTACTTACTAAAGTGTCAACCTTAGCAATTGTATCTTTGACTTCATGATCTTTAGGTTAAGTACTATTAGTTGTAGGAAGTTGTGAAGGTGGTTCTTGTGGATTCACCTTTTCCTTTGTAATTTCAGCTATTGCCTTCTACAGTTCATCTACACTCATCAAAACAAGGCTAGTAAACAACTATGATTACAATGTTGTTTGGTGAAGAATCTTCTTGAGATCCTCTATAGTGAGTGGATTGATGTTTTGACAAAAGGTTTCAAGAACATCCTTTATCATTATAGATTCTATAGGTGTAGTTGCAATATGTGGAGGACTAGGTGATGGCAATTGGGTGTCTTGGACACTTTGTTCTTGTTGTTGCTCCTCAGCTATTGCCTATTCACCTTCTTGGGAATCTTTCTCCACATCTTCCTCTTTTTCACTTTCATCAATATCTTCTTCATCGTTTCTCCCTTCAAAAGGGTCTTCTTCTCCCTCCTTTCTTGTAGTCAATCCATAGATTACCTTCCATATTTGTGTTGACTTTTTGACAACATCTTCAATTTGATTCTGTAGGATACTAAAGGCTCAATATTTAGGTACAAATTTGTTTTCATATTTTTTTCTTGCCTTATTGATTTGACATTTTGTAAGGTCTGGCATTACATGAGCCAAAGTTGACTCTCTTATTTCCTTTTCCATTTTGAGGCAGTAATGCTACTTATTCTCAATTAATGTGCTTAGCTCCTTGGGTATTAAGTCATCAAGTTCAAGTGGAGTAGTCTTGAACTTTTCCATCATAGAGTAGATGGACTCCTCAACTATGTTTTGTTGTTCTATAGACAACTTATTGAACTTTATGGTCTTAAGACTAGACAAATCTGCATTATCTCTAATATCATTACAAATGCTTTATAATATGGATGAAGTGGAGCGTCTTACCATTCTAAATTATTCTTCATCAGATTCTATTTCTTCTTCCTCTGACTCCTATGGTGCAATAAACTTTCTTCTCTTCTACTTTGTAGGCCCACCTTGCTCTATTTCCTTCTTCTTTTCTTGTTCCTTTTATACTTTGGTTTTTCCCCTTGTATCTACCCTTGTAGTTGGCTTTACTAGGCTAGGTTTTGTCACAGTTTTCTGTGCCTTAGACTGTGCAACTAGTTGCTTCTTTGCTTTCTTTTTCCTAGGCTCAGCCTTGGGTGCATCCTTCTCTAGACTTTCCTCTTCTTCAACATCTTCACTCATGCCTCAGGTTAATGCAAGTGGTCCTTGCTCTTGCTCTTCTTCATCTCCTTCTGCTTCTTCATCCCCTTTTGTTGTGCCTTCACCAAGTTTTTCCTTTAGCTTTTTAACCAATTTATCCTTTTTCTTGAGTGTGGAGGTAGTCTTTAACTCCATATCTACCTTTGACCTTACCACATCATGAGTGCCAAGGTGTGGGGCACTCTTGTCTATCTCTTTTGCCAATAATGCATTTATTGTTGCAGATGCTTCATCTATGTTGATTTCATAACCAAGAGGCCTTAACCATCTCACTCTTGGTATGACGGCTTGTATATAGGTATAGTCAATATCTACAAGAAAAAAAACATCATTTACATGTTTCTCCACTAAAAGAACTGGAATCCTGAGTCTTTGCTTCATTGATTTCTTAAAATCTTCAAAATAACTTGCCATCAGTGTGTCAAAATTGTCTCCCATTTCTTCTATATATTCATTAATTTGGGCTATGATAGTTCTATCATTTCTCCATGCAAATTTTCCAAAAGAAGGAAATTCATTCTAAACATAGAAGAATATACAAACCAAATTTGCACCAAATTTGCATTGGGCACCCTTTGTCCTTCTTATAGCTGCTAAGTTTTCATTAATCTATTGTAGTTGCAGCTCTGCAAGATCAGAAGTATGATCCTTTTTCACCAATTTGTAGCCTACATCTACTGCCATACAAGGCACACTATTGAGTCTATTGGATTGATGGAATTTATGGGCAATAACTCTAATATCAAATTCAATGAGAGGATCTTGAATGGTGTCAATTGTCATTCCTCTTTTATTCCACTTGGCACCTGTGTTTTTCTCAATAACCTCCTTGGACTCACTTCTCAAGGTCTTGTACCGATCTAGGGTAGGATATCTAGTTACCCTATGAATGATTCTTTTCATGATCTTTATGGGAACATTTTTTAACCATAGACTACCATCATGAATTCTTCTTAACACAAGTCTAATCCATTCTATCTTAAATACGGTGGGAAAACCCAAAGCTTGTGTTAAACCCTTCCTCTCAGAGATTTTATATTCATCCTTCAAAAATCCATCGACACAGAACTTCTCATAGGCTTCCGTTATTTCAATATCTCTTATGGCTCCTATTTTATAGTTATAGCATCTACTTACATCTTCAACCATTACAACTTTTAGGGGTATGCGAGAAAGAGCTCCGGCGGGATCGTTCTTATATGAAACTTTAGGGATGGGATAGATATCAAGCTACTTAACCTCATTAGATACTAGGTGGACCTCAAATGACTCTTTTTCATGGGTTTTCTTAGAACTTGAAGCCATTTGTGCAAACTAGGGTTTCTTTTACAAAGAAATATAAAACTGCGCAGCTTGGCACAAATGAAAATACCTCAAGATTGATGAAAATGTGTTGTAAGAGGTTGGAATCTACTCGGAACACTAGATTCTCTACTATGAAGTCACTCCGCTCTCTTTCTCTTCTTTGCTTCTCATTCACGATGAAGAAAAATGATTAAAATTGCGATAATATACCCTATTTCCATCACATTAAATGCTCAACTTCCCACTTGGCTTCTAAAGAATTTTTAACATTACTCGGCTTACACTACATTTCGACTTCACTCGACTTCCATTCAAATTACTCAACTCGACATTAGTTATCCCTATTAGAAACTTGACACCCACTAGATTTTAACTCGGCCTTTGAGGACAACTTGGTAGTTTTGTAAGAATCTTCATATTATGACTTGGCATCTTTGCTTATGTTGATTTCTTCTTTTCATCACTTCTTTGTCTTTGGACTAGTGTATGATATAACTTTGTATATCAATCCCATGCATCTATTCATGTTTAGTTTGATGAAGTGTGATCACTTGACCCATTGGGTGAAGTGATCCGTTCACTTGATGTGTTGCACTCATCTTTCTTCTTCCAAGTCTTATTCATTTTTCCTCTTTTTTTTTTTGACATCAATCTTTTTTTTTTCCTTTGTTGGCTTCAATTTTTGGTGCTTTTGACCTTGTAGGACAATTTTTCCTAATATGACCATTTTTCAAGTTGTTGAAACAAGTGGTTTGACTTAGCCACCTACTATAATTCCCTCTGAAGTGTGTCCTTATACAATTTTCAAGGATATGTCCATATTCCTAACAATAATAACAGCTTTTCCTTCTATTGTAGTCCCAATTGTAATGGTTTACATAGTTTTTCCTTCTTACATGCTAATTTTGTGTCCACATAGGCTTTGATCTGCATTCAAAGGCTTTGTGTCCATACTTCTTGCAATTGTAGAAATGTCCATCAAATCTTTGTGTCCTTGAGAATTGCATGTTGCACTTGTGACAGTAGCCCTTGTTTTTGGGTATTTTTGGCTAATTGATCCTTCTACTCCTGCAAACATTAGCAGTATGCCCCTTTTTATTATAGTAATGACATGTGGGTTTTGAATCCTTACCTTTGTCACTTCTTTGCTCAACATTCTTTGATGATTACCAACTTTAGTGCTAGAGTATCCAAGTCCTGATGTATCATGGGCTGACCTTGGGGATTTTAACAACTATTCAAAGTACTTGATAGCTTCACTTGACTTGTTGAGATTATCTATTGTTTCTTTTTCTCTGTTCAATTCATTTTGTAGTTGTTCATTCTGCATCTTTAAATTAGAGATCTCAATATCTTTCATATTGAGTTCATGATAAAGGTTCATCATTTGGGCAAGTGTATCCATCTACATGTTTTAGATCCTTGTTAATTCAGTACATTTTTCTTCAAGTCTGTTTGCAAGATTCCTTTTGTC
The DNA here is from genome assembly GCA_028749045.1 of Cupressus sempervirens. Classification (NCBI taxonomy): domain Eukaryota; kingdom Viridiplantae; phylum Streptophyta; class Pinopsida; order Cupressales; family Cupressaceae; genus Cupressus; species Cupressus sempervirens. The sequence goes on from CM053790.1 coordinate 557,025,769, forward strand.
ATCTTCCATCATGACTCTATCTTCAACCACTCTTTTCTTTTGTTCAGTGATTTCACATAACATTATGGTCTATGATTCATGTTCCATCTTGAGAGATCTTATCTCTTTTACTTGAACTCTATTTTTCTCCATTAGTTTTGCTATTGCTACATCAAACTCTTTAGTGTCTCCATTAGAAAACACTTGTGTGGTATCAATCTCCCTATAATTTATGTCATCTTCATCTTGGCTATCTCTTTTCTTATTTTCAAGGATTTTCTTAGTTCCTCCCTGGCTTCCTCCACTTTGTGTAGAGTGAGATGCACATCTATCACCTAGTTCTCAATGATCTTTCCAAGTTTGAAAACTTCCATCTTTAGACCTTTTCTTCCAAGCTGTTAGGTTTCTTCTTGAGAGAACTTAGCTCTGATACCAATTGTTGGAATATTCAAATGGGAAGAATGCTTCTGAGAGGGGGAGGTGAATCAAAAGTATTACACTTTAACCAGTAAAACTGTTAATTGAAATTAACATGCATGCATATAAACATTAAACAATCATGAGAAACAAACATGCATCACCACATAACACTTGAGATTTTGGTAACCCAGAAACCCGCTAGGAATAAGAAGGTAAAACTGGGGTGGGGATGATACCCACAAAATTACTACAGCAATAATGTTTAACCACTTCTGATGTTCTACCCTGTTAAAGCCTTTACACTATGTCAATAGTGACCTGGTTAAAGGATTTACAAACACTTTACATGAATTTTTACCATGTTAAAAGATTTAATCACCTTTTCAAAGGATCTACAAAATAGTTGTTAAGCTAACCTATCAACATAGGGTTTCGTTTCTAGTACAATGGCTAGAGAGTATTAGGTATAATAAACCTGATAGCTTACAATCCTTGATTTTTGAATATAGGCACTTGATCTAATTTCTCTGATCTTGATCCTCTAAGATCTAATATTTTTTTGTATCCCTTGCTTTGTTTTGATCAACTAAATGTCTAACTGTTGCTCTCTTCATTTATGTCTTTTTACTCTTCACTCTGAACTCTACTATAGTTTCTCCATACACTCCTTTATCCATTCATAATACAATGAGATTTCATCTTCCTTATAAAGACATTCAAAGACTTAGGGTTAGGTGTGGATCTATGATCCATATTGAATCTCTATTTCCCACTCATTCCTTGCACTTTTGTTATTGGTTGCATGCCTTCTTCATTTTTTTAATTGGATGCATGTAGTTTGCATAGGAAAAAAATAAAATATTCGATCTTATCTATTTGATCCTTCTAGATCCTTCAATGTCAGTCATAGAAATGGTTTACATATGAATTAGTGAAGTTAGAAACTCATATGTGCATTCTGCGTTACTTGGCATTTACTAATTTTTGATGCTCGGCACATGTAACAAAACTATCTCACTTGGCTCCTGTTGTGTTTCTATTTTGCTCGGCATCATTTGTGACTCGGTACTTAAATATCACTCGACTCCTCTATCATGCTCAACACTTGATGTCACTTGGCACTTGATCTTCACTCGACACTTCAAGGCTGCTCGACACCTAAAGATCACTCAGCTCCTGAAGGTTTCTCAACTTCATTGTAGAAAGTGGTTAAGCGTGTTGGCACTCAAATGTCAAAACCATTTTGAGACTAACATTCTTAGGGTTGTACTAACACTTGTCCTACTTACCCTTCCTAAAACATCTCCTAAAACTTTCTTTATACATCTATGTTAGGGTCATAGTGATTTGCACACTCAACAACTAGTTCTAGGCATTCTATAGCTAGTGGGAAAGCAACAACTTCCAACAAACCACTATTGGCTAATTTTTGATACATGGGACTATGCTAAACATCCCTCACCCACTCAATTACTTCTCCTAGGTTTTTTTTTACTAGGAAATTATCTCGAGTTTCAAGTAGGGAGCTCAAAAGAAAAGATTTCTCAAGCTTAGGCATTTTGGGATGGAAGAGCATCATGGTTCAATTTGAAAGATACAAATTTACAGAATTAAACCAAAAACACTTTAAATAAAAGCCTAGCACAACAATGATAGAGTGGGAGATAATGCACTTACAATTTTTGGTTGAGTTTAGACTTCCACTTTCCTTGCTTACCAGTTGGCATTGAGAGCTCAAAATGGTTAACTGAGCACTTGTACTGGACAAGGAGTTAATTATAGGGAGTCATTTCTCAAAAATCCAAAAATAAATATGAGCAGGAGGAAAAATCTATTACAAACATGTAACCTTTATTTTGAGAAGACTTGCAAGAAAATTTTCATTTAATATCCATCAAATCTATATGCGGCTCAACCTTTCATGATGTCACAAAATTTGGACACCACCTTTTTCCATAAAGTAATCATACTTTAGCATTATTTCTCATAATTACCATAATTCTTACTTTTTAAATATTCGATATCACCTTGAGGTGGGACCCATCGATTTGGCTCATAAAAATGATTTTATAATCTCCTGATGAACTTTCTAAAAGAAAGCAAGCACATGTTAGAAAATCTCAAAGCTGAAGTTGAAGTTGAAGTTTGAACCAACCTTCACTTCAACTTCAACTTCAATAAAATAATCTTGGGCCAATGGGAAGAAACTTTGCCAAGATGAAAGGGAATAAGTGAAGTCAAATTTGAACTTGAAGTAAATTGAACTTCAACTTCAACTTCAAATTGCAAAAGGGAGAATTGATTGGCAACTTTGTACATCAAGAAAGAGGTAGGGTAATACCACTGAAGTGTGTCCTAATAAAATTCTAATGCAAGAGCATCCTAGGTTACCTTGTTATCATGCTCATCTTTGTTCATCTTGCATGTTGGTGCTGAGTTATTGTAGCTCTAATGGATGCCAATTTACTATAGCTCTAATGGATGTTGAATTACTTTAGTAATCTAGTGTTGATTAGGTGTTCCTTCATTTTCTGACTTACCTAGTGTCTGCCAAGTGAACCTTCATGTGCCAAGTTTTCCTGTTTGTCTTGGGTGTTAGCATTTTGGATGTGATTTCTACATTTTTGGTGAAAGCTAACTTGCAGGATTTATTTCAATCGCGATATTTATGTCAAGATCTTTTCTTGGGATGTGTCCAAACCATTGTTATGTCGGCCATATTCTTATGTAATATTATAGAATGATCTATAGGTCATTTTGGCAAGTATAAATAGGGTGTTTAGGCTTAGAGTTAAAGTAGTTTTTGGGATGGAGTCTAGGGAAGAACATGAAAGTTTGGAAAGTTTGTTGCATATGTATATAGAGCTATGAATTTGATCTTGGATCTTTTTTCTTGAATATATTTTGTATCTAGTCATAACTCAGAAAGCCTTACAACTAGACATGTATGCTAATATTTTCATAGATCAATAAAGTGTTTTATTTCCCCTCTCTTTGTGGTGTTGTCCTCTTTATGTATTTACTACCATTGTATTAACTCTGCAAGGTTGTTTTGGATTGCTAGCTATGCCTTTGGGCTAGGTGATTCCTCCCCATCCTTGCATTAGGTGGTACCAGAGAGAGGTTTATCCTTGTGCTGATTGGATCATGTAGAACCCTGAGGAATTGGGTTGTAGGGTTGCAGATCTATAGATTTGACCTATAACTTGTAGAGAGTTATGATCTTACAGGAACTTTATTTGTAAAGATGGTTTGAGGTAGAGGAAATTTTGATACTACAATATTGGATACATTGAGACAAATTATAGCTAGATTAGATGCTATGGAGATAGCCCAGAGGAGAGGAGCACATCTTGATGATGTGAGTAATGATGAAGTAGTAGCACCAAACCCTAATCTAGAACCTAAAGAAGATAAAGATGAAGCAAGGTTGTTGAGAGTATTATCTAGGGAAAATTCAAAGCCTACTATTGAAGTTGTTCCTTATGATGGAAAAATAGACACCAATACTGTGTTGAATTGGATCTTTGATATGGAGAAGTTCTTTGAGTATGAAAACACTCATAGTAATAGAAAGGTGAAGATTGTAGTTACTAGGTTGAATGGTCATGCATCACTATGGTGTGACCATTTGCAAATTAATAGATGTAAAGGAGAGGAAATGAGAAGATCAAAACTTGGCCAAAGATGGTGAACAAGGTGAAGAACAAATTTCTTCCTATTGATTACCAAGTTAGCTTGCTGAGAAAGATGCAAAATTTGAGACAAAAGGACATGACAGTGAAAGAGTATACTAAAGAATTCTATAGACTAGATGTTAGATCTAGACATGTGGATGATGATGTTGAGAAAGTTGCAAGATACATAAATGGATTGAGATCTAGAATTCAAGATGAAATAAGTTTTGTGAAATTGGAAAGTGTAGAAGAAGCATATCAATATGCCTTGAAAGTTGGGGAGATCTTGATAAAGAAGTATGAACAAAGACAAAGAGGTAGAGGTGGTAGATTCTAGAGAGGCAGAGGTAGATCTTATGGTGAAGGTGGTAGATCTAACAATTCTATGCAAGATAAGGGAAAATCTGAATGGAAAAGTGATGACAAAAAAAAGACTGAATGGAAAGGTGGTAATTCTTGTCAAGGAGGTACTTATTCTTACTGAGGAAGAGGTAATTCTTATTCCATTGGTGTTTTTCATGGTAATTGTTTTAGATGTGTTAAAGAGGGATATTGATCTTTTGAATGTAGATCCTCTAAAAGCAAACAAGGTAAAAGAAATGTTGTGATTCAAGGAAAAGATGAGGGTTCACCAAGTGGACCTAAAGTTGGAGAAAAATTGATGGTGAGAAGAACCTTATGTAATAAGGGAAGTGATGAGGAACCTATCCTTAAAAGAAGTTTTTTAGGGACTAGATGTAAGATGGATGGAAAATGCTGCAAGGTAATCATTGGTAGTGGAAGTTGTATAAATTTGGCATCAGAAGAGCTAGTTACAAAGTTTTAGTTCATGTAGAGGCTAAAACATCCCAAACCTTATCATATTTCATGGATCAAAGATGAGCATAAGATATTAGTAAGTCAGCAATGTATTGTGAAGTTCAAAATTGGATATTACTTTGATGAAGTTTCGTGTGATATTATGCCCATGGATTGTTGTCATATTTTATTGGCTAGACCTTGGAAATATGAGAGATATGTTGTGCATGATGGAAGATTGAATCAATATACCCTTTTGGTAAATGTGAAGAAACAAATATTGTTGCCTTTGATTGAAAGTCTAGATGAGTTCAGTTGTACTACAAAAAAATTTTGCATGGTTAATGGAAAGAAAATTGAAAAGGAAGTAAAGAAGAATCAAGTTTGTTTTTCTATAGTTCCTAAACAACCAAGTGTTGCTAATAATGACCGAGTAGCAGAAGTTGATAGCAGTAGCCAAGTACCAGAAGAAATTGCAGAGTTGCTGAATGGATATAGAAATATTGTTGTTGAGGATTTCCTTGATAGTTTACTACTAGTAAGAAGTATAAGCCATTGTATGGATTTGATTCCTAGAGCTAGTTTTCCAAACAAAGCACCATATAGATTGACACCTATAAAGAATGAAGAACTTAACAAACAAGTGCATGAATTGCTACAAAAGAGATTAATCAAAGAAATTTTGATTCCATATGTTGTACCTACTATATTAACACCTAAAAGGAATGGAAAATGGAGAATGTGTACTAATTCCAGAGCTATTAACAAAATCATAGTGAAATATAGGTTTGCTGAGGATGGATGACATAATGGATTTTTTGTGTGCAGCAAAGTATTTTACCAAGATTAATTTGAAGAGTGGCTATCATCAAATCAGAATCAAAGAAGGTGATGAATGGAAGACTACTTTCAATACAAAAGATGGTTTGTATGAATGTTTGGTTATGCCTTTTGGTTTGACTAATGCACCTAGTACTTTCATGAGCTTGATGAATGAAGTTCTAAAAAGATTCTTGGGTAAGTTTGTGATTGTTTATTTGGATGACATTCTAATATTTAGTAAGACTAAGGAAGAACATCTTGATCATATTAGAAAAGTATTGTAGAGGTTGAAAGAGGAAAAGTTACTGATTAATATGAAAAAGTGTTCTTTTATGCAAGAGGAGATTGTGTATTTGGGATTTGTGATTTTAGCTAATGGATTGAAGATGTATCCTAAGAAGTTTAAATAAATTTTAGAATGGCATAGACCTAAGAATGTGGGTGAGGTAAGATTATTTCATGTTTTGGCTAGTTTTTACAGAAAGTTTATAAAGAATTTCACTTCTATTATAATGCTATGATTGAGACAATGAGAGGAGATAAAAAGGAATTCAAGTGAACACATGGAACTAATAAGTGTTTTGAGACTTTGAAACAAAAGGTTGTTGAGTTACCTGTATTGGCTTTTCCTAATTTCAATAAGATATTTCAAGTTGAATGTGATGCAAGTGGTAGTGCAATAGGAGGTGTATTAACTCAAGAAGGTAAAGCTATTGCTTTCTTTAGTGAAAACTTGAATGATGCTAAAGGGAGGTATTCTGTTTATGATCAAGAATTCTATGCTATTGTTTAAGGATTGAAGAAGTAGAGACATTATTTGATTCCTAAGGAGTTTTTGTTGTATACTAATCATATAGCTTTACAGTACTCAGGACGTCAAGGTAAATTGAATCAAAGACATATTAAGTTGGTTGAGTACTTGCACAATTTTACATTTCTTATTAAGGATGAGAGTGGACTTACTAACAGAGCTGTTGATGCATTGAGTAGAAGACATTCTTTGTTGATTGAAATGAAGGTTGAAGTTCTTGGTTTTGATGAAATGAAAGATTTGTATGATGCTGATCCTGATTTTTCTAAGGTGTGGAGAGAGTGTAGGGTACCAAATCTGACAGATCACATTAGTAAGTATGATGAATATTTCATTCAAGAAGACATGTTGTTCCAAGGTATTTAGTTATGTATCACTATAAGTTCTATGAGAGTTTATTTCATTAAGGAAAAGTATAGTGGTGGATTGGTTGGACATTTTGGAATTGATAGGAGTTTGAGTTTTCTGAAAGAGAATTACTATTGGCCACAAATGTATAAGGATGTTCAACAATTTGTAAACAGTTGTGGGGTTTGTCAAGCTTCAAAAGGAGTAAGTCAAAATACTAGTTTGTATACACCCATTACTATTCCTAAAAAACCTTGGAGTGGCATTAGTATGGATTTTGTTCTTGAATTTCCTAAGGCAATCAAGGGGTATGATTCTATATTTGTTGTGGTGGATAGATTTTCCAAAATGGCTCATTTGATACCATGTAAGATGACATCAAATGTTGAGCATGTTGCTAAACTTTTCTTTAAAGAGTTTGTGAGATTGCATGGATTACTAAGAAGTATTATTTCTAATAGAAGACATCACGATTTTGAAGTTGGTGATGAGGTGATGGTTTATTTGAAGAAAAAAAGATTTCCTATTGGAACATACAGTAACATGAAGATGAAGAAGTTTGGACCTTATAAGATCTTGAAGAAGTTTGACAGTGGTAATGCTTATGAAATTGAGTTATCTAAGGACATGGATATATCTCCTATATTCAATATTACTAATTTGTATACGTATGATGAGTCAAATGATGAAGTTTTTTTATTAGAAGATTATCCTAAGAAGTACATTGAAGAATTTGAATAGATATTGGATTAGAGAGTTGGTAAGAGCACAAGAGGAAAAGATTACTATGAATATTTGGTGAAGTGGAAAAATAGACCTATTGAAGATGCTTCATGGATTTTTGAATATGAGTTGGATTCAACTCAGATTGTGGAATCTGAATGATTGAGTAGCTAAAAATTTAAAACTTCCTTCCCTTCAACATTTTTAGAACTTGATTCCATTGTAGCAAGATAGGGTTTAAGAAAATTTATACTGCATAGCTTGACTTCTGATAAGTACCTTTGAAAATCTCACAAACTAGTAATGAATCATCGCTCAAATATTTTGCAATCACTTCTAATGAATTTCTAGATTGCTTCTAGCTCTTCTCACTCTTTCTAGATTTTGAAATGGTGAAAAATGAGCTCAAATCGATCATATACCCTTTGAAAACCTTGCATTTAATGTTAAGTGCTAACATAGCTACAAGCTGAGCAATAACTAATTTCTGAGTCACTCAGTATCCATTGATATTTTTACCACTTGACAGATACTACGAGTTTGGCATCCACTTAATTAGTCTGACAAATCAGCATCAACTAACATTCCGCTAGGCACATATAGGAAACTTTTCATGCTAGGCAACAACATAAAATTTTTGAAGATTTGTCTTGAATTTCTAACATCTTATTGCATCTTTGTTCATGCTAATGTAATCTTTTAATTACTATCTTCTTTTGGAACTGATGCATGATATAACCTTTAAATGTTAGTCTCACATACCTCTTGTTTGCCTAGTTTGTTGAGGTGAGATCACTTGACCCATTGGGTGAAGTGATCCCTTCTCCATTTCATGTGCTACAAAAAAATTTCTTTTTCCATGTCTTTTTCATCTCATTTCTGATGTGTTCAACATTCATCTTGCCTTTGACTTTGTTGGACAATGCCTACTAATATGACTATTTTTTAAATAGCTAAAACTTGTGGTTTGACTTAACCATCTTTGGTAGTTACCTCTGAAGTGTGTCCTAATACAATTCTAATGCAAGAGCATCCTAGGTTGCCTTGTTATCCTACTCATCTTTGTTCACCTTGCATGTTGGTGCCAAGTTACTATAGCTCTAATGGATGCTCAGTTACTGTAGCTCTAATGCATGTTGAGTTACTATAGTAATGTAGTATTGATCGAGTGTTCCTTCATTTTCTGATTTACCTAGTGTATGTCAAGTGACTCTTCATGTACCAGTTACCTAGTGTATGCCAAGTGAACCTTCATGTGCTGAGTTTTCTTGTTTATGTGAAATGTCAACATTTTGGACATGATTTATGTGTTTTTAATGCAAGCCAACTTGCATGATTTATTTAGATCACAACATTTATGTTAAGATCTTTTCTTTGGATGTGTCTAGACCATTGTTGGGCCAGACTTCCTCTTATGTAATATTCTAGAATGATTTGTAAGCCATTTTGACAAGTATAAATAGAGTGTTTAGGCTTAGAGTTAGAGCAATTTTTGGGAGGGAGTCTAGAGTTGAATGCAAAAGTTAGGAAAGTTTGTTGCATATATATCTAGAGATGTGAATTTGATGTTGGATCTTTTTTCTTGAATATATTTTGTATTTGGCTACAACCCAGAAGGCCTTATAGTTGGGCATGTATGCTGATATTTTCATGAATCAATAAAGTGTTTTGTTCCCCCTTTCTCTTTGGTGTTGTTATCTTTATGTGTTTTCTTCCATTGTGTTAACTCTAGAAGGTTGGGTTTGATTGTTGGGTGTGCCTTTGGCCCTCGTGATTCCACCCCCCTCCTTGCATCAAATTCTCAAGGATATGTCCATATTCTTGACAATAGTGATAGCTATATCTTGTGTTATAATCCCAATTATAAGAGTTGCCATTGTTTCTTACCTTTGTTCACTTATTTGATGATCACATAGACTTGGATTTGCAATCAAAAGCTCTATGTCCATACTTCTGACAATTGTAGCAATATCCTTCAATTCTTTGTGTATGCATGGTCCTAGTTCTACATTCATATGCCTGATGACCTTGCATGTTGCACTTATGAAAATGAGTCATGTTCTTAGGCTTGACATTGTGATTTGTAAACTTGCTCCTACACATATTAGCAAAATGTCCTTTCTTACCACAATTATGACAAGTAGGTTTGAAGTTCTTACCTTTGGCATTCCTTTCTTCTACAACTTTGGATGACTCTCCTTCTTTAGTGCTTGTGTAGCCGGATCCTGATGTATCCTTGTTGGATCTAGGGTATTTCAATAATTACTCAAAGTATTTGAAGGCTTCATTTGGCTTGTTGAAACTTTCAGCAAATTATTTTTTTCTCTTTAGGTCACTCTATACTTGTTTATTCTACAACTTCAATATAGTTATCTCAATGTCCTTGAGATTTAACTCATGATGGGCATTCATTGTTTGGCTTATAGTATCCAATTGCATGTTGGAAATCTTGGTTAGCTCTGTTGACTTTTCTTCTAGTCTATTGGCCAAATTTCTTTTGTCTTCTTCAGTCATGACCTTGTCTTTCATAGCTTTCTTCTTTTGTTCAGTGACCTCACATAGCATCATGGCTTGAGATTCTTGTTCTAGCTTGAGATTTCTGATTTCCTCAACTTGTACTTTATTCTTTTCCATTAGATCTGTAATTACTACATCAAATTCATTGGAGTCACCATTGGAAAATAGCTTGGTAGCATCAATCTCTCTATATTATGTGTCATTCTCTACAATAACAATTTCTTTTCCTCTCTTCAAGGACTTCTTTAATTCCTCTCTTGTTTCATCCAATTGGTGTAGGATGAGATATATCACAATTCCTTAATTCTCAATAAGCTTTCCTAATTTGTAGACTTCCATTTCAAGATCTTTTCCTCAAAGCTACAGAGCTTCTTCTTCTAAGAACTTAGCTTTGATACCAATTGTTGGAATTACAATAGGAAAGGTGAACTTCTGGGGGGGGGGGGGGTGTGAATCAGTAGTTCAAACTTGGTCCCATAAAACTTCACTATTCATTCATCACATGCATTATCAAATAAGCTGAAATAATATGTAAATAAAATGCATCTAAAACATATAACCATGTAAGCATTCACTTACATAACACTAGATATGATTACCCAGAAACCCTCCAAGTGAGAAGGTAAAATTAGGGTGGGGATGACACTGACAAATCTTCACTATTGTATCAATAAAGTGTATCAAATGAAGGTTACAATGATTTGACCATGAAACATGATATACCTTATTAAAGGCTTATAAAGACTATTAGGTCTCACCTTTTTAGAGGATTTTAACACCCTATTAGAAGTGTACATTGTTAGAGGTCTTTAACTTACAATTAAGTAAGCACTCTGTTAAAAGATTTCATACAACCTGTTAGCACTACTCTTCTTAAGAGATTTAACCAAAATCGCCTATTAAAATGTCTTAGTATAGATCTTGTGATTGGCACTTTCTTGCCTAATAAAAAATCACCTCTAAACAATGTCTAATTGATCCTTCTTGATTAGATTTCTCAATGCTATATCCTTTTCTCTATCCTTTGTTCTTCTCTAACTAATTCTGCAATTCACTCTTTCTTCTAAGTCACCTTGAGTTCTCTATATGCAAACTATTTTGTTTGCTCCTTCAATTTTTTCCACATTCACTCACCTTTTTCATAATTAATTTATGGCTTTTTCCTCCTTAAGAGGACTTAGGTGGCTTAGGGTTAGGTATGAATCTACGATTGAGATTCATTCATTTTTCCACTTAATCCTTTTTATTTTATGATTGGTTGCATATAATTGCATAGGTAATCCAAATATAGATTCATCCTTATCTCCAAAATATATTTAAGTCGGCTCAAAAATGGTTTGCATAGTTTTTTGTGCTATTACAAGCAACTATGTCAAAATTGTGTTACTCAACATATGAAGTACCTGATACTTGGCATGCACTATTCTATATACTGTGACTTGACATTTGTGTTGCTTAGCATCCACTATTCACTCAGCTTCTGAATCACTTGGCATGGTCTATCTGCTCGACACCTAAGTGACTCAGCACATGAGTGACTTGATAGTCATTACAACTTAGCATGGTCTAATAATTACATGTTGTGCTCAGCATGTATCACTAGTTCGGCATGAACTAAGTAAATTTCTTAACTGTGTTGACACTCATCAAAATTGATCCAAGATCAACATTTTCTATCTTCTTACAACTATGGGTTATCCATCTACCCAATCTTGAGTTATGGTTATCATTTATGTCCCTTCTAGAGTTGAATATGCATATGGAAATTAGACTTTTTGCATATGGGTGTGTACCTAAGAAAATCTTTCTATATCAGCATTAATTGTCTCTCTACAACTTGATAATAGTGATTGATTTCCTAACTTCTAGTAGAATTTTCTTAGTTATGCTTGAACTATAAAAGAAATTTTTTTACCTTTTCAAAGGATTGATTTTTTCTTTAATTCTCTAGTGTTTCTTTCCATGCATACTACTGTAAATTCTTGTGCTCTAATCCATTATAATTCTTTGTTGCATCTCTTTCAACCATTAACATACTATGTGAGACTTCTTTCCCTCTAGTTAATGTTCTTGTCCATATTCTACAATTTGCATGATTGTATCTATTTTTGGCATTTGAATGATATTGAATGAAGTTCCTTTCTATAGCATTCTTTTTTTGTTTGATCTACATGTGGTTGTTAGATTAAGTGAGGTCTGAATCTATATTCTTTGAGGTTATAACTAGTTAACTATGAATTTATGGGCAAAAATAATATCAAACACTCTATTTTGGTGCATCACCCCTTAGGTTAGAATAGATAGATTTGTTTTCTTGCATCTTCTTCTCCCTTTTTCTCTCCCAAAATAGTTTGTTGCATCTTGATAGTAAAGAAAGTTGACCTTCTCTAGAGACTCAACCTCACAGTTCAAGTCCCATGACTTGGAGGCTGTTTTTATGTTTCAGAAGGTTGTCCTTAGGTAAAAAATTTGAGCAATGGTGGAAGCTTTTGTGACAACAACCTCCAACCATTTAGCAATAAAAATGGATAGTTAAATGAACTAAAACAAAAGAAATGAGAAAACCTTACCTCACACAAATTGCCCAAAAGTATAGATTGTAACCAGAAAGTAAATAGCCCATTGAATGTAATGGAAGATTTGGAAAGGAGGATATCTTCTATGAATCCAATGAGCTTATCCTCACAATAATTTGATGAGACAAACTATGAATACAAACAAATCTCAAAAATAGCCAAACAAGGTTTTTGAGGAATTTCTCAAAATCATGAAATACAAACTAAGAAGTGAGAATTAAAACTCACTTTTCCAATATAAGAACTTTCACTAAAGTGACTTAAAAATTAGACTATTAGATAACTTTACAATCTAAGTGGCCTAGTCTTTTCCCAAATAAAATTAAAAATTCCTCATAATTAGAATTCTACTAGGATAAATTAGCTATTAAATAAAATATTTTAAATCAATTATTATTTTCCTTTAAAAAACTAAATCAGCATTTTAATTAACATTCTTCATGACAAATGAAAAACCTTAAATGCATAGACACATTCAAGGGTCTAATTACATGATAAATTATGAATCTAGATTTACAAATTATTAGAAGGTTAATAATAAAAAACTTACGTCACCTATACAAGATGTCATTTTCTCAACATGAATGGTCAAAGTCACTATCTCCTAGTGGTAGTGTTAGTGATATGGGTACATGATGTAGGAGCATCCTAGGGTTTTTAGCAATCCTATATGTTGGAGTTATTTTGGCTAGGAGTTGTGGACTTGGTCACCAAAGAGTGGTGCTCACTTGATGATGGGTATAGCTATGGCCAAGGAACTTAGTCATTGAAGGGGCTCAGTCATTGTTGGTGTTCAACATCTTATGTTCCTCAACACTTGTTGTGCTCACCAAATGTTGGCTTCTCAACATGTATTGGTTGCTCAGTATGTGTTAGTTTCTCAGTAGTGGTTGGGAGTTTGTTGACACTCAATAGTGTGTTGGTGCCAACTAGAGTTCTTACATATTTTCTCAATTGAGATGAAGCATTTAATACGTGTAGCATGTGATCTGATGTGGATTGATCTAGGAGTTTGTGTGGACCTATTTAGTTCTTGGTTATCTCTCCTATGTGCATTTAATTTGTGTTGTAAGACTTCTAAGGCATTTTGGTATTTAATATTTGTTCGAGGCCAACTTGTGTTTTAGTGGGGAATAAGTAGGGGGGCTTGTGGAAGTCTTTAGTCATTCATTCATTTAGAGGAGTGAGTCAGATTGTCATCCATCTTGGAGAAGGGTATGAAGTGGAGGAGAAAACTTTAAAGGACTAGTAGTTGGGGCTTAGTAAACTAGGACATTGCTTGGTGGGCTTTTGAGTACAAGTTGAGATTTCCTTGGAGGTTTGTACTAGAGTGTGGATCTAGACTAGCTAGGGTTTGGATTGAATGTTCAGAGACCTTGCAAAACTATTAGTTTCTTTGTAATTGGTTATAACTAGGAAGGACTTACAACCCAACACATTGCATGTAATCAGTTATTTTATAAATAAAGAGTTGTGATCTAGTATCAGATCTTGCATTATTGTTGTGTTTATATTGTGTGGTTATTCGTTAGGATTTAGGACATCTCCTTTGGGGGTTCTTGTACCTTGCACTACATCAGGTGGTATCAGAGAAAAGGTGTTCTTGAGTGTGTAGACAGATCATTGAAGTTGAGGTAGTTTGCACCAGGACTTGGGTGAAGGCTAGAAGAGAAGGTTGATCTAGTGGAGATGATTTTTCTTCAGGATTTGTGGATCCATTGCTTTGGGTTTATGAAATAAGATTGGACCCAAGGGAAATTGATGATCTTAGGGATGTTTTAGAAGAAAGGATCTCAGAGAAGGTTAATGTAAATTTTAGATCTAAAATAGAGGAGGTTAAAGCTAGTTTCAGATCTAAGATGGCACTAATGAAGATTGACATGATTGTTGAAATTGTGAGTGCTATTAGTGGTGTACCTTGGCATGTGGGTACTAAAGATGGTTATGAGGAATTTTTTGAAGACTTTCAAATTACTGGATCAAGTGGTGAGAATAGAGTTGACTGTGTGGAGAGATTTACTAGAACTAGGGTTGGTCAGTTTGCTAGAAATGGATCTCAATTGAGGCTAAAGCATAAGATGGAGGTTTCTAATTTCTCAGGTACTTTGACTCATGAAGAGCTAATTGATTGGACTGGTGAATTGGAAGACTACTTTGAGATTGAAGATATTGGAGATCTTCTCAGAGTGAGGTTGGCACAAACTAAGTTAAAAGGACATGTTTCTCTTTGGTGAAAAGAACTGTAAAGAGAAAGAGAGGAGGAAGGTGAAATGAAGATCACTAGATGGAGGTTGATGGTGACTAAATTGAAGGCTAAGTTCATTCCTGGAGATTATGAACTTGAGTTATTTAAGAGGTTGTAGAATCCAAAGTAGAAGGATATTACTATCAAATATTATACCGATGAGTTCTACAAGTTGACTATTTGGTCTAGGCATATAAAATTGTCGAAGGAGAAGGTAGCTCAATACATTAATGGTTTGGAATTTAATATTTAGGATGAGGTCGGTATATTGAATATTTCTTTATTTGAGGAACCTTATTCGTATTCCCTAAAGGAAGAAGTTAAGTTGAAGAGGAAAGGTCAAGGTAATGGTAGAGGGAAGGAGAAGCAAGATAGCTTAGCAAAAGCTAAACTAAGTGTAGCAGATGAACCAAAATCTATTGATCAAAAAAGGAGGATAGGTGGAGGTGAGTTTAGAGATTATTGCTTTAGATGTGGTAAAGAAGGGCATAGATCATTTGAATGTCATTATGGTAGGAGAGTTGTTTTTTTCAATGAGGTTGAAGTCCAAGATAGTCAACCTGAGAAATGAGAGAGTTTTCTATCTCAATGAGTGTTGATTGGTCAGATGAATGTGGAATCTTGTAAGAGGACTAGTTTGTTTAGGACTCATTGTAAGTCTAGTGGTAAATTTTACAATGTGATTATGGATGGTGATTGCATGGATAACCTTGTTGTTGAGGAGATGGTTTAGGAACATGGTTTGAAGAGGGTGAGACATCCTTATCCTTATAGGATCAGCTAGTTGCAAGGTGAGCATGCTTTGGAAGTAACGGAGCAATGTCTTATTGATTCTCAGATTGGGGAGGATAAGGATACAATGTTGTGTGATATTGTGGACATGAATAGTTGTCATGTGTTTCATTGTAGACCTTGGCAATATCAATGCAAGGCTATGCATAATTATGTCAAGAATGTTTTCACAATTATGAAAGGTGGTAGGAAGCATTCCCTAATTCCTTTGTAGAATGAAAAACTTGTTTGAAGGAACTTGAGTATTGGTAGCCAAGTTGAGTTGAAGGATTTTGATAAGGCTAGAAAGTAGATTTATATCATACAAAGGATGGATTTGAAGGAGTAAAAGATGATCAAGGGAAAGAATGTACAAGTTGAGGACTTGGAGGACATGTATGTGAAGAACTATTTTATGATTTACATTTGGAATCCTAGAAGATGTTCTTCTAGCTATTGAGAACATCTTTTTAAACTTGGGGTTTCTGAAGTAGGAGCATCCTATGATTTTTAGGAATCCTACATTTTGGAGGTATTTTGGCTAGGAGTTGTGGACTCGGTCACCAAAGAGTGGTTCTCGATCACTGACGGTATAGTTGTGACTGAGGAGCTCAGTCATTGAAGTGGCTCAGTCATTTTTGGAGGTCAACATCTTCTATTTCTTGGCACTTTTTGTGTTTGGTAGGTGTTGGTTTCTCAACATGCATTGGTTGTTTGGCATGTGTTAGTTTCCTAGTAGCACTTGGGAGTTTTTTGATACTCGACAGTGTGTTGGTGCCAACTCAAGTTCTTGCAGATTTTCTTGATAGAGATGAAGTATTTAATGCACATAGCATATGATCATGACATGGATCGACCTAGGAGTTTGTGTGGACCTATTTCGGTCTTGGTTGTCTCTCCTATGTGTATTTAATTTGTGTTGTAATCCTTCTAAGGCATGTTGGTATATCTATTGGAGACCAACTTGTGGCTCAACATATATTTACTATAAGGGTTTATTTAATTTATAATGAACTGAGTTGACTTGTGGCTTAGTTAAGTATAAGTAGGGGGTCTTGTGGAAATCTTTAGGCATTCATTCATTTAGAGAAGTGAGTAACATTTGCATCCAGCTTGCAGAAGGGGATGAAGTGGAGGAGCAAACTTTGAAGGGCTAGTAGGCAAAGCTTGATAAACTAGGAGATTTCTTGGTGGGCTTGTGAGCACAAGTTGAGATTTTCTTGGAGGTTTCTACTAGACTGTGGATCTGGACTAGCTAGGATTTGGATTAGATCTTGAGAGATCTTGCATAAATATTACTTGTTTTATAATTGGTTTTAACCAGGAAGGCCTTACAACCTAACACATTACATGTAATCAGTTATTTTATAAATGAAGAGTTGTGATTTGGTATTAGATCTTGCATTTTTATTGTTTTTCTGATGTGTGGTTATTTGATGGGGGTTAGAAAATCTCTTTTGGGATTCTCTTTCCTTGCACTATGTTAGTACACACTCAAATCTTGAATTAAGGGTGGATGTACCTAGTGCATGTTCATTTAACAAGAAAACATCAAGTGTAGATGTTTAATATATAATAGATGAAGCACATAAAGACACATGATCATGTGAAGGGGAATGAGACACCCTATATATCTCACAAGAAAGTGACTATGTCCTTGTTCCCACTTTGTACAAGCACCAATGAGCAATTCATGCATATCAATTTGGTTTAGTACAACACAACAAAATATAATCATTCAATAAAGAATTTAGAATTAACCATTTAAATAATTGGTATTCATCATTTGAGCATATTTTGTTCAAGGTCAAAAACATATCTACAAAATAAGACCACACCAGTAATGAATGCAATAATACCCATCTGAGAACACATTAATCATAAGCTATGATCAAATACAAAATAAACTAGACAACATCATCTAGAATCATTTCACATCACTAGCATCATCATGCAACTATGATCAAACTGAATACTAACACATCTAACATTTATAAGATATAATATTGGTAATCAAAATAGTGTATAGTCATTGAAGCATCTCAATATGCAAATAAACATGTAAAATTCATCAAGTATTTCTCAGGCCAAAATAATGGTGGAATAGAATGAAAATACGAGAGATAGTACACACAATCACAAATGGTACTTATACTACTTTAACAATCCTACTTTAATAATTTTATTATTTTACATTAAATTATATCATCATCATCATCAAACAATTTTTATTGGTCAACTTCACTTTTTTTTCTCAACTAGAGCTCGTGGTTCTCCTTAATGAAAGAAAATTGATCATGGCATAGGGTATGTTGCATATCACTTACAACTACCTAGAATGGATTGAGCAATAGTGACAAAGAAGTTGGTTCAATTTCCATTTCACTTGACTTATAATTGTCTTGTTTTGACATGTTAATTATGTTAACTCACAGCTTTGTGAGTTGTTATTTTTCCTTTAAACATTCCAACATGAGTTTAGAGGCACATAATTCACATTTATTTTATCTTTGTAAGTTACAATTGTGATATATAATTATGTATTTCATAACTTTAAAAATTCTTGTTCAAAATATTATATTAGACTTTAGGAACCTCATACCACTCTATTTATATTCTTTTACATTACTTTAATAAATAAAACTATTTAAATATAGAATATAACTATAATTATCACATCCACATAAACTTGATCTGACCCTTTGTAATGCCCCACCCAGAGATCCTTGGAAACAAGGATGAAAAAAAAGCAAGAATTTTATTTTTTTCTAAACAAGTGTAAGTGCACATGATAACAACCTACATAGATCATAAAGATCGCAATGGAAGACTAACAACCAACCATCACCAATGGATCTCCAAACACCACTACTAACCAAAACATACGAGATTAACCAAGCTGATAGACAAATGCCGACTCCTAAAAATTGGCTAAGTCTAAAATTTTGAAGCCCTAAAATTTGGCTAAGTCTAGATTTCTAAAGCTCTAAAAAATCCTAGAATCTTTATCTTAGCTCGTAGAGGTCTGGAACCTATCTCAAATGAATCGTCACATGTATTAAAATATATCTTAAGTATAAGGAATTAAATATACATCAATGATATATTTTAAACCCCAAGAGACTGGCTATAGAATTACACACAACTTAAATCAAAATACAACACCATAGGGTTGAAGAACACCATTGAAGAGAGTATCCAAATCAACTCTTGAAAAGCTCAGACCAAACCTAAAAGTGCCTATTGTCCACCTGCACAGGGTTTTAGAAAAACTAGGTGATACTTTAATACAACATCAAAAAGTATCGTGCGACATTTCTAAAGAAGGAGGGTGACAGTTTTAGGGACTGTGTGAAACTTCTTCCAAAGGTGTGTGACACTTTAAGATTGTCATACAATATTTCTTACAAGGACGTGCGATTCTTTCTAGTATCACATGATATTTCTCCAAGAGGTGTGCGATAGAATCAGGAGACACACGATGTAGTTTCAATGGGCTTGTGATACATTTTTGTGTTGTACCATGCTGATAAAAGATCACCCAGGGAACTAAAGGAAAACTCTTAAGGACAAGCAACAAACTAAAACTGAGCTCAGAACCTCCACACCGGGCAGTACTGGATCCATATTTCAAGGCAAGAACCCTTGAATTAAATAAGGAAATATAGAAAAAATAACATCTAACCATCTAATAGATAAGAGTAAATGTGCAAAAAGAACATCGTAGTGAACTAAAGCAACATCGCAATACCTAAAATAACATCGCAATTTATAGAATAACCAAGTAAGTATGCATTTCCTCCCAACCATCAATGACATCATAAGACCATTGTGGGCCCTAGTCATCCTCTATGCATAACATCCCAAGCCACCAATCCAATCATTAGTACTATCATAATAGGGACATCACTACTAAACATGCTAATAACCAAAAGCATAAGGAAATCTAACATGCTATAGTACAATAGAAGATAAACTTGCAAGTAGATAACATCACCTATCACATGCTAATCATCATAATAAGGTATGCGTCAAAAATTAAATCATCTAAACATGATAAAAAACATCCCAATGAAATCATAAATCACAAGAAGCATACTTCATAAATCAAAGTACCAAGTGAACACATCTAGTAATAGTTGCACTAGGATACAAGGCCCTCTTTGTACACCAATCCCTAGTAGTGGTGAAGGTAGCTATGCCTCCCAAACACATGGTACCCATAGGTCCACACCCACCATGTTGATGGAGATAATGATCCAACCACAAACATACACAACACAACATCTATGGCTAACACACATGCAAAGTAGTATAATGACTGAACCCAAAACAAAGACAATGCATAAACTATAGGTCCTGGTCAGATATCTCAATGGGCTACTATGTAGGGACTAACATCATGGAGAGTCACTTGGCATTGAAAATCCCAAGCTTGGATCTATGTAGACTCAACTCCCTCAACAGAAGGCTCATACACTATGTAGACTCAACTTCCTCAACAGAAGGCTCATACACTAAACTACTATTTTTGTTATCTTTAAAGTTATTACCAGCCAATGTTTTATTTATTTATCACTTATATAAATCTTCCTCTGCCAACCTCCGGGGCCATGAACACCAAGCTGCAAGATAGAAGCCCCCTCCATATGCTACCCTACCCTACCCATACTCATCCAATGATGAGTTCCTGTAGGCATGCAAATTCCCAACCCATCCCAAATGATCACAACTTTTGGAAGTACCACAAAAGATCGAGCCCTGTAGGTCACTCGACAAATGTACTCATGTGTAGCGCACCACCATCATGAAGATCATACCAAAAGGACTAGATGAGAACACAAATAGAAAGTGAATCAATCGAAACCATAATCAAGATGATGGATGCTACATGTATCCCAATGCAACAAAAAGTGCAAAAGTGGTCTGACGGATATCGAAATAGATCATCCAAGTCCACGACCCACATTGTGCTAAGAAAACCCAAGAAAATAGGGTGACATGCAAAATGAGGCAAAAACCCCAAATTTTGGAAAAATTTCAAAATTAAAACCCATTTGGCCTTTGGGTGTAAAACCCCCCAAAAATCCAAAAATAATTAAAATCAGACACCGTGTGCAAAAATAGCCAGCATAATGGCTCAAAAACCCAAACCCCCATTTCAAAAATAGTGAAAACATTCATACTTGACCAATTGGGCAGAACTAGCAAACAGAAATGGAGCGAAATATTAGTTCTCAACCTCTTAACATACTGCTACAAGAAATAGAAGTTGAAATAGAGTGAAAACAACAAAACTAGAAAGCCCTACCTGATAGAAAAAGGGGTCAAAACAATAACTCGCCAAATAAAATAAACCACTCGTTGAATCTACTAAAAATGACGACAAAGTATAAACTCCCTGAGCCGAATCCAATGAGACCAACCTCGCACAGATGCCACGCTCATAGCTCCTAGAATGAACAAAACAAGAATGGCATATCCCCATTTAAAGATAGAATTTTAATAATTATTAGATAATACAATGTTATTAAATAAATAATAAAGTTATATTAAGACTAATACTAAAATATAAAAAAAGAAAATAATAATAATTTAATCTATATTATTATTAAAATAATATTTAGTATGATTTTTTAATAATTAAAAATAATAGTAAAATTTCAATGAATAAATAAATAAATAAAATTAAATACAAGAGACAATATTGGAGAAAGTATATTAAATTTCTAAATAGAATTTCATAATAAATAATAATAAACACAAGTAAGTAAGTAAATAAATAATATAACATAGAATGATATAAATTAACTAAATCTAATGAAAAGTTAAGAGAGATTTAACAAATAGACATGACTTCTTAAAATCAAGATATAAAAGGGAGAAGAGTTTATTTTAGAGAGAGAGTCCAAAGGAAGAGGAGAAGAGAGATGTTCAAAAAGGAAAAATGGAAGAGGAAAGTAATATCATGAAGAAAATAAAGAAGTGACTTTTTGAAAAGGTATGATTGATATTAAAAGGATGTGAACCTTGGAAAGGGTCATACTTATGAATGGTTGTGACTCTTCAAAAATATTGTGATTATAAAGTATTGGGATTTTCCCAATGGATTTTAGTTATGAAGTGTTGTGATATTTTCAAAGGATGATAACTATGAAGTGTTGTGACTTTTCAAAGGATTTGGATTATGAAAGGTTGTGACTCTTGGAAAAGAAAAATGGTAATAAGATAAACATTTATCATTTTAAATGTTGTTTAATATTAATTATGATAATAATAAGGTAACATAATTATATAGAAATATCAAGGTAATACGAATGAACATTTTATTTCATTTGACATAATTAAATAAAAGTAATAAAAATCTAATCAATATAATTGATTAAGAAATGATAATGATTTGAAACAATCCTAAGAGTTGCATACAGTAAGTACCAGTGGGTAAGAGGGTAGAGCCGAGTCCTAAGGCAAGAAGAGGGAAAGGCCCTCTCTTGGACTTTAGGTTTATCAAGCTTTGTGACCCCACCACAGTGTGCGAGGACTGAAAGTATGGTATAAAGGTTCCAGTCCCATTTTGGAGGACCTAGCTATACATACAAATGCAATTTGCAATAAGAGAAAAAAAAATATGCAAGAATTATTTATTTAATCTTTACATACAACAATATACTTTGGATTGATCAATTTAAACTTACAAAATAATACTTATAAGTCCTTACAAGGAGGGATATTACAAAGAATCCTTCGCAAGAGGATTTACAAATTTGCTCTCAAAAGTCTATTTCTAAAAAGTGAGAAGTGAATAATGAATTCACATTTTCAATACTTATTGACTTTTCAAGTGAATAGTTGATTCTGAAAATTAGCTAGATGGAGTAGCTAAACTCTAAATTGATCAAAATGAAAATAGGTTATTATCTATAATGGAAATTCACTTAAGAAAAAATTTCCAAAAATTAAATTCGAAAAGATTAAAAACTCAAAAACCTAAAATCACTGAAAATCACTTAACACTTTCGTGACAAATGTGAACTTCTAAATGCACAAACACACTTACTAGTCTAATCACATAATGTAGATAAGTTTAGATTTACTAATCACCAAAAGGTTTAGATTTAAATAAATAAATAAGGATGCATCAACCATACAGGGATGACATTGGCAAAATATGAATAGCTGAATCACTAACTCCATGTGCCACTACTAGGGATATAATTTCTGCACACTAAAACACACAATCAAGTGCAATTGCATATAATACCATAGCCAAAGAAACATGTATTAAAATACCTATTTAATCCATTTACATCACTCATGTTTGCAAAAAGTGTAAAGATACAAGAATGAAGTAAATAATTGTAGCATAAAATCCATCTCATAACATAATCAACAAATATGTCCAAATAAACCATATAACTAGATATCATCATAGATCTACTGTCATCTCAAATAAAATCAACATGCAAATATGATAAACTAAAAAACATAGTAGTAATGCATCTATGGTACTGAATCAAAGTATAACATTTGACCCTCGAGTCATCATAAGGTACAAAATAAGAGTATCAAGTACCTCTTGAATCAAAATAAACAACAAGGTATAGAATGCAAACACAAGAGGTGCTAGGCCCTTACTCAAATTAATAAAATTCGTCAATGGGCCCTTGGTCTATTGGTGAAGTTGAATGACTCACAAAGAGTCCACTAGGGATCAAGTCTTGCTGAGTGCAAGGCTTGAAGACATCATAAGGGATGAGGCTGAGATCATGCCTTAGGCAAATTTGGCAGTGTGGATGTTCCTTAGTCCTTGGCTCTTAGCTAAAGAGGTCTTTGGCTCTTAGCCGAAGAGGTTTAAGATTCACGTGGGCTTGTATTGAATACCTAAAACTTCCTTGTGGATGACCTCCATTAAAAATAAAATAAAAATTAATAAAATTCACTTACAATCTAAATATAATGTAATCTCCATTATTTAAACTATGAAGACTTAAGCATTATTCCACATGTCCCATCATCATTCATTCCTAGAAAACTAAGCCTCACCTTAAAACTAATAAGCCAAAAAATGTGGGGACAAGGTGAAATGCATCATCACATCCCACTTTAATAAAGCAAGAGCTCAGTTTAAGCTTGAGTCCCTGCCTTCTATGAATAATAGGAGGTTAAAATAGGATTTTATCAATTTAAATCTAATGAAGATACCTATTTCATTAACAAAGAAGAGAGGGAAGCACCTATAAGGCAATTTTGAAGTTGTTAGATATAATTTAGAAAAATCATATGCATTTAGCTTTTTCCTAAAATGTAACTCAAGTGTAAGCTCTCTACTTTTAATAGTAAACAGCTATTCAATTTGGAAAACACAATAATTTGACAAAACTATAATAAAATGGTATTTGTATACAATACATTGAAATATAATAGTTGTGAATTCTGCTCCAGCTCTTGTTCAAGATGAGAAGGGTCCTTATCTAATTGGGAACCTAGCATTATATATCTTTTGACATATTGAAAGTCTACTAACTTATTGCAAAGTTCTCCAATTAGAGAAACATACAAATAATGTATAGGTTTGTCATTTATGTATAAAATTAAAAAATAAATTTTAATTAAATCAAAAAATTCAATTTTCAAAGAAATTCAAAGTTTTAAAGGTTCGTTCTATTCATATTTATGAAGATCCAACTACCTGAATAGTGACCTAACTGTCAATATAGAAGAAAAACCTATAAGAATTACATGCAATGGAAAGCATTATTAATAATTAATATTTACATCAGAACCACATTGACATGAACTTAGTGTAGTGAGTTTTTTTTCCAAAAACACCATTACATATTTTTAGGTTGATAAACTTTAGGAATCCTTATAAAGTTTATTAGCAAAAATATTTTTATATTTATTAATAATGAACAAAAATCTTGAACAACAAGATTTGAATCCTCTAAAGGTCATGTTGGACATTCCAACATTATTACAAATACTAGATGGTTGAAAGTTCAAATTTAGTTAGAAATGGAAATAGTATGCAGGATATTTTCCATGTCTAAAACATAATTCTTGCCAAGGGTGGACAATTAGTTTTTATTTTCAAACTTCTAAGTGTCCTCATTGATAAGAATTAGGCTTTAGTTTACGTTTGATGTATTCCAAATTTTTTATTCTTATTCCACCAACCAAAAGGACTAGTGAATTCCATGCTAGTCACTACACACATGTTAAAATATATATTTACAATTTCAAATCAAAATTAGTTATCTAATACAAATACTAAAGTATGCACCTATACATACCTAAAATTAAATATTTTTCTGGTCTGCATGATATCTTGGAATGCTACAAGTTCTTAATCTTGTATCTAAAGGTTTTTTTGCTCAGGTTCCATGCATATTTTTTCCAAAAGAAAGAGAGCTTTAGAAAGTAAAACCATTTGTTGAATGAAGTGTCTCTAGTCACAAGGAGAGCTATAAGCTTGAATGCACAAGGGCCCACAATTTGACCATTGATGATAGATTGATGGGGCATATTTAATGACTAGGCCACCGAGTCATGCAAAAAAATGGATAATTGTAGAAATGCCAATGGAAATTATGCAAGAAATGAGAATTTTGTGATATTAGTATCAATTTTATAATGTTGAAAAAATACCTAAGAAATCGTTGGGACCTAGATTCCATAGCTGCACAATTTAAATCAAATGAAAAGCTCGGGTTTGGTTGAATAATTCAAGAAAACTGAGTGGAAAATTATTGGATTTCATAATTGCACAATTTAAACATTACATAAGACGTCCAAAAAAGACAGAGTATTTGGCCTTTTAAATTTTCAACTATACCAAAACACATTTTGTAATTAAATAAAACAAACAATTCTCTTATTCATTTATATCCAAAAAAACTATAGAGTTATATCTAGACATGTTATATTTACTAATAGAAATATGAAAAATATTTAATTTCATATTGCAAAAATCTCAAATTTCTAAATAAAATTATTGAATGGAATGAATTTTAAACTCTTCAATGACTTTAATGGGCTCATTGAAATAACAAGCAATTGAGTAACACAAGAGTAATGAATCTGTTAGTGTTTTGACAAACTACTAAGCAACAAAATGCTCAATACCAAAATGACATCACTCACATAATCTAAGGATTAGCCAGTTCATATCAACAATTATATGCACAAACCATTTGGACCCAACTTTATCAAAACCAAGGGTGATTTTCTACTCTTTAGGCTCTACAAAACTAGGGTGGGTATACCCAAGGATGATTCAAGACTGGGAAACACTATATGAGGATTATTTTAGTTTCATTCTGATTCTCATCTCAAATCCTCCAATACATGCATAATTCATGAAATTTAGATAAACACATCCCATATAATAGATTTGGCCAAAAATCTTCTATAGGTCTGCATAGGTTCTCAGCAAAAGTGGCTAACTGAAGCTAAAACATTCCATACAAACAAGTACTGGCCAGCTTTGAAGATCTATAGGAAATAAAAGTAAAATTGATTATAATTCTATATTTGAAAACCATTTATGACATATTCCTCCTTTAGCTGAATCAATTTGACTAGTGCCTAATCCATTGGGGTTCAGAGTCTACAAAAAATCCTTAGATCTAATTTGTTACCTTATAACAAATATTATCAGCAATTCTTATCAAAGCTTTTACTTAATCCATTGAACTAATAACAGTGATGAACATATATACAACCTAACTAGATTACATTCAATTGCACAAGCCTTTACTCATACAACATCAAGATAACCAAGTAATCAAAAGGAGACAAAGTTCAGAAAGAATTGATATGGGGACAGCTAATAATTTGTATTCATTTTCCTTGAAAATTTGTATACATTTGCAGTAAACTCAGAATGACCTTAAGAAGAAACATAGAGATCATTCTATATTCATGTATTCTCAAGAATTGACAGAGAAAATACACCACAAATTTGCTCCAAAAATTGGACTGAGAACAAAACTAAGTATATTCCCTAAACACAATAGAAATTAGACCCTTTCTCTAGCCCTGGAATCTCACTTATATAGTGTGAGATGCAACAAGCTTCAAGCTAAGAGAAACTAATAGGTGTCCTTCAAAAAGTTTTGCATACACCCATCACAACAAGACAAAACTGCAAATAATAGAAAGACTGGTACATCGAACATTCCTTTATGGGTCTAGTTCTATTATTCCCTTTGGAAAGACAAAAGTACTATGATCAGATTGATTTAGTGCTCTGGTTCCTCAGGATAAGTGGCCATCAGATGTGACAATGATGAGTCATCTCCTGCTACTTGAAGATCCTCTTTGTCTTTATCATCAATGGTAGAGGTGGTTTCTACTTTTGTACCCTCTTCTTTGTCATCATCCTCCACCTCATCATCTCCTTCTGTCTGTTCTGAAGACAAAAACTCTTCCTTCCACTTATTATAGGTAGTATCTTTCAGCCAATCGAAATTCAGGGCTTCTCTTTGTACTGTTATTAGGGAATTTGCAATTGCCTCCATATCAACTAATTCTTTTCTGATGGAGTTATAGAATATGTACACTTTAACTAACTCCTCATTTTAATAGCCCATAACAAGTGTCCAGTTTCATTTATAACTTTATTTATCCTTTCACAAAAGATCACATCTAACTCCCATTTCCATTCCTCCTCTTCCTTCACTTTATCAACAATTTTTAATGCACAAGGGAATAAATCAAACTTTTCTGCAATATACTTGGAAAAACAAATAGTTAGTCTTTTCTGAAAAGAATTTTGCTTATCATCAAATCCTTGAAATTTATTTAACAAGTCAAAAAAAATTTCTATTTGATGATAGGGCAGCTGGATGATAGATATACACATACTAGTGATATCTTCATTTCTTTCTGTCCACTTCTGCACAAGAGGTCTGAATGTAGCTTCATCTCTCTTCAATTCATCCCTGATGCATGCAATCCTTATCAATAAATCAAACAATGATGACCACTCAATTCTATCTACTAAATACATTATTCCCTACCTCATTTTCTCCTCAAACTGATTATTTAGTTCTACATGCATTGCATACAACTTATTCTTTTCTTCTTCAAAATCCTCTACAATGTAGA
The DNA here is from genome assembly GCA_028749045.1 of Cupressus sempervirens. Classification (NCBI taxonomy): domain Eukaryota; kingdom Viridiplantae; phylum Streptophyta; class Pinopsida; order Cupressales; family Cupressaceae; genus Cupressus; species Cupressus sempervirens. The sequence continues at coordinate 557,053,567 of CM053790.1, forward strand.
ACTATGGCTTTTTAGGGGTATTTGGTACCTCAATAATTGGAGTGGACTTGAAAGGTTCAATAGGTGGCCTAGGAGGGTATGCAATCCTGGGTTTGCTAGTCTCTCCTATTTTTATTTTCCCCAGTACCTTCTCCATTTGGGATACTTTGTTTTCCAATGACTGTATTTGCATACCTCTTTCCTCATATGCTTTCAAAACTTCTTCAAACCTAGCATTGAGTTGGGAAAATCTATCTTCTTCCTGGCCAGATACAACACTACCAAATTTTAGCATTTCTGAGGCCATTCCTATTATCTATTTACTCCCTACCTCACCAACCCTAAAAATAGTCAATGCACCAGTATGTTCTGTAGTGGAAATTTCCTACATTCTAGTCTTGTCTCTTTTTTCAGTTGACCAAATAAAAAGGGCTTGGTGGTGATCACTAAATTTGACTCCTCTATGAGCCTGTAATACCTCTTCTTCAGTTTTAAATTGGACATCCTTTTGCTTCATAACTAAATCAAAAACCATGGGGTTCACTACATCCCATTCTGGCAAAATAAGGACTCCTGACTGTTTAATTACTTGCCTACCAGCCTCAGGGGTAAATTGAGCTAAATCTTTCAAAAATTTAGACTTCACCTCCTCCTTAATAGCAGAATCTGATTTATTAGGTTGTTCTGTCTTTATTTTTTCACAAGTCTTCTCAAAATTTCCTATAATTAGCCTCCACAAAAATTGTGCAAATGGTCTAGACTTCACAAAATTTTCATCATTAATAAACCTCTCAAAGGCTTGGGCAACTATAGGGTCAATCTCCTTACCTTGGTAATCAGCAACAATTAAATGCAAGGAAGGTGTAGATGGTTCCTGAGGCTCTCCAATCTCCAAATCTGTAGAGGTAACAATCACATCTCCCTCTCCACCAATTTGTCTAAGTTGTTCTCTTAGAGATGTTTCATCATCAATTCTGATTAAAGACTAGCTTGGAGAATATTGTTCCATTTGGGAAGAAGACCCTTGCTCTAATTTTCACCCTTTTGGAGAGCTGGCTGCAGATGGACTTCCTAACCTTGGCCTCTGATGAAGGGGTGCCTATTGCACACTTTGAACCATGACATAACCTACCCTTCTCTGCAATGTATACTAGCCTGGAGCCACTATATTTTTGTTGCTTATCTTCCTTTGTACTTCTGTAGCCTTGTCTGGATATGCCTTGACATATGCATCCTTCTTCTTATTCATGGCTTGTATTATCATAGCAAAATTATTCATTAATGCCTGCATCTTGGTTCCCCAATATTTCTTTTCTTTCAATAGATCATAATGGAGATCAAAGGCATTAATAAATTCTAAGGTTTTGCTATATACTATCCATTTCTCCTTTCTCAATTCCTACTCTTGCAGAGTAAAAACATTTCTAATCACATCCTCCAGATAGTATACATGATGCATCATGCGGGAAGCTTTTATTCTCTCTCTTAAGAGATCATAGAATCCTTCAGGGTCAGTAAACCTAACATGAGACTCTGCCATGTTATATCTACCTAGGAACAAATTTAAATGCTTCCATCCTTTCCTTACAAAAACAAAATCATGTGCTATAGTAACAATTGGAAAAAATGTGCCTTTCTTAGGCAACTCCCTCTAATCTATAGTGCCTATTTGCCATAACAACTCAACTATTCCTACCTTCAAAGGCACATGAAATGGTAGCACCTGAGGCTTTCCCAAGAAGCCATATACTCTTATCATTGTTGAAACATTATAGGGAATAATGTCCCCCCAATTATGACTTACCAGTAACCCTTTTGCATGGTCCTTGGGTCTGACCAATTTTGACAATGTTTGTGGAATTCTAGGGCTATCTCCTCTCAAAAGCAATCTAAGCCTAGATGCAAAATATCTATCAAATCTCACATAACTTGTCCCTGTGGCTTCTGAGGTCTTATCCACACTCCATAATTGCACTAGATTCCTCTCTCCATCCCTGGTTGTTTCCAGCTCCATACCCTTGGAGAAGAACGTAAATCCCTTGTACAAGCATATTTGCATGAGCAATGAGTACCAACAGAATGGTTTGTTCACCTTTCCCCTTGCTATTCCCACTAAACCATTGTGAATCTCTTTTGCAAGAAAAGTAACAAGATCTAGAATAGTACTCATTCTGAATTGAAAAGTTTGAGCCATTATAAGAACAATTGAGCCTAGGATCTGCTTAGGTTCATCCATCCCAAAAAATTTACAAAGAGAAGTGTATAATGCCTAAGCCCTGGGGTTAAAATGTCATTTCAATAATGGCTCTGGTGTGCTAGTAGTAATCACAGACAAAGTTCCAACTTTAGCAACATGCTCCTGCAATGGCCCTGTCCTCAAGTACATTCTTTGTGAATCATATCTCGCTTGTAAATCATCCATATCAATGATTTCATGTATAGCATGGTTAGGGTTAAGGTTGAAAACTTCACTAAACAGCTTAGGGAAAACCCTAAAATGATTAACCCTAGAATGATTCTTCACCCATCTTATAATAGGATCATATTTCTTAGCCAGGTCAGTCAATAGATCACTGTCAAAGAAAATTGTAGGGACTGTTAACTTTCCAACGTCAAATTTCTAGACATTGCTCATGGGGGTATCTAAATTCTGTTCTGAGAACCATTTTTTGAACAATTGCAAACCTCCCATAGATACTTGGGCATCTCTTACATAGTTTTCCCTATCCCGAGGGTTCTTAAGAACGAGTTCCCTCCCTTTAGTTTTTTCATTTACTATAAGGGAAATTGCTCTAGGAAATCATCATGCACAACCCTCTTTAAACAATTAGTTTGCCTAGAAAATTCCTTCCATGGAGGCATTTTAAAATTTCACACTCTTACAATAGAAAATTTTAAATTTCTTATGGTAATAGGTTACTTACCAGCTAGATTTTCCCTTCTTTCTCTACAACTTTCTCTGCAAATTCGCTAAAACCACAGTGAAATTCTATGTCCTTGCTCTAGAAATCCTTTTGCTCTAAGAAGATTTACAACTTTTTGATTTAGTAATGGAAAATTTTTATGTTATACCCATGCATTAAGGTCACATGAAGGAACTCTAAATCATATTAAATCCTATAACTATTACCTCCAATTTGCAACCAAGTTTGAATCCTATCCGTAGATTTTCATCAGATCAAACGGCTCTAATTTAAAAGGCAACAAGCTTTCTGGCTTTAAAAGCAAAGCTACGTGTCGCAATACCACTTGCCCACATTTCTTAAATTTCTTGCACCTTAGAATTGCTGGGAAGCATCGCTCGTTGATCAAGACAAGATCAATGATCAGAAGGTCCAGTCAGCTACACTGACCAATAGGAAGCCTTTATATGAGTCTGTGCCTTCTAATAACTTCCACGCTAGCGAGTCCCATCTCTTCTTCTAAGCGAGTAGGTGCTTGACGTCACTCTTTCCACGTGTCAAGCTGGTGCATTCTCGCTTTACTTATTGATCGAGTGTTTCCTTATTGCAGGATTGCATCAGCCATTGATTTTCGAAAGATCAACATTGATAGTGATTATACCTTGTAGAGCTCCTAGGTTACAAATTTAGATGTCATCTTGGACACATGTCTGCAAGGCGCATTCCCGCTTTACTCAAACTTCATTCAAGTTCTTAATGTGGGCAAGTGTCCCTCATTGACCAAGACAAGATCAACAGTGTGAAAGTTCTCTCCACTTTATAGTCAATCATCCACATGGACCAATGAAATGACCCTGCTCAACCCCCATGCTATGACCCACCTGATTACTGCATTAATTTATGAGGTTTTTGCGCCCATAGCATAAGCACTTCCAACCAAGCACAAGTGGTAGACCACATGGCGTAACTCAGTGTTCTTTCATAATCTAGCCACACTCTGACACGTGTCACAAAAGCGCATGCCCGCATTCCTTATTTGACTAGCAGCTTCATAATGTGGGATTGCACTAACCCTCGATTGTTGAAAAATCTACGGCTGATGAGGCTTCACTTCCATTTGGCAGACAAACTTCCTTAGTGGCACATCTGGTAGTACATGTCAGCAATTAGCTTTACAATGTGGCACACCACAACATATAGTTAAAACTTCTCGACCCCACCTTGCCATACGTCAATAAACCGCTTGCCCGCATTATTTATCTCTCGTGCATCTTCAAAATGTGGGCATGTGCTGGCCTTTAATCTTTGACTGATCAACAGTTATAAAATCAAGCAATTTGAGTACCATGTTGGTTGCAATGACGAATAAAGTACCTCCATCCATTCCAACTCGTCTGACACTTGCCACATAAGACATCTCATCATTATTATTGAGAATGGTGGGCACATCTTGTCAGACTGTGACACACGTCATAAAGATGCTTCCCTGCATTATTTAGTTCACAAGCATCTCCTTCTTGTGGGAAAGCACTAGCCCTTGATTCAAATGAAATCAATGGTTGACGCTTCTCAGTGTAAAAAGCATATCTCCGCTAGTAACTCAACCAATGACATCACAAGAAATCTAGCACGTGCATTAAAAGAACTGATAACCCTGCAAAAGTTTCTGACAACTTATGACTCCTTTTACGATTTACTGGAATTTTAAAAAGGCAAGGGCTACGTGTCACCAAGTTGTATGCTTGCATTATTTAGAAACCTTGCATCTTGAAATTGTAGGCATGTGATACCCGTTGATCTGAAAAAGATCAACGATTATAAAGACTTTGTGTCATCAAAGGTATTTACTAATAGAATGATTAAGCAAATTTCTAGCTAAGCATGGCTAGGTAAGATTAAATAAAATTATAATGAATTCATGCTTGCACAAGCCCTTCCTTAGGTAAAAATGATATACCATTAAAAACATTTTTTTGAAAATATCTTTGAGGGTTTTTTAAACTAGGGCAATCTAAAGGTTTGAAAAATACGAGGAACAAAACCCTAATTTTCAAGATTTTAAGACTCAAATGATTTTTCAATAATTTTTTCTATAATTTCTGCATTGTGAAAAATCAAACCAACTGAATCAAAACCCAAGAGGAGGAGCTAAGATGTACTTAATGTAAATTGTAGACATTATAAAATCCCAACTCATGTAGGCACTAAAGTAGATGAGTAAACATCTTGAACAATGGAAACAAACAAATAAATATAATTTATTAGATACATTTTCTCAAGCCATAGAAATCATGAAATGTGTTATTTTTTCTCACAATATTTAGCAAAACAATATTTGCAAGAAGGCATTTTATGGCTAAAGTGGGTGATCCATGGGAGATGAGTATAAATTCATCATAGGCATTGTTATTTTCTATTATATGCTTATGAGAAAAATAAGAGAAGCAAACTTTTTGGATTGATAATCATCCTAAGAGGTGTAGCTGCATGCAATCAATATGCCATGGCTGTGTTTGGGCATTCAAGAATGAAGAGAGTAGTCACAATTATACTGTAGTATGTTTAATTACTTCACGCAAACATTAAACACCGCAATAAATTTAACCTTAAATATATACGAGTGTAAATAATGTGGATGTTAGGTACTCAATTAAAGCCCAAGCTAATTTTGCACCATAAAAAAAAAGTAGGAGAAGAGTCTTTTTTAAGGACAGTATCATCAGATTATTTTTGGTGTAAGGATTAGGGAAGCTAATTTTGAAACTCGGAATTACAAATGTAGATATTGAGATGGGTAACATCTACATTGTTGAATATGTTGCTTTCCATAAATTGTAATTGCTCAATGCTCAAGTTACCTGTTATTGGTTTGGATATCTAGAAATAAACCATAAAATAGGGTCAACATATACCTCACAAGAAGACATGGCACCATGTCAATTCAAGATTAAGTTTCAACCTTAGTTGACCATTAAAATTAGTACTATAATTCACAATCTTATCAACAAACAATGCAACTTCAATCTAATCTATATTGCCTACATAATTTCATTTGATCCATGCATGAAACATAAAATGAAATCAAAGTCAAACAAAAACAAAAACTAAAATCAAAGGGATACAAACTTCCAGAGCAATATCTCCAATCAAGGTTGTCCACTATAATCCACATTTTTGTAATTTAATTCATGCCAAAACATTTTACTAAACCAGAATAAAATAACATCAAACAATCATCTGCTATAATTATGACAATTATGGTACAATTACTTTTTATAATGGAACAAGCAAACCCAACAAGCTTTGCAGTTAATGCAAGAATTTTACCAAAAAGTGTTCCAAATAATAAGAAAATATATTTGGTTGATATTGCTTTTCTGGCATTACAAATGGTTACAAAGAAGAAGATGATGGTGCTATGGCTTCACTGTAGTGGTGGCGAATCTTTCATCCCTCTGGACCACCCTTCTCTCTTTAGTTTGTAATAAAAAGATTCTAGAATGAGTTCAAATCTCTCTTGGCAAGACAATCAAATAGCCTTGGACAACCCTAGATGTAGTTTGAAGCATCAAGATAGTACAACTAAAGAAGAGGAGTTTGTTGATAAGAATAAAGTAGAGAACTTGACTGTTTGTGTTTGTAACTCAAAGAAATAGATACCAGTATCTAAGCTCTATGCTTTTTGATTTTGTTGTTGAGTCATTGAAAAGATGTACTAAAAGATAATTTAAACCTATCCTTCTACATGGACCTCTAAAGGGAACGAATTGAAATTATAAAGAATATCAAGCTCCAATCCGCTATCTATCAAAAATTGTACATTTTGTTTTACATCTGTCCATTGAAATTGTACACTTTGAAATGTTATATGTTTTGGTATTTATTGATAAGTATTTCCTCAACAGTTGAAAGCCTTTGTGCTTCTACCCACTTCTATAGGATGAAGGTTGGTACTTGTTTGCTAGTTATTTTATAATCTAGTTGAGCTTTGCTATATTTTTTGGTTGAACTTCAAAGAAATGTAATAGAAATTTGTAGACATCTAGGCTCTACCAAAAAGTATAAAATTTAGTATAAATTGTTATACCATTCAAAAACAAAGACACAATGAACAAATTCTAGGCAGTATTAAATTCAAGATTACCATACAAACATATTCATTTACTTTCTGTGACTATGTAATTGAAATAGAGGGTTGAAAATATTGATCAAACCTTCACAAGAAACCAAAAAAATTATGTCCATTGGTCATACACAATCAAAGATCTAGTCATGTAACACATATATAAAGTTACATGGAAAATAAGAACACCTAAATAAAAAAGGTAAGTGGTCTTCTAATTGCATAAATCAACAGGAGGATAAATTGAAATTCTCTAGGCTATGCATGGCATACACGTTGTTCCACTAAGAAAGGCTAGTTGTATACTCTTTAATTTTTGTAGAATTTCTATGAATGAAAAGAAAAGACTAATAAAATAAGTTCAACCAATAGAAAAAATATAATTTCAATTCTATACAATAATGCAATAGTCTCCAATAACTATAGGTTTAGGTAAAGTTTTATCATCTAACACATTTTCCAAGAATTGTACTAATACTATAAAAGTGAGTGAAAGCTATAGTCACCTCTCTTATGACAGGGACTAAAAACCTAGTCATAAATGCAGGGACATTGAAGTTTGTGGAAAAAGATAAAATAAGAAATGGGGGCAATTAAGCATTATTCCACATGTCCCATCATCATTCATTCCTAGAAAACTAAGCGCCTCCTTAAACTAATATGCCAAAAAAAGGGGCACCGGCTACGGTGCAACATATTTGCACCGTGCCGTCTGCGTTTCCGTCAGTCTCCCCACTCCTCTGACGGCTTCTCCGACATGCACGCTTTCAACTCTCCCGTACTCTGTTGAAAGTGCTGGACTTTCTGACATGTACTTTTACATCCCTCTTTTATTATTATGATGTTTATATTATTTTGTTTTTGTAAATTGTAAATGTTTAAATGAGTAGAATATGTATTATTTTTTTATTTTAGATAAGTAAAAAGATTTTAGATACATATTTTTAATGTAAATTTTAAATTTTAAAAATATAGAAATAAGATAAAAAAACATTTATTTTAAATAAGTAAATTATCTATAAAAAAATTGAATTTTTTAAAATTTATTTATTTATTATTATTATTTTTTAATTAATGGATAAGAAATCGAAGCCACAAAATTTGAATATCTTAATTAGAATGGGAGATTAAAAAAATTCAATAATTTCTTATATTTTATAATCACATTATTATCAATATATTATAAAATTTAACAATTTTTTATATATTATTAAATAAAAAATACTTTACCAATAAGTAAATTTTAATATATTTAAGATTTCTAAAAATCTTTCATTTATTTTATAAAATTTAATTTATTAATTTTATTTTATTATATATTCTATGTTTGTGTACTTGTGACTCTTTTATTTTTTATTTTTTTTATCTTTATACTATAGTTGTGCATCATCTTTAATTTTGAAATAATCATAATGTTAAGATATTAGATCATGACCATTAGCTATGTTAATTTGTTACGTTATTATTCAATTTTATTTTTTAAAAATTATAAATGAATTTATTTATGAATATATTATAAAATTTAATAATTTTTTTATATATTATTAAATAAAAAATACTTTATCAATAAGTATATTTTAATATATTTAAGATTTCTAAAAATTTTTCATTTATTTTATAAAATTTAATTTAATTATATATTCTATGTTTATGTACTTGTGACTCTTTGAATTTTTATTTTTTTATCTTTATACTATAATTGTGCATCATCTTTAATTTTGAAGGATAATCATAATGTTAAGATATTAGATCATCGTCATTAGCTATGTTAATTTGTTATGTTATTATTCAATTTTATTTTTAAAAAAATTATAAATAAATTTATTTAGAATTTTATTAAATGAATTTTTTAATTGTATTTGGGCATATCAATCACTATAATTATTATTCTTAAATTCTGAACCTATTGTCTATTGCATTATTGCATTTATTGGACATCGGAGATTAATTAACACAAGCATAAATTTTTTACTTTTTTTACATTTATTTAACTATATTATGTTATAGTTATTTCATGAATGTTCCACTTTAGATTTGGGATTCCTTTACTTGTATTTTATTTTCATGTTAAATGACTTAGATGAATTAGAGGAGTGGAAGTCACATTTTAGTACTTAAATGAATTAAATGACTTAGATGAATTAGAGGAGTGAGAGTCGTAATCTTAAATGAAGGAATTACTTAGATGAATTAAATGACTTAGGTGAATTAGATGAATTAGAGGAGTGAGTGTCTTTGAATGACTTAGATGAATTAGATTAAATGAATAAGTTGAAGTCTCTTTTAAATTGAATTTAAGTTGACCTTTTAACACTAAAGAATGACCTTTTTTAATATTCACGACTTTCACTTTTTTTAATACTCATGTTGTTTAATATGACTTTCACCGTTTTTATTAGCCATGTTATTTAATATTACTTTCACCTTTTTTATTACTCATGTTATTTAACACTTCACCTTTTTTAATATTCGTATTATTTTTTAATACTCGTGTTATTAACATGACTTAAATGAAATAAAATTAGAGGAGTGATCATTCTAAAAGAATTAGTGTTAAATTAATTAGATTAATTAGAATTAGAGGAATGATCATGTTAAAGGAATTAAAGGAGTGAAATGAATTAGAGGAGTGAGAGTCCTCATCTTAAATGAATTAGAAATCATGTTTGTGAGACACATTGTACGTTAAAATTGTTTCAAAGAAGATTTTAGATATATTTTTTAATTTTTTAATTTTTAAAATATAATGATAGAATAATTTTTTTTGGAGAAGTAATTTTCTTTTAGTGAAATTTAAGTATTTTACTTAGAATGGAAGATAGAGAAATTCAATTTAAATTATTGTTAATATATTATAAAACATAATGAAATAATTTTATATATTATTAAATTAATTAATTATAAATTTAATAAAATATATTTTAAAGAAGTATATAATATGAAAATAATTATTTTATTTTAGATATTAAAATAGATTATTATTTTGATTTTTATATTGTTGTAAGTTTTAAATTTTTGAAATATAGTAATTAAATAAATATAAGTAAAATAGTTATAAGAAAAAAATATTATATTAATTAGAATGTGGATAGATTAAACTCAATGATAAGGTGACTTTTAATTTTAAAATTTTAAAAACCAAGTAAAATATATCAATTAGTGAACGAAATATTAGAATAAATTTTTAAATATTATTGATATTTCAATCTCGTAGCACACACTGTAATTTATCATGAAAATAAGATATGGGTAAAGAAATCTGAATGGAACATTCATGAAATAACTATAACATAATATAGTGAAATAAATGTGAAAAAAGTAAAAACTTTATGCTCATTTTCATTAATCTACATCCAATAAATGCATATGAGTATAATAATTATAGTGATTGATAGGCCCAACATACAATTAAAAAATTTATTTGACAAAATTCTAAATAAATTCATTTATAATTTTTAAAAAATAAAATTGAATAATAACGTAACAAATTAACATAGCTAATGGTCATGATCTAATATCTTAACATTATGATTATTTCAAAATTAAAGATGATGCACAACTATAGTATAAAGATAAAAAAAATAAAAAATAAAAGAGTCACAAGTACACAAACATAGAATATATAATAAAATAAAATTAATAAATTAAATTTTATAAAATAAATGAAAGATTTTTAGAAATCTTAAATATATTAAAATTTACTTATTGGTAAAGTATTTTTTATTTAATAATATATTAAAAATTGTTAAATTTTATAATATATTGATAATAATGTGATTATAAAATATAAGAAATTATTGAATTTTTTTAATCTCCCATTTTAATTAAGATATTCAAATTTTGTGGCTTCGATTTCTTATCCATTAATTAAAAAATAATAATAATAAATAAATAAATTTAAAAAAATTCAAATTTTTTTATAGATAATTTACTTATTTAAAATAAATGTTTTTTTTATCTTATTTCTATATTTTTAAAATTTAAAATTTACATTAAAAATATGTATCTAAAATCTTTTTACTTATCTAAAATAAAAAAATAATACATATTCTACTCATTTAAACATTTACAATTTACAAAAACAAAATAATATAAACATCATAATAATAAAAGAGGGATGTAAAAGTACATGTCAGAAAGTCCAGCACTTTCAACAGAGTACGGGAGAGTTGAAAGCGTGCATGTCGGAGAAGCCGTCAGAGGAGTGGGGAGACTGACGGAAACGCAGACGGCACGGTGCAAATATGTTGCACCGTAGCCGGTGCCAAAAAAAGGTGGGGACAAGGTGAAATGCCTCCTCACATCCCAGTTTTAATTAAAAAGCTAATCATACATGCGGGGCCGGGGACACTGAAGTTTATGGAAAACCATGAGATAGGAAATGCTGGATAGCCACTATGTGAAATGGGAGCACGTATCTGGAAAGTACAAACAAAAGCTTAAGACACATCAATCACTTCAGATTTCTTAATCATACGGCGGCATCTTCTAAAGCGGAAAATCTTGGAAAATCTTGCCACACGGGAAATCTTGGAAAAATGTGGCTAGTCCGATCTTTATATTTATTATATTTATTTCGGAACAAGAGGGTATCATCCGTTTATGGCCCACTAAAACGTGGTGCACGTTAGAAAACTATATTATATCAAACATCACATAAAGTTCGGTCAAGGCTGTCAACTATTTTTACAATAGTAAATAAGAAAGCTCTCCAGAAAACAGGGTTAAAATATTAAAATACTTCATCTTTTCCACAGCAGTCATCGAATTCATGCATTATGATAGTGAATCTATGCAATATTTATTCGATAATTTATCATTAGGAGTATTATCCATTCTAAATTATAAATGAGAGAACGTTTGAAGTATTTAGGTATTCAATAGTCATTAAAGCATGGTTCAAAATTTCAACGTCAAAATAACAACATTATTTTTCCTTCAAATTTCTAGTTTGAGAAAAATAGAATTACCTAGTTCCAAAACATTTTAATTGTGAATTTTAGTCGACATCTTAAAACAAAGGTTTTGGTACCCAAATTGTGTTTTTTAAATAATGCAATCATGCAAGATGTTGGTGTTTTGAAACGTTATGGGTTTCAAATTACCTTGATGAGAATAAAGTACATCTAGGGGCAGCTAACTCCCATCTTTAACATACTATTTCAGACATCGGGCCAACTCTAAGGCTTGACTCTTCTTCTACTTCAGGCTCTGCAAAACCTAGGCAGGTGGACTTCAGATTCAATCAATATAGTACCAATGCAAAAACATACACCTGAATCTATTAAGCAGATTTAATCCTTATATCTCATAATACTTATGCAATAACACAAATCTACAGTAGCAAATTGCAATTCCATGAATTTCACATGTTGAGTGAGGATTAGACTTCTCAGCTCTTCAACATGAAAGGGGGAAAAGCATTTGATTAAAATGTTGAATTCAACAAAACCCTTAATATGCAGCAACATGAACAAGTGATCTTTTAACTGATTAGTGCCTTATCTATTTGGCAATTTCATGAATCAAACACATATATATGGATATCCGATACTTATTCATATATTCAAATATATGATCTATTCATTCACCTTGTAAATAGACATCTATGTTCAATCTAAATTTCATTCTTACCTAATAGCCTCCTCAAAAAACTTGCAACCTTGTTGATTTCTCTGAAGCATTTACATAACTCCTTGAATTATAAGCAACAATTAAACGACATACAGCCTTAAGGGGCTACAACTATGACCTAGACTCTTTGTTCAAAAATCATAAAACATTGAAAATTATCTGAGAAAGGAGACAAGATCTAAAATGAAAACTCAAACACTTGTTGTTCTTTGTATTGATTCCCTTGAAATAATACATTCATATGCCTAAATTTAAAACAAAGAAACACCTAGTAGATCTGAACTATCTATATTTATCTTTACTACTAATGTTCATACAAGAGAAATTGCTAAAGAAAATGTGGTGTCACAGTATGGAAACACATCAAAACTAGAACCAAAACACGGTCTCACATCAGTGAGTGATTTTTCTCCCAAGACTGGAACCAATGCCATGAGAAAGAAAGAGAATGATATAGAGAAAGAATTTCTAGATTTGCTCTATGTCTGACATCTATCCACTTCAAAAACCTTGTCAAGAAGTGAAAAGAATCTCTCTATTATCTCTCTATAACTGGTGAATCAAATCCTTAACTATTTTGGCTCTCAAAAGTATAAAGTATCTCAAAAACTTGATTGAAAAATAACCACTTTTGATGCCAAATCTCCAAACAAGGCAGAGCCAAAAATCAGTTAATGGGCCTCTAGAATGCAATACAATCTTTTCAAAGTTGTTTTTTCCACATTCAAGCTTCAACAAGTCTTTAAATCTACCCTTTAACCAATTTTGATGATCAATGATGAAATCTACCTATTCTGTTGAGAATGCCCCAGGAATCACAAACTTGCTTATAACTCGAACCGGTGAATAGTTGTGCAAAAATTGACTTCATATTTGAAAAGTTTGTCTCTTCCTAGTTTCAATGGTATATTGGAGTGCCCATTTTGGTGAAAAAATGCCCCTGTTATGCCCCTCTGAAGTTCAGGCTTCCATCTCATGGCTTTGCATAGCAATTGAAGATTTCAAAAATTTGATACATTATAAAGTTTGAACTATGTCATTAAATCAAACTTTATTTAAAATGAATACATGCATCTCAGAAGACATAATAAAAAATTAATTTTATGACTTTGAAATTTTCTACAATCTTCTACTTGGGTCAAACTTGGTTTGACCATTGGTGACACGTGTCATTACATGATTGGCTCTTTTCTTGCATAGCTATGAGATCCCTCCAATTGGGCACCACATGGCATCACTTGATTTGTCCTTCTTGCTGCCATGCCAACATCTCACCTCATTATGCCATGTCATGGTCGATATGTCATTATGTTAACTATCAAGCAACTTCACCTTAGCAACATACAAACATCCATCAGATCTATCATGTGGCACGATCTAGTGTATCTATGAGATCTACCCACCACATTACATCCTCTCTTGAAATTTGTGCCATATGGCAACTTGTAGTTTGCCCAATCATTGCCATGTTATCAGCTCGTTATTGCACAAATTGCCCTGGCTACCAGTTTTCATCATCTGGTTCACTGACTACATCTAGGTGGGACCCATGACCTTCTTGCCATATTTCCATGGTTTTCTAGTAGGTCGCTATGTCGTTACTGGAAAACCTTACCATTTTCTAGTTGCAACATAATGCATTGCCAGATTTTTAACTTTTCTTGCGACTGAGCTTCCATGCTAATGTCATAGTCTAGGTATTCATGTTCCTTCAAAATTTATTCAACTCTTGCCTCCAACTATCTGGGTCGGACCCACCACATGAGCTTTCCTTCCAAAAGTGATGCAGGAGCATCCAGAAGTATAAGGGCAATCCTGTGTCACCCAAAAAAAAAGTACTTAGACTTAGTTTCTGTTTCATGTGTTTTCATTTTTGGACACCCATTTGGGTCAAATAAAGGTTCCAACTCTCACAGTTCCACTATTAGTGTGCTAGTAAATCTCAAAAAAAATAGGAGTATGTAATTCAACCATCATTTTGGTAAACTAGAAGGTGTGAATTGGCCAGATGAATGTAATTGTGATTTAGAGCATTCTAGAAAAAAGAATCAAGTCAAAAGGCCCCACGGTTTGAAAGTTATTTCAGTTTTTCGAGTTTTGGAGACCTCCTAAGAATGCTTCAAAGTCAGGTTAGGGGCATTAAATGACCTCGAAAAGGGCCAAAAAATGGAGGACGAGCTAAGCTGGTCCATAGGGCTATAGAGCGCTTTGAGAGCTTTCCAGAAATGTAAATAGTTCGTCAATCGGAGCTACGGTTCAAAAGTTATGCCCCCCGGAAGTTCGGTTACCATTTTTGGATTCTTCTAGATTTGCGCCGACTTCTAACACAGCTTCTAGAGCCTTCTATTTGGTTGGTGGATGCCTACTAGCACTTTCTAGAATGTATTCCTAGTCCTTAACCCTCCGAGGTCTATTTAAGGAGATTCCTGGCATTGTAGAAGGCAGTTCGGAGTGGAGTTTGAGAGGAGGTACTGATAGGAGAAATTATCTCCACATTTATGCTATTGTAAGCCCTTAGGGCATGTTTCGAAGTTTATTTTCTCTATACTGAATGTACTAGCTTATTTTTCAGTTAATACAATTTCCCTTCTTCTGTTGTGTCCATTCTGTTCTTGAGTTGTGTCCCCATCAAAAAGGCTTGTGTCTCATAGACACAATGCAATGTGAGTCCAATAATATTTAAGGACTAAAACATTCCCTATACACCCAATGTGGGATAAAGGTTTGAAAACACCTCCATCTTCTTGCACATCCACCTATGATTGTATAATCGTCCATTTGTGCCCTCAAAACCTTTTCTTAACAAACCCAACAAATAAAATGAGTTGCAATTGTGGAGCCAAAAAGTATAGGTTGCTATAGAAATAGCTATGACCATAGCAGCTGCAACCAATCTCCCATTTGTGGGCATGCCAAGCTCGACAAATCCCTCTCAAATAGATTAAATGGATTACCATTTTTAGAAAATATTTTTCTGAACTTGAGGGTAATTTATATTGGCCCAAACCATATGCATTGCCTCTTCAACTCACATGGATGCTCACTGCTTGTAGATCTTGACACTCCTGCTCATGCCGCGACGACTACTTCCTTTAGCATGAATGTTGCTCTTGCTCTATTTTTATGCCATCTCCCTTTGTTTATGTGGGTTTTTCTTTATGCTTCCTAGGAGTATTATGAGTCCTTTCTTGCATGGGCCTCCTTTATTACTTCATAGCCCCTGTTTGAGTCTTTTCTCCCATACCTTTTGTGCAGACTATGGCATCTTCCCTATTTAAAACTATGGGCTCCATTTTTGAAAAATGTGGATCCTTTGACTTTGTGTGCTGCTTGTTCTCCTTCCTATCTATGGGTTCTTCCTTTCAAAAAGATTGTCTTTTCCTTCTAAGAACATGTACTATAGATACCTCATCTTTGGATTTTTAAAAGAATAACCCTCCATGATACAACTAATGGATTGGGTCAAATCCACTTGGTGCAATATTGATCGTCCTTTTATCTCATTGCTCTCTAAACTTTGAAGCCTTTTTCCAAATCAGTTTTCAATTGTGCACACTACCTCTACTTTATGCATAGAGAAAATTGGAAACAACTTTCTCCCATGCTACAGGCATCTAGGATGTGGAGTTGCTTATTATCACATGGAGGCTCATTTGTTCATGGTGTGAATGGCTTCTTTTCTAGACTCCCTTGCCTCTCCACGTGTTTCTTCCTTTTCTTTCTAAATTTTATAAGAATCTTCTAGCAAGGAAAATTTTGTGCTGCAAGATCTAATTTTCCCTTTAGCATATTAGAGTCTTCCCTCCACATTAGCACCTGCTCTACTTGCAATAGAATTTTCATGTAAAAAGTAAGCATGGCATATATTTGAGCTACATGTTGATCATATAATCATTCTTCTTTTATTGGCATAGCCTCAGTCTGTTTCATCCATTATGACTATATAACTAGCTTTTGTTCAATGTATCATTATTGAGTCAAGAACTTAAACCTCAAAACATGGAATTATAAGATTAGATAATAAACTCTTGATATTAATGTCTAATAATTATTATAGATTAAATTTAATCATGAGTAAGTGAAGATGGAGGGTTTTGCATCTTTGATGCAGGAGCATCCAGAGGTATAAGGGCAATCCTGTGTCACCCAAAAAAAAATACCTAGATATAGTTTTTGTTTCATGTGTTTTCATTTTTGGATACCCATTTGGGTCAAATAAAGGTTCCAACTCTCACAATTCAACTATTAATGTTTTGGGTTAGAGTTTTTAATCACCTTGGGATATGAGTAAATGCCAAAAATATAGGGGTATGTAATTGAGCCATAATTTTGGTGAGTTAGAAGCTGTAAATTGGTTGGATGATTGTAATTGTAATTTAAAACATTCCAAAAGAGGAATAAAGTCAAACGGCCCCACAATTTGAACGATATTGCAGTTTTTTAGCTTTTGGGGGACCTCCTAAGAATGCTTCAAAGTCAGGTTAGGGGCATTAAATGACCTCAAATAAGGCCAAAAAATGGGGGATGAGCAAACCTGTTCCATAGGGCTATACGACGCTTTGAGAGCTTTTAAGAAATGTAAACTGTTTGTCAATCAGAGCTACGATTCAAAAGTTATGCCTTCTGAAAGTTCGGCTACCATTTCTGGAGTCTTATAATTTTACACTAACTTCTAATGCAACTTCTAGAGCCTTCTATTTGGGCAGTGGATGCCAACTGGCACTTTCTAGAATGTATTCCTAGTCCTTAGCCCTTTAGGGTCTATTTAAGAATATTTCTGGCATTGTAAAAGGTAGTTCAAAGTGGAGTTTGAGAGGAGGTACTGAAAGGAGAAATTATCTCCAAATTTTTGCTATTGTAAGCCCATAGGGCATGTTTCGAAGTCTGATTTCTCTGTACTAAATGTATTAGCATATTTTCAAAGTTAATAAAGTCTTCCCTTTCGTGTTGTGTCCATTATGTTATTTGGCTTGATGCCATCAATCTTCTATATTTGCAACTACTTAATTGCAATCATGATTTGATCACAATGTAGATTATGTCACTGATAGAAAAATTGGCATGCGAAACAAAAATACATTTGAAGGTGATAAGGAAGCCTGCATGAATTGCAATTGTGTGCTTCAAATGGCTTCGACACTCCAAATACAACACAGCTTTGAGCTTCCACCCATATGAATAAATATAAAAAATTGATAGACAAAACAACTCACTTTCAAAAGGTATAATAACTAATGGGATCT
Source organism: Cupressus sempervirens (assembly GCA_028749045.1). Lineage (NCBI taxonomy): Eukaryota > Viridiplantae > Streptophyta > Pinopsida > Cupressales > Cupressaceae > Cupressus > Cupressus sempervirens. Next base: position 557,071,449 of record CM053790.1, read on the forward strand.
GGAGACTAGTTTGCTAAGTTCCACATTCATATACAAGCCCAAATTTAACTAACTCTATCATTCTATGACATGATTTCAAGACATGCCATTTCCACTAAATGAGATTATTCCTATCAACTATTTAACTTGAAGTAGATAGAAGGATAACAACCAAAATCTCTCCCATATACAAGATTTATTAGGTACTCCTAAGGTTTGCACTTATATGGATCCACTTGGTCTCATAAAACTTGTTTCACATATTTAGAGTTTATAAAAATTAGAAACATTATGATCATTCTTTAAATTTATCTTAAAACCTTGTTCATTCTCAAAAATTTGATGAATTTAGCCAGGCCCCAAAGTGGGTCCAACTAAAAAAAAAATCATTTTTGAACTACTAAATTATCAAACTGCCTTACTAAACATCCAAAATTGATCAATGGTTTGCTATTAAAAAATCATTTTATCATTAATTTGCAACTTGTCAACTTCTTTCCAAGAGGTCCTTTGACTAGCCTTAAAGACTGACCCAAAACCTGATCGAGCTCTAAAATCTGACACATCAATTCATTATTTCGCATACTTGCACCCCATCAAATCTCGTCTCATGATGAAATCTCAATCAAAAGATATTGACTATCAAAGTTGCTTATTTAAGATCACCTACATAAAAACATGTTAGAAAACACTAAAATGCATTCAGATTCATCTTCAAAAACTTGGTAAATTGACACTTGTGGAAACAAAAATTGGGGCATTGATTCTCTGTCACAAGGGGAGTATGAATCTGCAATTAGGGCTCATGATGAATAACTAGGCACAAATGGCAAGTGGTCAAAGTGGGCTACTCAAATTTGTAGACTAGAAACACTTGACAAAAAATCAATTTTTGCAAATGGAATGGACCTAGGAAAGTGCATAGACGGATTTGTCAAGATTTGAAAATTGGAAAACTTAATGTATTTTTAGAGTACAATGTAGTGGTACAATCCATTCAATATCACCTATCATGGATTTGAAGGTATGACATCACGAACAGGGCTTCCAAACCATCTGCATTTCATGACACTAGTGAAACTTTATAAATTGAGAGCAGAATTGCATTTGAAAATTGATCAAACGGATTCGTCATAAGCTCAAATTTGAAACATAACAAGTCTCTGACCTCTAAAATGTAACATAATAGGAATTTTCTCATTTAGGTGAACTAGTTAAAAGTTATAACTTGTCAAACAAGGCCTTCTAGAATTTTGAACAATTCATATCAACATGACAACAATTAATGTCCAAAGTTGAGGGATTCAAAACATAGTCAAACAGATTCAAAAAAATTCAAAATTTAAATCATAGGCTCTCTAGTATGGACACTAAATTCTTCCAAAGTGGTGATTCATGAAGCATAACTAGGTGTGAGATATTTAGATGCAAGCAAGGCCTCCTTTCGCTATTTGACATGCAAAAAATGTAGAACTGATAATTGCTCAAAAAATGACTTCAAGAAATAGCTCTGAAAATCAATTTAACTTCATGAAACAAGTGGATATGATGAATTGAAGGTGTCAAAAACATTAAACACCTCTTATGCTTCAAATGGGCAATTGGGTACATATGCATTTAAAAGCATTTATAGGGCTTAATTTCTCAATGGTACTCAAAATTGAACCTTCAATTTTGAGTTCCCATAATAGCTCTATCTGGGGATGCATGTCCCTTGCAGGCATAGTAAGGATTCAAATCTCTTGAATAAGCAAACCACACACTTGAACTTCAAAAACCTCTCTTGCACAACTTTTATTGAAAATAGGAAACAACTACTTCTACTATGTACAAATGATGGCCACAGGCCACTTAACTTCAACAAAAACTTTTACCTCTATCAAACACTTGATTCTAACTTATGTCTCCCTGAGGTAAGCTAGAAAAAAACTTTTCCATCAGTTTCACCAAACAAGTTAGCATCATGAAACAAATCGCTTGGTAAAATTAAATCTACACCTTCACTTTCATAATGCATACAAAAACTAGCTTCACTTTCAACCGCTTGCTCACTATGAAAGTTATGATCAACATTCTTATAACTATTAGACTCAAATTGAAACTTTATTTCATTTAATGTGTTGGGACTAAAAATTGCATGTTTCATTTTTAGTCACATTTCGAAAATTTTGAGAAAATTAGGCCTATAAATGCTTTGTGAAGCCTATGTACCCCACTGTACCTTTGATCCCCAAGAATTGTTTAATGCTTCTAACACCTTCCTTTTAGTGTTTCCACTTGTTCTCTGATGATAAATTGACATTCTGAGTCATTTGGCGAAGTCTTGTTTTGAGTTGGTGTCATTTCTGCATTTTCACCTAAGTGTCAAACAACGATAGGAGGCTATGTTTGCATCTGAATATCTTTAACCCAAAATTTTTTCATGAGCTGCCACTTTGGGAGTATCTAATGTCTATATCCAAGAACTTATGTTTCAAATTTTGAGTCATTTCAAGTCCATTTGACTAGGTTTTGAATCCCTCAAAGTTGGTCATTTAAATTTTTCATGCTAATGTACTTTGCACCTAATTCTAGGAAGCCCTGTTTGACGTGCTATAACTTTTGACCAGTTGATCAAAATTCTCAAATTCCTTTTGCATTGAATTATAGACATCAAATACTTGTTATGTTTCAAGTTTCAGCTTATGACGAATTAGTTTTTGAATGCGATTCCAAATAGAATTTCTAACTTTTTACTGGTGTTAGTATTTGCAAATTATTTGGTAGCCCTGCTCGTGGAGTCATAACTTGAAACCCTTGATTGGCTGGATCAAATGGATTACAACCCTGTGTTGTCTTCTTATAATTCTCCAAGTGTGTTAGTTTTTAAGTCATGACGAATCCATATGCACACTTTTCCAGGTCAATTTCGTTTGCCAAAATAACTATCTTGCCATTGTTCCAATCTACAAAATCTGAGTGGCCTACTTTAAGCATCTTCCATTTGTGTCTTGTTATTCATCATGAGCCAAAATCATAGATCCATAATATCCTCATGACAGAGAACCAATGCCCAAGATTTCATTTCCCCATGTGCTCATTTGCCCAGTTTTTAAAGCCAAAGTCGAACCTGGTTTATTGTTTTTTGACATATTTATCTGCAAGTGTTTTTAAAGGTCAACTTTTTTGGCTAATATCTTTTTATTGGGAATTTGTCATAAGACGAGATCTAACAGGGTGAAAGTATGCTCTATTTTTATGCCATCTCCCTTTGTTTATGTGTGTTCTTCTTTATGCTTCCTAGGAGTATTATGAGTCCTTTCTTGCATGGGCCTCCTTTATTACTCCATAGCCCCTGTGTGAGTCTTTTCTCCCATACCTTTTGTGCAGACTATGGCATCTTCCCTATTTAAAATTGTGGGCTCCATTTTTGAAAAATGTGGATCCTTTGACTTTGTGTGTTGCTTGTTCTCCTTCCTGTCTATGGGTTCTTCCTTTCAAAAAGATTGTCTTTTCCTTCTAAAAACTTGTACTATAGATACCTCATCTTTGGATTTTTAAAAGAATAAACCTCCACGAAACAACTAACGGATTGGGTCAAATCCACTTGGTGCAATATTTATCGTCCTTTTATCTTATTTCTCTCTAAACTTTGAAGCCCTTTTCCAAATTAGTTTTCAATTGTGCACACTACCTTTACCTTATGCATAGAGAAAATTGGAAACAACTTTCTCCCATGCTACAGGCATCTAGGATGTGGAGTTGCTCATTATCACGTGGAGGCTCATTTGTTCATGGTGTGAATGGCTTCTTTTCTAGACTCCCCTACCTCTCCATGCGTTTCTTCCTTTTCTTTCTAAATTTTATAAGAATCTTCTAGAAAGGAAAATTTTGTGCTACAAGATCTAATTTTCCCTTTAGCATATCAGAGTCTTCCCTCCATATTAGCACTTGCTCTACTTGCAATATAATTTTCATGTAAAAAGTAAGCATGGCATATATCTGAGCTACATGTTGATCGTATAATCATTCTTCTTTTATTGGCATAGCCTCTGTCTATTTCATCCATTATGACTATATAACTAGCTTTTGTTCAATGTATCATTATTGAGTCAAGAACTTAAACCTCAAAACATGGAATTAGAGGATTAGATAATAAACTCTTGATATTAACATTTGATAATTATTATTGATTAAATTTAATCATTAGTAAGTGAAAATGAAGGGTTTTGCATCTTTGATGCAGGAGCATCCAGAGGTGTAAGGGCAATCCTGTGTCACCCAAAAAAAATATACCTAGATATAGTTTTTGTTTCATGTGTTTTCATTTCTGGATACCCATTTGGGTCAAATAAAGGTTCCAACTCTCACAATTCAACTATTAATGTTTTGGGTTAGAGTTTTTAATCACCTTGGGATATGAGTAAATGCCAAAAAAATAGGAGTATGTAATTGAGCCATAATTTTGGTGAGTTAGAATGTGTAAATTGTTTGGATGATTGTAATTGTAATTTAGAACATTCCAGAAAAATAATTAGGTGAAACGGCCCCACAGTTTGAAATATATTGCATTTTTTCAGCTTTTGGGGGACCTCCTATGAATGCTTCAAAGTTAGGTTAGAGGCATTAAATGACTTGAATAGGGCCAAAAAATGGGGGATGAGAAAAGCTGGTCCATAGGGCTATAGAGGGCTTTGAGAGCTTTTTGAAAATGTAAATGGTTTGTCAATCAGAGCTACGGTTCAAAAGTTATGCCTTCCAAAAGTTTGGCTACCATTTCTGGAGTCTTCTAATTTTGCACCGACTTCTAATCCGACTTCTCGAGCCTTCTATTTGGGCAGTGGATGCCAAATGGCACTTTCTAGAATGTATTCCTAGTCCTTAACCCTTTAGGGTCTATTTAAGAACATTTTTGGCATTTTAAAAGGCTGTTCAAAGTGGAGTTTGAGAGGAGGTACTAAAAGGAGAGATTATCTCCAAATTTTTACTATTGTAAGCCCATAGGGCATGCTTTAAAGTCTGTTTTCTCTATACTAAATGTATTAGCATATTTTCAAAGTTAATCAAGTCTTCCCTTCCATGTTGTGTCCATTTTGTTATTCGGCTTGACACCATCAAGTGGTATCAGAGCAAGGTTTTCTTGAGTGTGTAGACATAGCGCCGATTGTGAGGCAGTTTGCACCAGGACTGTGTGGTTGTGGATTTGAGTTAAGAAGATGCCTCCATGAAGAGAGCATGGTGGAAGGGTCGGAGCTATTAATCTTGAGAAGGTTAGAGCCCTCCAGAGGCAGGTTCATGCATTGCAGGAGGAACTCCGTAGAGGAACAAATATTGTTGCAAGTGGCAAAAGTGAGGACGATAATGAAGAAGAAGAAGTTGAAGGGGAAGTTGAAGAGGAAGTTCTAAACTAGAGGCAGAGGAGAGTCTTTTAGGGGCATTACTAAGTTTGGAAAAAGACCTACAATTAATGTGGGTGTATTTTTAGGAAATTTGAAACTGGATGAGTTGATCAACTGGATTAATGAATTGGAGGAGTACTTTGAGTATGAGGATATCAAGAACCTAGATAGGGTTAAGTTTGCAAAGGCCAAACTAAAAGGCCATGCCAAAATTTGGTGGCAAGAGGTTCAACTGGAAAGAAATAGAAGAGGAAATGAGAAGATCACAAGGTGGGATCATATGGTGGAAAAACTAAAGAAGCAGTTCATTCCTATTGACTATGAGCTAGATTTGTTTAAGAAGATGCATGTGTTAAAGCAAGCAGGAAAATTAGTCTAGGAATTATAGAGGAGTTTTACTGACTTTTGATTAGAGCAGGGCATGGAGAAGCAAATAAGGAGAAGGTTGCTCATTATATCAGTGGGTTTCAACCTAGCATCTAGGAGGAATTAAGTCTAGTAAGAATGACCAACATTGAGGAGGCATACCAATTTGCCCTATGAGTTGAGGAGAAACTAAATAAAATGTTTGAAGGGAGAGAAAGAGGACACGGTCAAGGAGGAAGGGGCAGTGGTAGGTCATCTAGAGGCCGAAATGAGACCCAAAAGAAAAATGAAGATGTGGGTACTAGCAAGAACCAGAGGAACAAGGGTTTCAACTACTCTCGTGATCAAGAGTTTGGAGATCAAAGAGGAAGAGGTAGAGGACATGGACAAGAGGCTTTCGTGGTATTTGTTTCCATTGCAATGAAGAAGGTCATCATGCCTTTGAGTGTCCTCAACAACAAGGAACGATACATAGGAGAGTTGAAGGTCAAGCTAGGGTTGCTCATGTGGATGAAGATGCATAGTCATCACATTTAGAGGATGCAGAAAGAGGAGAGACTTTAGTAAATGAAAGGGTCCTACTAAGTGGTGAGATTGAACCAAGGAAAATGAGGATTCTATTTCATACTAGGTGCAAGTGTGAGGATAAATGTTGCGATGTGATCATTGATGGTGGTAGCACTGACAACTTGGTGTTAGAGGAGATGGTTTATAAGCTAAAGCTCAAGAGGGAGAAATTCCCCCAACCCTATCAGATTTCTTGGGCGAAGGATGATCATAAGGTCTTGGTAAGTGAACAATGTTTAGTGACGTTCAAAATTGGAAGTTACCATGATGAAATTCTCTGTGATGTTATTCCAATGGTTGTCTACCATCTATTGTTGGGAAGACCATGGCAGTTTGATAGGCATGCAATATATGATGGTTGTGCAAACACATACTCTCTAACAAAGAATGGAGTTTGCCACAAACGAAAGCCCATGATAAAAGAAGGTGAAAAGGTATGCAACAGTGCTAGGATCTGTCTTGTTGATGGAAGAAAGTTTTTGGATGGCATGAAACATCAGTGTATCTGTTATGCTTTGATTCCTACAAAAGATAAGGAAGGTAGTAGTGAAATACCACTTGAAGTTTTAGATTTATTATGTGAGTTTGGAGCTATCATCTCTAATAATGTTCTAGAAGAATTGCCACTAGTAAGGAAAATCAGTCATTAGATAGATTTAATCCTTGGAGCTAGTTTGCCTAACAAACTTGCTCACATGACAACTCCTATTGAAACTGAGGAGCTAAATAGACAGGTTCAGGAGCTATTAAGGAATGGTTTGATTCGAGAAAGCCTAAGTCCATGTGTAGTACCTACAGTACTGGCACCAAAGAAAGATGGAGAGTGGAGAATGTGTACAGACTCTCGAGCTATAAATAGGATAACCATCAAGTATTAGTTTCCTTTGCCAAGAATGGATGATCTTATGGACTACTTGAGTGGAGCTTAGTACCTCACAAAGATAGACCTCAAGAGCTCCTATCACCAAATACGAATATGAGAAGGAGATGAGTGGAAAATTGCCTTCAACACCAAGGAGGATCTTTATGTGTGGCTAGTCATGCCCTTTGGATTGATGAATGCCCCAAGCACCTTCATGAAACTTATGAATGAGGTACTTAAGAAGTTCTTGGGAAAATTTGTTATTGTTTATTTGGATGATATTTTAATTTTTAGAAAGACTTTGGAAGAACATTTATTGCATATTCATAGTGTTCTTGAAAGGTTGAGGGAAGAGAAAATGTTAATTAATTTGAAGAAGTGTAGCTTTTCTAACAAAGGAGTTAGTCTACTTGAGGTTTGTTATATCACCTAAAGGTCTAAAAATGGATCCAGAGAAGGTAAAAGCTATCTTGGAATGGCCTAACCCAAGGTCTGCTACTGAGATGAGATCATTCCATGGTCTGGTTAGTTTTCATAGGAAGTTCATTAAGAATTTTAGTGGCATTTGTGCACCCCTGATTAACACAATAAGAGGGAATAGAAAAGAGTTCAAATGGACTGCCACAGCTACAAGAAGTTTTGAAATGTTGAAGAAGAAGGTGATAGAACAACCTATATTGGTAGTTCCTAGTTTTAGCAAGGTGTTCCAGGTGGATTATGATGCTAGTGGCAATGCTATTAGGGTTGCATTGAGCCAAGAAGGTAAGCCTATTGCATATTTCAGTGAAAAATTGAATGATGCGAAGAAGAAGTATTTAGTTTATGATCAAGAGTTCTATGCAATAGTTCAAGCCTTAAAGAAATGGAGGTATTATTTATTGCCAAAGGAATTTGTTTTTTATATTGATCACCAGGCATTATAGTACCTAAATAGCCAAGATAAATTGAACCAAAGGCATATGAAGTGAGTAGAGTTCTTGTAGAGCTATACATAGAATTGGAAAGTCTAATAGGGTTGCAGATGCATTGAGTAGGAGGCATTTGTTGCTTACAATAATGCATGTTGAAGTAGTTGGGTTTGATGAACTCAAGAATTTGTACCCTAAGGATCTTGATTTTTCTTCAGCATGGAAAGATTGCAAAGAGCATGTTGCTATAGAAAAAACCAAGTTGCTAGACTATTTGATTCAGGATGGTATGCTGTTGAAGGGTAGCCAATTGTGCATTCTAAGGAGTTCCATGAGGGAAAATTTGATTAAGGAGAAACACAGTGGAGGGATGGCAGGGCATTTTGGTCGAGATAAGGCCATTGTCATTCTTAGAGAACATTATTTTTGGCCTCAAATGTCATAGGATGTGAAGAAGTTTGTATAGAGTTGCCAGGTTTGCCAAGTGGCCAAGGGATTTCGTCACAATACTAGACTATATCAGCCATTGCCTATTCCATCAAAGCCATGGGAGGACATAAGTATGGATTTCGTTCTTGGATTGCCGAGGACACAAAGGGGTAATGAATCAGTATTTGTGGAGGTTGATAGGTTCTCCAAAATGGCACATTTCATCCCATGCCACAAAACTCATGATGCTGTCCATATTGCAGACTTGTTTTTTAGAGAGGTGGTAAGACTACATGGTCTCCCAAGGAGTATAGTTTCTGATTGAGATACTAAATTTTTGGGGTATTTCTGGAGAACATTATGAAAGAAGTTGAGAATGGACTTGAAGTTTAGTTCTACACATCACCCGCAGACTGACGGACAGACTAAAGTGGTAAATAGAAACCTGGGCAATTTGCTGAGATGTTTAGTTGGGGATAAGCCGAAGGGATGGGATTTGATTATACCACAAGCATAATTTTCTTACAATAACTCTATAAATAGGAGTACTGGTAGATCACCATTCCAAATTGTATATGGAAATAGCCTAAGGACTGCACCAGAATTGGGGAAGATGGAGCAAGGGGAGAGGACAAGTGTTGAAGCTGAAGAATTTCCTGAACTTATCAAGCATCTACATGAGGAGATCCATGCACACATTACCAAGATGAACCAACAGTATAAAGCTAGGGATGATCAAAGGAGAAGACATAAGGAGTTCCAAGTAGGAGATCTAGTCATGGTACACTTAAGAAAAGAAAGATTTCCAGTAGGTACTTACAACAAGTTGAAGATGAAGAAATTTGGCCCCTGTAAAATTCTAGAGAAACATGACTCAGGAAATGCATATGAGTTGGAGTTGCCAGATCGAATTCACATTTCTCCTATCTTCAATGTTGCAAAATTAACAAAATATCATGATGATGGTGCAGATGAGGGTTTGATGTTGGAGCCATGTCCAATTCCTACTTCTAGAAAGGAGGAGATAGAAGAGATTTTTGATAGTCATGTGGGTAGGAGTACCAGAATTAGAAGGTATGAAGAGTACTTGGTCAAGTGGAAAGGACGGTTGATAAAGGACTCAACTTGGATATCAGTAGCTGAGGTTTTCCATTTGGAATTTCCTCTACCATCCATCAAGTGACAGGGTCACTTTTCAATCTACCCTGTGTGCTTGATGTAGGAGCATCTAGAGGTATAAAGGAAATCCTATGTTGCCCAAAAAAAAAAAACCTAGATATAGTTTCTATTTCATCTAACTTTATTTCTGGATACCAATTTGGGTCAAATAAAGGTTCCAATTCTCACAGTTCCAGTATTAATGTTCTAGGTTAGAGTTATAGGGGTATGTAATCGAGCCATAATTTTGGTGAGTTAGAAGCTGTAAATTGGTTGGATGATTGTAATTGTAATTTAGAACATTCCAGAAAAGGAATCAAGTCAAACGGCCCCAGAGTTTGAAAGATATTGCAGTTTTTTAGCTTTTGGGGGACCTCCTAAGAATGCTTCAAAGTCAGGTTAGGGGCATTAAATGACCTCAAATAAGGCCAAAAAATGGGGGATGAGCAAACCTGTTCCATAGGGCTATACAATGCTTTGAGAGCTTTTAAGAAATGTAAACTGTTTGTTAATCAGAGCTACGGTTCAAAAGTTATGCCTTCTGAAAGTTCGGCTACCATTTCTGGAGTCTTATCATTTTGCACTAACTTCTAATGCGACTTCTAGAGCCTTCTATTTGGGCGGTGGATGCCAACTAGAACTTTCTAGAATGTATTCCTAGTCCTTAGCCCTTTAGGGTCTATTTAAGAACATTTATGGCAATGGAAAAGGCAATTTGAAGTGGAGTTTGAGAGGAGGTACTGAAAGTAGAAATTATCTCCAAATTTTTACTATTGTAAGCCCATAGGGCATGTTTCGAAGTCTGTTTTCTCTGTACTAAATCTGTTAGCATATTTTCAAAGTTAGTAAAGTCTTCCCTTTCGTGTTGTGTCCATTATGTTATTTGGCTTGATGCCATCAATCTTCTATATTTGCAACTACTTAATTGCAATCATGATGTGATCACAATGTAGATTATGTCACTGATAGAAAAATTGGCATGCGAAACACAAATGCATTTGAAGGTGATAAGGAAGCCTGCATGAATTGCAATTGTGTGCTTCAAATGGCTTCGACACTCCAAATACAACATAGCTTTGAGCTTGCACCCATATGAATAAATATAAAAAATTGATAGACAAAGCAACTCACTTTCAAAAGGTATAATAACTAATGGGATCTGGAGACTAGTTTGCTAAGTTCCACATTCATATACAAGCCCAAATTTAACTTACTCTATCATTCTATGACATGACTTCAAGACATGCCATTTCCACTAAATGAGATTATTCCTATCAACTATTTAACTTGAAGCAGATAGAATGATAACAACCAAAATCTCTCCCATATACAAGATTTATTAGGTACTCCTAAGGTTTGCACTTATATGGATCCACTTGGTCTCATAAAACTTGTTTCACATATTTAGAGTTTATAAAAATTAGAAACATTATGATCATTCTTTCAATTTATCTTAAAACCTTGTTCATTCTCAAAAATTTGATGAATTTAGCCAGGCCACAAAGTGGGTCCAACTAAAAAAAAATTCGTTTTCGAACTACTAAATTATCAAACTACCTTACTAAACATCCAAAATTGATCAATGGTTTGCTATTAAAAAATCATTTTATCATTAATTTGCAACTTGTCAACTTCTTTCCAAGAGGTCCTTTGACTAGCCTTAAAGACTGACCCAAAACCTGATCGAGCTCTAAAATCTGACACATCAATTCATTATTTCGCATACTTGCAACCCATCAAATCTCGTCTCATGGTGACATCTCAGTCAAAAGATATTGACTATCAAAGTTGCTTACTTAAGATCACCTACATAAAAACATGTTAGAAAACACTAAAATGCATTCAAATTCAGCTTCAAAAACTTGGTAACCTGAGACTTGTGGAAACAAAAATTGGGGTGTTGATTCTCTGTCACAAGGGGAGTATGAATCTGCAATTAGGGCTCATGATGAATAACTAGGCACAAATGGCAAGTGGTCAAAGTGGGCTACTCAAATTTGTAGACTGGAAACACTTGACAAAAAATCAATTTTTGCAAATGGAATGGACCTAGGAAAGTGCATAGACAGATTTGTCAAGATTTGAAAATTGGAAAACTTAATGTATTTTTAGAGTACAATGTAGTGGTACAATCCATTCAATATCACCTATCATGGATTTGAAGATATGACATCACAAACATGGCTTCGAACCCATCTGCATTTCATAACACTAGTGAAACTTTATAAATTGCAAGCAGAATCAGATTTGAAAAGTTATCAAACGGATTCGTCATAAGCTCAAATTTGAAACATAACAAGTCTCTGACCTCTAAAATGTGACATAATAGGAATTTTCTCATTTGGGTCAACTAGTAAAAAGTTATAACTTTTCAAATAGGGCCTTCTAGAATTCTGAACAATTCATATCAACATGACATCAATTAATGTCCAACTTTGAGGGATTCAAAACATAGTCAAACAAATTCAAAACAACTCAAAATTTGAAACATAGGCTCTCTAGTATGGACACTAAATGCTTCCAAAGTGGTGATTCATGAAGCATAACTAGGTGTGAGATATTTAGATGCAAACAAGGCCTCCTGTCGCTATTTGACATGTAAAAAATGTAGAATTGATAATTGCTCAAGAAATGACTTCAAGAAATAGCTCAGAAAATCAACTTAACTTCATGAAACAAGTGGATATGCTGAATGGAAGGTGTCAAAAACATTAAACACCTCTTATGCTTCAAATGGGCAATTGGGTACATATGCATTTAAAAGCATTTATAGGGCTTAATTTCTCAATGGTACTCAAAATTGAGCCTTCAATTTTGAGTTCCCATAATAGCTCTATCTGGGGATGCATGTCCCTTGCAGGCACAGTAATGATTCAAATCTTTGGAATAAGCAAACCACACACTTTAACTTCAAAAACCTCTCTTGCACAACTTTTATTGAAAATAGGAAACAACTACTTCTACTATGTACAAATGATGGCCACAGGCCACTGAACTTCAACAAAAACTTTTACCTCTATCAAACACTTGATTCTAACTTATGTCTCCCTGAGGTAAGCTAGAAAAAACATTTCCATCAGTTCCACCAAACAAGTTAGCATCATGAAACAAATCACTTGGCAAAATTAAATCTACACCTTCACTTTCATAATGCATACAAAAACTAGCTGCACTTTCAACCACTTGCTCACTATGAAAGTTATGATCAACATTCTTATAACTATTAGACTCAAATTGAAAATTTCCTTCATTTAATGTGTTGGGACTAAAAATTGCATGTTTCATTTTTAGTCGCATTTCGAAAATTTTGAGAAATTTAGGCCTATAAATGCTTTTTGAAGCCTATGTACCCCGCTGTACCTTTGATCCCCAAGATGTGTTTAATGCTTCTAACACCTTCCTTTTAGTGTGTCCACTTGTTCCCTGATGATAAATTGACATTCTGAGTCATTTGGCGAAGTCTTGTTTTGAGTTGGTGTCATTTCTGCATTTTCACCTAAGTGTCAGACAATGAAAGGAGGCTATGTTTGCATCTAAATAACTTAACCCACAATTGTGCCATGACCTGCCACTTTGGGAGTATCTAATATCTATATCCAAGAACTTATGTTTCAAATTTTGAGTCATTTCGAGTCGGTTTGACTAGGTTTTGAATCCCTCAAAGTTGGTCATTTAAATTTTTCATGCTGATGTACTTTGCACCCAATTCTAAGAAGCCCTGTTTGACGTGCTATAACTTTTGACCAGTTGATCAAAATGCTCAAATTACTTTTGCATTGCATTATAGATGTCAAAGACTTGTTATGTTTCAAGTTTTAGCTTATGACGAATCAGTTTTTGAATGCGATTCCAAATGGAATTTCTAACTTTTTACTGGTGTCAGTATTTGGAAATTATTTGGTAGCCCTATTCATGGAGTCATAACTTGAAACCCGTGATTGGCTGGATCAAATGGATTACACCCCCATGTTGTTTTCTTATAATACTCCAAGTGTGTCAATTTTTAAGTCATGACGAATCCATATGCACACTTTTCCATGTCAATTATGTTTGCCAAAATCACTATCTTGCCATTGTTCCAATCTACAAAATCTGAGTGGCCTACTTTAAGCATCTTCCATTTGCGTCTTGTTATTCATCATGAGCCAAAATCGTAGATCCATAATATCCTCATGACAGAGAACCAATGCCCAAGATTTCATTACCCCATGTGCTCATTTGCCCAATTTTCAAAGCCAAATCCAAACCCGGTTTATTGTTTTTTGACATATTTATCTGCAAGTGTTTTTAAAGGTCAACTTTGACAGCTAATATCTTTTGACTCGGAATTCCTCATAAGACGAGATCTAACAGGGTGAAATTATGCAGAATAGAGAATCAGTGGGCCATATTTTAGAGCCTAGTAAGAGGTTTGGGTTAGTTTTTAAGGCCAGTCAACGAACCTTCTGGCACTAATTTGATAGTTTCCAGATTAGTGATAAAATGGGTTTCAGTTGATCAGTCAATGATCAAATTTTATTGTAATTAGTTCGAAATAATCAATGGATTACTTCTGCATTTCAATCATTTGGAAACAAATTTTTTTTAGCCAGACCCACTTTGGGGCCCAACTAATGCTATCAGATTTATAAGGCATGATGAAGTTTTCAACATGATTAAATTACGATTGGAATGGATTTGTTTTATTAAAGTATTGTAATGCAAAAGCAATATAGGGGGTGATGATATAATTGAAGTATGAGGGTAAACCTATTCTGACTAAGTAATGAAGATATTTGTTGTAGCATATAATACCATTTTATTTGAAAGTGTGAGAGGAGTTTGCTGTTGCTCTCAAGGCTGCAAAGGAAGGACTTCTCCACTTGAAGTGTGAATGCCTCCTTCAAGAAGTTGACAATATAAGAGATGTGGAAACAGTTGGCTCCATCTTGGAATATGAAGATGCCAAAGTCGTGCTATCAAAACTAGTGGATGAAGTAAAATCTATAGATATGTCCCCACTTGTAGTTGGCTCTAAATGTTGATTGCTCTATATAGAGGGCCAATGATATAATAGTAGAATGTTTGAAATAGGATGTGATAAGTTGGCTAAGGGTGCATTCTTGACATTGACATCCGACTATGTATAGGTTAAAGAACTCAAGGTAGAGAATTGCAAAGAAGGTGATTCAGAAGTGGATTGTAGTGGAATAGAAAGATGAGGTTTTATGGGCCATCCAATTTGTGATTTTTGTCAGAAAAGATTCTATAGAGAAAATAAAATTTATATGCTTATGCAAATAGAAGATTATACTTGCTACATATGCTAGAGAAGCCACCCTGGCTGCTATGATTATCATCGAAACTACAATGATTTAGAGGTGCACTTCAATTAAGATCACTTCCTATGTGAAAATTCGGAGTGCCTTGCAAAACAAAATTTTATTGTCTTTTCTTCAAACTTTGAGTTGAAGAGGCATAATCCAATTGAACATACTAGAAATATGTCCCACTCTCAATGCAATACTACACTTCAAATTCTTGTTAGCTTTCAATATAGGTGAATCGGAGATGAGCGTGAGTCCCATCAAGGCAGTAGAAGATAAGGATGCCTAGAGCAGAATAAGAGGTGAGAGGAGGAGGTAGGGGATTAAAAGGCCATAAACAGTGTATCCGTGCATCCAAGACAGAGTGTCCTCAATAGAAGCCATAGTTTTAAGGCGTGATGCTAGTCAATATAAGAGAAAGACCATGCAGGAAGAAGCCATTGAAGCCTTGCATCATATGAGGCCTCGCCCCGACCCTTCGTAGCCTTAGTTATTACTTTATCATTTTGATACTCACGACTTGAGATGTCGAGATATTATCTGATACTTAGAACATACTATATGATTTCATGTTCTGTGATGTTACTTTCAGATATATTGATGTTTGTCATTTAAGGCTTTATGTTTATGTATGATGATGAATTAAGTAAAATGAAGGATTAACACATTAATTTTTGGAATCTTTATGATTAAGAATTAAGTAGGATGAAGAAACCCTTATTGATGTACGTTTTAATTTATATGATTCCTGATACGTAAATATATACATATGTACATGTGATTTTACGAGACTACTGATGTGTGCAATGAGTGTGCATATATTTTAGCCGAGGAAATCGACAGAGGAACATAACTGATCTCTATGTGTTAATTTTGGAAACCTGTTGTTCGTAATTCAAGTATTGTATTGTGAGACGTATGTATGTATCTTTCCGTGATCAGTAAATGTTAATGTTCATAAACTATGTTCTTTTAGTGTCACTTGACACTTGTGAATTGTGTATGCTCTTCAGTGTGCTGATTAGGGTTAGTTGTGTACCCTTTGGACCTTAGTTGTTGTTTTTTTAATAAAGTTAGATTAAGTTATGATGTTAGTTATAGTGTTTGGTTTAGTTTTTAAATTAAATTAGTTAGTTTTAAATTCTAAGTTAGTTTTAGTTTAAGTATTATGTTAGAATGTAAGTTAGTTAGTATATGTTAAGTTAATTTACATTCTTTTGTTAGTAAGTAGTTAAGTTAATATTTGTTTTAGTTTTAGCATGTTAGTATCTAAGTTAGTTAATTTATTAAAGTTTTATGTTAGTTATTGTTTGTTATTTGTTAAATATTAATAATTTTAGTTAATTGATTAATATGTTTGTTTTAATGTTAATTGGTTTAAAGATATATGTTAATTCATAAAGAGTTTTAGTTTAAAATTAGTTTAGTTTAGTTGCTTGTATTTTGTTAAGTGTTAGTTAATAGATTATTTTGGTTGCTTATAAAAAGTATTAAATCTAGAAAGTTTCCTTAAATAATTTAAAAATCAATAGTAGATATAATGTTAATTAAGTAATGGTTATAATAAGAAATCAATTAGTCTTAATTTAAAATTATAGATGTAAGTTAGTTTCGATTTCGATTCATTCAATTGTTAGATATTATGGATATAATTGTTAAATTTAGATTTGATTTATTTTAATTAATTTTTAAATGTATTTAGTTTTGGTATTGAAGTAAGTCTGGCTTTTTGAGTACTAATTAGTTTTAGACTTCAGGTCATTGTCTATTTAAAATAAGTTTTAATATCGATGTTATTTGCTTAGTTGTTTCATTAAACTAATTTTGTAGTCATCTACATCATTTTTTTAAATAAATTTTACTATAATGTTGTATAAGAAATGTAAGAACATAAGTTTATCGATATCAATCTTAACAATGTAATCATCCTCATGTTTATAATCTTAAGATGTAATGTAGAGAACCTGTACTTAAAATGTTATCTCAATCATTTCAACTTAGAGCACTTTAATTAATAATTATAATTTATAAAAAAAAGTGTGTGTGTTTTTGCCCTCGTAGTTTGGGCATGACACATCAGTAGCACCATCTATACCCACTAAAGTCAGAAAAATAATGCTAAACAAAAACATAAATACAGAGGAGTTCAATATAGTAAGACATGGAACCCACGCACAAAGAGAACACGCAGACCAAATTTAGAAGTTCACGCCATTGAAAAGGTAGACTCCATGTTGAACTACAGGCAAGACATGCACATAAAGATGGAAAAGTCGATTATCAAAGGAGAGAAAATGCTGGAGCAAAAGGAGAGCTCCATGCCATGTTGAAGCAGCTCAACACTTGAACAGAGGTCCCAATCAAAATTGGTGCCCACACTAGAAATAGGAGCAGCCTATGCAATAGAAAGCCACAGTGGATGAAGAGAGCCCATGTTAAAGTAGAGGTTCCAATTACAAGCAAATTTTGTTGCAGTTATAGTTGAAGTAGAAGTTTACATTTTCTTTTCAAACGCCAAGCAATTAGCACCCATTGCATTCAAAGCAAAAGGAGAGCCAAGAGCAACAAAGAACAACCAATGCATAAAAAGATCTTGGGAAATGTTATTGTAGTTTCACCTTTGCCACGTTGAAGTATTCTCCAGGTAGTTATACTCTTCGCTACTCTTTTCCTTGCGAGATGTCGATGAGCATTTGTTTGTTATGGCTTACCATGCTGAGAACCCATGGTAAGAGGAAAGCGCCATATGTGAAGCCGCATAAGCAAAAGATCACCACAGTGTTGGAAACGTAGAATAGAGAAAAAGGCCATAGAACCATATTTATCCCACACTTGCTGTGGGGAAGAAATTTTTGTTTTTAAATTGTAAAGCACTAGTATTACATCATGAATTAAAGGCAATGGCTTTTGAGAAGGCGAGCAGATGTGGGGTCCCTAAGTGTGATGTTAGCAAGGCATAGACATAAATTTTAAATGAATCCACATGCATGAAGGACCACAGGATTGCGCCATGTGGCATATCCTGTGGTGCCCGCTTCCCCACATTATCAATTTGCAAGGAAGATAAGTAATGCGGGAATGCCGGCTTGCGCCACATGGCAGTGGGCCCCAAGCATAATAATGTGGCATTTCCATTAGCAGATGATAGGCCGAATGATATGGTAACAAGTGGTAGATGATCTTCCAGCTAAGCATGGATTTTGAGGAATTGATGTGGCGTAGTGTTCCACATGTCTCAAAGGCACATTCCCACATGCAACATGGCAGTTGTTGACTGTGCATGCAGGCATGCGAGATTGCGCCATGTGGCAAGCGGGTCTCGCATGGATGGTGATGTGAGGAATATGCAAATGATGTGTCGATAATCCAGCCAATAAAGGAATGCCACGTGGCATCAGTCAACCCCTGTTGACTAGATGGGGGCATAAGAGAGAAAGCAAAATATTTTTAAATGTCTTATGAGAATAGATGCGTTCAAAGAAGTTTTAATTTCAAAAAGGGATTTAATCTAAAGTTGTGACTTTAGATTTTTTAAAAATTTTTGAAATTCAAATTTTAAATAAGTGCAGACCTGAGTGTTCTAGTAGAGGGGGACATTTTCAAAATGAGATTCTAGAGGTTCTTGGTGTGTGATTATAGGCATATTATATAGCGGCGAGATTGGGAGAAGATGAACTTTTCGATTTCGGGGTCAGTTTTTGCATAGGAAGCAGCTTGTTCAAGCTATAGGAGATTTTCTCTCAGATTCATATTTTGCAACTGTATTCAAGTAATGAAGTTCCAAACTGCCTTATAACATAGAGATGACCTAAATGTGGTTAAAAGATAGTTGAAATGTAGTTTAGATCAAATTCTGATAGTATTCACTTAGTAAAATCTCAAATTTTACAAACATTTTAGTGAGCAAATCAAATATTTTGGCAAACAATTTTTCATCATTCAAAAAAGGATATTTACAAATCAATAATAGAAAAATGATGAAATCAAATGAAATCAAAGAGGTAGAAAGATGAAAGAGGTGATTCAGTTGCAAGAGATGGAATTCCAAGTGGACATATGCCAGTTGCATATCAGATCCAGGAATTCCATCTTCTCCTATATCTTTCATTGTAAGGGTCCCAGTTTTTGTTACTGAGGAACTAGTTGGTTCCAGTCTTGGTCATTAAGAAACCAAGTAGGTTAGCAGTTTTCTCTAGGTAATACCAGCAAGGTTCCATTGATTTACTGTGAAACCACATTTCTTTCAGCATATTCTCTCTTGTATGAACAACATTAGGAAGACTAATACATATAGTTCAAATCTATTAGGTTTCTCTGTGTTTTCATTTCATGCATATGACTATATAATTTCAAGGAAATAATACAAAGAACAACAGGTTGAGTTTCAGTTGACTCCTGTCTCCTTTATCAGCTAATTTTCAATGTTTTACAATCTTTGACATAGAGCTTAGGTTGTAGTTGCAGTCCCTTAAGGCTGTATGTTATTCATTGTTTCTTATGACCCAAGGGGTTGTGTAAATGCTTCAGGGAATTAACAGGATTGCAAGTTTTATGATGGGGATATGAGGTAAGAATGAGGTTCAGATTGAGCACAGATGTCTATTTACAAGTTAAATAGATAGATCAAATATTTGAGTATATAAACAAGTATTAGATACCCATATGTGTGTTTATGACTCATGATTTGTCCAATGGTTAAGACACTGATCATTTACAGGATCATTAGTTCTTATTGCTGCATATTTGAAGGTTTGTTGAATTCAACATTATTAAATCAAACGTGTTTTACCCTTACATGTTGAAGTAGGCTAAAAAGAACTAATCATCACTCAGCTTATGAATAGCATAGGTTTGCACCTAGCTACTGTAGATCTGTGTTGTTTCATAGGCCATTAGGAGATATAAAGGGTTTTTATCTACTTTATATTAGATTCAGTGTATGCTTTGATAATTGGTACCATATAAAGAATCTATAGGTCCACTCACCTAGGTTTAGCAGAGCCTGAAGTAGAGGAAGGGTCATGCCTTATAGTTGGCCTGTTGTTAGAAATGGCATGTTGAGAATGGGAGTTAGCTGCCCCTAGACATGTCACTTTCTCAATGGGATAATTGAAAGCCCTCCAGTGTTTTCAAAGACCAATATAATGAATCATGCATGCTATCAACCTTGAATATGAAGGCTTCATACTCAACTTGGGTAATAGAATCACACCTACCTTGAAATTGTGTATCCTTGTGTACAATTGGATAGTACTCGAAGGAGCAGTCAGATTTATACTCACATATATCATCAATGTCCGAATCTAAAACTAATACAGAGTCCTTCAATGATTCTTCACAATCAACAAATGGATTAATTGTCACATTAGAAAGTTCATCATTAAACTCATTACAAGGTGCATGATAATTTTCATTAATAACCTCATCAAACACCTTGTTATCCACATCATTAGATGCAATATCATCATAATCACTATCAAGCACGAAAGAAGAACAATTTGATCTCTCACAATAGTAGGATAATGTATCATCATTAAGCCCATCTTCAATCAAATCTAAAAATTCCATGTCTTCTTCAAACAATGGGTTGTTAACTCCATGTAGTGATCCTCTTTGAACATTTTGACAAAAAATGGGCTGATCATCATCAAGGTTTTCATCATATAAAATGTTAGTATACACTTTAAAACCATTACCCATTTCATCTTCATCGAGACTTTTAGCATGTGAAGAAAAATTAGAACCATATGAAGACACAACATCCACTCCATCAATGAAGCATGTAGAAATTAAATTATTGTTAATCTCATTATCTTCATCAAGGTGATTCAAATGTCTTGCAAACCTATCATTATTTATCTTACCAATATGTGTTGATGCATTGATCTTAGGATCACTCATGTACTACTGATTATTATTGAATGCACCCTTATGGCATTTATCCACACAACTAGTCAATCCATCCTTATAGATAATCCCTTTGTCCTCATATGGTCTAGACAAATCTTCTTTACAACTTTCAACCTCAAACTGATCTACACAATTCTAAATGGAATTTCACTTTTAGATTTAAAAATAATACTCATACCTTTACTTGCATAAGAGCACTCACTTCTATCATTACTTTCTTCTTCCCAATTTACATCAAATTCATGTGAAGACGAACATGTAATAGCACTTTCTTCTTCTTGATATGAGAAAAAACTCTTGTCATTATCTTAACATGATGCTTCTTCACAATATGTTAGATCAACAACTTCGCTTTCATCACTTGAAAGATCACTTCTAGCTTCTTCTTCCTCGTAATGTTGTATGCATGATTCATCAAGTGAACTAACTTTATGTTCTACTGCTGTAATACTATAAACATGTGCATTCAATTTAGTAAGAAGGGAACCATTTCTTCTTTGCAACAAAGAGACTTTATCTTTACATGTCTATATTTCTGAATTTTCAACAAAATTATCTACAATAGCAGGGGTACCTATTTGCTGATTTGAAAATAAACACTCCTTCTAACATTGATTTTTCCTTTGCACCTCATCTTGCCGGCAAACATTCCTAGAAAAGTGAGTCTTGGTTAATCCATATTTTATGTTATTTTCAATCTCTATTTCTGTCATGAATGCCTAATGTAAAGTCTTAGGTTCTTTATCTCTCAATAGATAGCTCATCTTTTTATCAAATGCATCAAGATAAACAACTAGACACACTTGATCATCTAGCTTATTACTTTTATGAATTTCATTTAAAAACTTTGCAAATCTAATATTAAATTTAGGAACTAGCTCATCATTCCTAATTTGAATTTTTAAAAACTTATCAAAATAATCAAAGATGCTTACTCTTTCCCCGAACTGCTTCATGAAGGCTGAAATTAATTCATTCTAGGATGAAATAGAACGTGCTATTAAAAATAAAAACCAATCCCTAGCATTGCCTTCTAAATTTTGAACAAACAACTTCATAAGAATGTCCTCATGAGCAATTTCAAAATCACTAACCAAGTCACTGAATAACTGAACATGATGGTTAGCTAAATTTTCATGGTTTGCACTGAACTTAGGTAAATACTTTATGAGATTATATGGCATAGGGTTAGGAAAACCATGAATTCCATCAAAACAAAATGGCATGTATCTCTTGGTAGAAACAAATCTATAATTATCACTAATCAGTTGCATACTTGATGAAGGGAAACTTGACATTCTTCAAACTTAAAACTCATTCACCATAAATACTCTTAGAATACATTACTTGCAGCAAATCTGGAATTCTTTCTATGAATTCAGAACTTCAAACATACTTCAAAATATAAAAACACTTTTATTGAATCTATCTCTTCACAAAGTATGCTAAAATGTATTAAATCATTCTCCTACTTAGTGCTGAAATTACCACTTGACAGAGAAAATTTGCAAAGCTTACATTCATGGAAACAAAATCACATGAAAGTGTAAAATACTTTTACTATTGCTTTATGAAAACAATGATCTATTGATTGGCATAGGTGTTGATCTCAATTCCTCACACCACTGATCGAATCCTTATAGAGCTGCCATCTCCTTGAGGAGAACTAAATGAAATCACTCATGTGATTCATTTTTATCTTTCATATTTCTTATAATAGTAGATCACATACAAAATTTCAAAACTTTTCAGTCAAGAATTCATATATTCTCTCTTCTTGCTTTCAACTTATCATAACTTTCAAATCTACACAATTCACTTGAAAAGTCATAAAAACATTAATATAACCAATTTGCACTGGTATAGAGATCTCTTAGAGAGTCATCAATCACAATTGTGAGAAAGATTTAAAACCTAATTCATAACATGACAAATCTAAACTAGATTTTCCACTTATAGAACTTTTTAAAACTTCAAAAACTTAGAAGAGAGAAACCACTTTAAAACATTTCCGACTCTAACTTGACAACAACAATTTGAAAACCAAACCAACTGAATTGATTGGAAATCAAACATAGTAGCAAAACAACCTATACTCAATCCTTTAAATAAAATGTTGTCTTGAAGAAAGCATCACTAGGGTACATGCCTTTTAAGTAAGGAAACTAGAAAAATACCTTAGAGAACTTACTATTGTAACTTTTTCCATGCACTTCTCTTGTTGTATTGAGCCTCCTTTCAAATTCTCAAGGTTTGTCTACCATTCAAATTCAATATAGTCCATAGTAGAGTTGCCATTTTTTTAATGTTTTGAAATGTTATGGGTTTCAAATTACCCCAATGAGAATAAAGTACATCTAGGGGCAACTAACTCCCATCTTCAACATACTATTTCAGACACTAGGCCAATTATAAGGCTTGACTCTTCTACTTCAGGCTCTGCAAAACCTAGGCAGGTGGGCCTTAGATTCAATCAATATGGTACCTATGCAAAAACATACTCCTAAATCTATTAAGTAGATTTAACACTTATATCTCCTAATACTTATGCAATAACATAGATCTACAATAGCAAATTTCACTTCTATGATATTCACAAGCTGAGTGAGGGTTAGACTTTTCAACTCTTCAACATGAAAGGGGAAAAAACATATGATTAATAATGTTGAATTCAAAAAAACCCCTAATATGCAGTAGCATGAACAAGTGATCCTGTAATTGATCAATGCCTTATCTATTGGGAAATTCCATGAATCAAACACATACATATGAATATTTGATACTTATTCATATATTCAGATATATGATCTATCCATTCACCTTGTAAATAGACATCTGTGTTCAATCTAAATCTCATTCTAACCTGATATCCTCATCAAAAAACTTGCAACCCTATTGATTTCTTTGATTAGCATTTACATAACTCCTTGAATTATAAGCAACAATGAAATGACATACAAACTTAGGGGACTACAACTATGACCTAGGCTCTTTGTTCAAAGATCATAAAATATTGAAAATTCAATGAGAAAGGAGACAAGATCTAAAATAAAAAGTCACCCACTTGTTGTTCTTTGTATTTATTTCCTTGAAATAATACATTCATATGCCTGAAATTAAAACAAAGAAACACCTAATAGATTTGATCTATCTGTATTTATCCCCACTATTTCTATTCATACAAGATAAATTACTAAAGAAAATGTGGCGTGATAGTATGGGAACACATCAAAACTAGAACCAAAACATGGTATCACAGTAGTGTGTGATTTTTTTCCCAAGACTAGAACCAATGCCATGAAAAAGATAGATTTGTTCTATGTCTAACATCTGTCCACTTGAAAAACCTCCTCAAGAAGTGAAAAGAATCTCTCTAATCTTTCCCTATAACTAGTGAATGAAATCCTTAACCATTTTGGCTCTCAAAAGCATAAAGTAGCTCAAAAAATTGATGAAAAAATAACAGCGTTGGATACTAGATCTCCAAACAAGGCAAAGCCAAAAATTAGTTAAAAGGCCTCCAGAATGCAATACAATCTTTTCAAAGTTTTTTTTTCCACATTTAGGCTACAAAAAGTCTTCAAATCTGCCCTTTAACCAATTTTGATGATCAATGATGAAATCTGCCTATTCTGTTGAGAATGCCCCAAGAATCACAAACTTGCTTATAACTCAAACTAGTGAACAACTATGCAAAATTTGACTTCATATTTGGAAATTTCATCTCTTTCTAGTTCCAATGGTATATTGGAGTGCCCATTTTGGTAAAAAAAAAAGCCTCTGTTATGCCCCTCTGAATTTCAGGTTTCCATCTGATGGCTTTGCATAGCACTTGAAAATTTCAAAAATTTGATATATTATAAGGTTTGAACTATGTCATTAAAGAAAAATTTATTTAAAATGAATATGCACATCTCAGAAGACATAATAAGAAATTAATTTTATGACTTTGAAACTTCCTTCTATCTTCTTCTAGGTCAAACTTGGTTTGACCATTGGTGACACGTGTCATTACATGATTGGCTCTTTTCTTGCATAGTTGTCAGACCCCTCCAACTAGGCACCACATGGCATCACTTGATTGGTCCTTCTTGCTACCACATCAGCATGCCACCTCATTATGCCACATCATGGTTGCTATGTCACTATCTTAACTGTAGAGCAACTTCACCTTAGCGACATAGCGACATCCATCATGTCTATGACATGGCATGATCTGGTGTATCTTCAAGATCTACCTGACACATCACATCCTTCCTTGAAATTTGTACCATGTGGCACCTTGTAGTTGGCCTAGTCATTGTCACATCATTAGTTCATTACCACACATACTGCCATGGTTGCCACTTGTCATTATCTAGTTTGCTGACTACATCTAGGCGAGACCCATGACCTTCTTGCTAGATTTCCATGGTTTTGTGGCAAGTTGCTATGTCACCATCGAAAAACTTTGTCATTTTCTAGTGGTGACATAGTGCCTTGCTAGATTTTTAACTTTTTCAATGGCTAAACTTCCATTCTAACATCACAGTCCTTGTATCCGTGTTCCTTTAACATTTATTCGACTCCTCTCCTCAAGCTATCTGGGTCAAACCCACCATGCAAGCTTGCCTTCCAAAAGGCTAGTGTCTAATAGAAACAATGAAATGTGAGTCCAATAATATTTAAAGACTAAAACATTCCCCATACATCCAATGTGGGATAAATATTTGAAAACACCCCCATCTTCTTACGCGACCACCTATGATTGTAAATCGGCCATTTGTGCCCTCAAAACCCTTTCTTAACAAAGCCAACAAATAAAACAGGTTATGATTGTGGAGCCGAAAAGTATAGATTGCTATAGAAACAACTATGGCCATAGCAGCTACAACCAATCTCCCATTTGTGGATGTGCCAAGCTTGGGGAATCCCTCTTAGACAGATTAAATGGCTTACCATTTTTAGAAAATATTTTTCTGAACTTTAGGGGAATATAGTTTTGTCCAAACTATATGCATTTCCTTTGCAACTCACATAGATGCTTGCTTCCTGCAAATCCCAACACTCTTGCCCATGCCATGGTGACTACATCCTTTAGCATGAATGCTGCTCTTACTCTATTTTTATGGTGTCTCCCTTTGTTTGTGTGGGTTCTTCTTTATTCTTGTTGGGAGTGTTTTGGGTCCTTTCTTGCATGGGCCTCCTTTATTGCTTCATAGCCCTTGTGTGAGTCTTCTCTTCCATACCTTTTGTGTAGACTATGACATCTTCCCAAAATCATGGGCTCCCTTTTTGAAAAACATGGCTCCTTTGACTTTGTGTGCTACTTGTTCTCCTTCCTATTTGTGGGTTCTTCCTTTTAAAAAGACTATCTTTTCCTTCTAAGAATATGTACTATAGATACCTCATCTTTGGATTTTTAAAAGAATAACCCTCCATGGAATAGCTCATGGATTAGGTCAAACCCACTTGGTGCAATATTGATCATCTTTTTCTCTCACCACTGTCTAAACTTTAAAGGCTTCCTCCAAATTAGTTTTCAATTGCACACACTTTCTCTGCTTTATCCATAGAGCAAACTGGAAACAACTTTCTCCCATGCTGTGAGTATCTAGGATGTAGAGTTTCTCATTTGTTGTGGCTCCCATCAGATGGAGGCTCATTTGTTCATGGCATTAATGGCTTCCCTTTTAGACACCCCTGCCTCTCCATGTGTTTCTTCCTTTGCTTTCTAAATTTTATAAGAATCTTCTAGCAAGGAAAATTCTTTGCTACAAGATCTAATTTTCCCTTTAACATATTAGAGTCTTCCCTCCATATTAGCACCTACTCTACTTATAATAGAATTTTCATGTAAAAAGTAAGCATGGCATATATTTGAACTGCATGTTGACCCTGTGATCATTCTTCTTCAATTGGAATAGCCTCAGTCTATTTATTCCATTATGACTGTATAGCTAACTTCTATTCAATGTATCACTATTGTGTGTCGAGAACTGCAACCTCAAAACATGACATTAGAGGATTGGATAATAAACTCTTGATATTAACATCTGATAATTATTATTGATTAACTTTAATCATGAGTAAGAGAAGATGAAGGGTTTTGCATCTTCTATATTTGAAACTACTTGATTGCAATCATGAAGTGATCATAATGTAAATTATGTCACCCACAAAAAAATTGGCATGCAAAACACAAATACCTTTGAAGGTGATAAGGAAGCCTACATGAATCACAATTGTGTGCTTCAAATGGTTTTGAAACTCCAAATATGACACAACTTTGAGCTTGCACCCATATGAATAAATATAAAAGATTGATAGACAAAGCAGCTCACTTTCAAAAGGTATAATAACTAATGGGATTTGGACACTAGTTTGTTAAGTTCCACATTCATATACAAACCCAGATTTAACTAACCCTCTTGTTCTATGAGATGATTTCAAGACATGCCATTTCTAGTAAATGAGATCATTCCTATCAACTATTTAACTCGAAGCACATCCAAGGATAGTAGCCATAATCTCTCCCATATACAAGATTTACTAGCCACTCCTAAGGTTCGCACTTATATGGATCCACTCAATCTCATAAAACTTGTTTCACATATTGAGAGTTTATAATAATTAGAAACATTATGATCATTCTTTCAATATATCTTAAAACCTTATTTGTTGTCACAAATCTGATGAATTTAGCCAGGCCCCAAAGTGGGCTCAGCTAAAAAAACATTTCATTTTCGAACAACTGAATTCTCAAACTGCCTTACTGAACATCCAACATTGACTAGATTCAAAATTGATTAATGCTCTGCTATTAAAAACTCATTTTATCATTAATCTGCAACTTGTCAAATTTTTTCCAAGACGTCTTTTGATTGGCCTTAAAAATTGACCCAAAACCTAACCAAGCTCTAAAATATGACACGTTGATTCATTGTTCTGCATACTTGCACCCCGTCAAATCTTGTCTCATGAAAAATCCTCAATCAAAAGATATTGATTGTCAAAGTTGCTTACTTAAAATCACCTGCACAAAAACATGTCAGGAAAACACTAAAGTGCATTTGGATTCGGCTTCAAAAATCTGATAAATTGACACTTGGGGAAACAGAAATTGGGGTGTTGACTCTCTGTCACAAGGGAAGTATGAATCTATGATTAGGTCTCATGACAAATAACTAGGCACAAATGGAAAGTGGTCAAAGTGGGCTACTCAAATTTGCAGACTAGAAACACTTGATAGAAAAGTAGTTTTTGCAAATGGAATGGACTTGGGAAAGTGTGTAGATGGATTTGTCAAGATTTGAAAATTAGCACACTTAAATTATTTGTGGAGTACAATGTAGTAGTACAATCCATTCAATATCACCTATCACGGATTTCAAGATATGACATCACAAACAGGGCTTCCAACCGATCTGCATTTCATGACACTAGGGAAACTTTATAAATTGCAAAGGGAATCACATTTGAAAACTGATCAAACGGATTTGTCATTAGCTCAAATTTGAAACATAACAAGTCTCTGACCTCTAAAATGCAATTAAAAAGGAATTTTTTCATTTGGGTCAACTGGTCAAAAGTTACAATTTGTCAAATAGGGCATTCTAGAATTCTGAACAATTCATATTAGCATGACATCAATAAATGACCAACTTTGAGGGATTCAAAACCTAGTCAAATAGATTCAAAATGACTCAAAATATGAAACATAGGCTCTCTATCATGGACAATAATTACTCCCAAAGTGGTGAGTCATGAAACATAACTGGGTGCGAGATATTTAGATGCAAACAAGGCCTCCCATCGCTATTTGACATTTTAGCAAAACATGCAGAATTGACAATTGCTCAAAATGAGACTTCACGAAATAGCTCAGAGAGTCAATTTAACTTCATGAAATGAGTGGATATTCTGAATGGAAGGTGTTAGAAACATTAAACACCTCTTATGGTTCAAATGGGGAACTAGGTCCATATGCAATTAAAAGTGATTATAGGGTTTAATTTCTCAGTGGTACTCAAAATCAGGCCTTCAATTTTGAGTCCCAACATAAGAGAAGCTAAAATTCATTCTTTAAGTATCATTGGAATTTCTTTAAGTGTATCTAACTATTTTCCTTTGACTTATCAAGCTTTTTCTGCTTGGATTAATTATGACATTACTAATTATAACTCTTGATTCAGTCTTTTTGAAGCCCTTCTCTATGTATCATGGGTTTGGTTAAGAGATTGAGCTATTTTCTTTCATTATAATCTCTTCAAAATGTTGAAGTGAATATTAGTTCTTATAATAAAAATTTATTTATAATTGAAAAACTAAAAATGAGATTGATTCACATTCAATTTGCAATGTAGTTTAGTGGGCATTCAATGATTGAAGTAGGAAAAACTTTGTAGATTTTTATTGTTCATCTATAACTGTTTTTAAAATCAAATATCCTATTTAGGCAGAGAGTCAATTTTCTACAAAGGATTTTTAATGCTTCATAAGTAACTCTATACGATATGTATATTTTCTCGAATAGAACTCCATTCTTTACAACCACACACATTTTTCTTATATTTTACACCTTATAGGGGTTTCTAAGTGAAATATATTCAACTAGAGATTTCATGTGGACACGACCTTTGGAAAATTGGGTAAGCATATCTAGTTCAATTGAATAGTTATTGTAGGGAATTATTTAATGTTGACATGACATAAGAGTCACATTGCAAGGAGAGTCATACGAAAACAGTGTTGTCAAAATGATATCATCAAATGATTATAAAAATGTGAGAGAAGGAAATTGAAACAAATATGTTTAAAGGCAAGTGAAAAGTTTCTTTTATAATGTTAACAATAATATTTACAAGGCATATGAATGAGGTACACTTTGAGCATAGGTGAAGTTGAGTGCATTTTTTTATCCATTAAAATCATGCTTAATTGTTGTTTCTTCTAGATTAGATTGTGTCTATATTTTTGCATGAACATTTTAGATTACACTCCATGATGCAAAAATAGGTAGTTGGTGTGGCTATGGGTTCTCATTTTTAACTAGTCATTCCAACCTTTACATTGAGTACATTGAAGTCATCACCCTTTCCTCTTGCCTTCTTAAGTCAAAGTGGTAGACTGACTATGTAGATGACACTAATGTGTGTTAGCCATGTGACACAGATAAGCTAGAGAATTTCCATTCCCACCATAATAGCATAACATTGTTCATCTCCTTTATTGAGGAATTAAAATCTAACAAGAAACTTGTGTTCCTTGACATCCTAATCACCCAAAGAATCAATGGTTCCCTAGGTCATTATTGTTAGCAATGGCCCAATGTACCTCACAAGGTTCATGGTAGAGCTTAATCACCTCCTTTGGTTCTATAAAACTATTGGTTGTATTGGGCATTAACAAGTCAATCTTTTGGTGTGATGATAGCCCTAGCTTTTCTAGCAATTAGTATTAGAGATTGGTCACAGGTTCAAATCCTGCAAGCCATGATGAGTGACACTAGGAGGGGGGTTGTTTATAGTCAGTCATCATCCCTTGTATGGTTCACAACATGGCTTAACTACCTCCTATGACTCTATGAAACTATTGGTTGTATCAGGCATTAATAGTTTGATCTTTTGGTGTGACAAAAAATATGGCCTTTGTAACAACCACGCTTACTAAAAATCCACCCACATGGACCACTACCTTCATTTTTTGTTGTGTCACCACCTTGGTTAACAAGTTTGGGTCCTTAAGGCTTTAACCACAAGATACTACCAAATTTTTTTATGAGAACAAAATAAACCAAGAGTTGGCTCATATTTGTCAAAATTTAAGGTAGATTGGGACACTTATAAGCAAATTGGTAGAGACATGAATAAAAAATCTCAATTACCTTCCAATTCTCCTCATACTACTCTTTTTGACATACTAAGCATTTATCTTCTCTATATTGAAGGGATATCATACAAAATATACAAAATACTTTAAAAAAGACATATCTAACATGTCTTTAAATCTTTCTCTTTGGATGAGTGTTAGTTTCATCCTCTCATAGTCTTGAAGGGAAATTTCTCTAAATCTAGAGTCTACTCAATCACATATGCATGTTTATCTTACCTTATGTAGGTGAAAACAATAACTTATTTGAGACTAGAAGAAAAAGAACATGGGAACAACATTAAAAATGAGCATCTCCTTATATCTTTACTTGCATATCCATTTACATCTATCAAACAACATATTTTTTTGGAGAAATTGAAATATTTTACAACAAAGACAATGTCTTCAAGAGAAAGTTAAAGGAAGCTATAAAATCAAGCAACCATCCCATGAACCTCAATTTTTTTGAAGGATGACGCTTAATTAATTCATGGAGACCCTTACTTTTGACATAAAATCCTCCAACAGTCAATACATTGACCTCATTTCTCTTGATGATAGGTTTTGATAGGTATTGACAGTTTGTATTGGATAGTGACTATGAGACGTATTTTGTTTGATAAACAAAGACCATGTGGTATTTTCATTCTAAATTTTACTTTGATTATATTTTTTGATGAAGGCATGTGGTATTTTAGTATTTAACAAAGATTATACTATTTATCTAGCTCATATTGCCACTAGTTATCTTATTGGTTCATATTGACAATGGTTATGTTGATTCTCTCATTTAAAAGTGCATATCAACATCGCCATGTTGATATTTTCTTAACATGGTACATATTAATTGGTAATTGCTATTTAACTTAAGTGGCACTAGATGGGTTGAAATTTTAGTATATTAATATTGGTTGTAGTATATTGACATGTTGATTAATGTACATGTTTTGTGATCATATTGATTGATTATTGATTTTATAGGTTGACTTGCTTTAGATAGGGGAGTATATGTTCAGGAGTGGTTATCCTTGTGTTGGTATGTTTTTATTGATACTTTGTGTATTAGTGGCATGATTTTCCATCAAGGAAAAAGGGGGAGCTTGTTGACTTCTTACTCTTTTATCCTTGATGACAAGGATAGCAAATAACCATGCAACTTTGACCAAACATGCAATAATGTTAGGTTTGGATTGGGACCTAAGTTTAAAGGATGTAATAAAAACTATAAAGTTGGTTGTGTTTCATATGTGTTATACACCAAGTTATGTGACTTATAATACAAAAATATGAATCAAAGAGTGAGGATGGTTCTATTGCATTAAATATGTAATATTAAAACAACAAAATTGACATAGAAACTTAGTCTTTCTAACTCCACATGGACATTATCTTATGAATAGATGTTAAAGGGACTAAAACTGAGTTTGGTACTTCTTATACAAGAAAATAACATTAGATAGTAACTTGTTTCTTTTTTTTCAAACCCTATTCTCATTGTAACCACCAAGAAGGTTCTGGATAATAGTTTCATGAAGAATTTTGGTCAAAGTATCTTGTGGGTTTTGACTATGAATATCAAATTTTCATAGTGGATCAAAAGATGGTATTAGTATTCAAATATTATTGAGATCCCATGTAGTCTCAAATTGATTAAGGTATCATAGGTTTCTTGGTTACAGGTATTTTCATTCCCTATATTGTTCATTCAAAATTTTCAATAAAGGAAAAGGAAAAGAGGAATTTCTATTGTATATTGTTATGGTAACAATTAGCATCTCTATTAAATTATCTAATGATTTGTTATACGATGTTGAAAATACACATGTTTTTTCAAAAGATTATTTTAGAACATATAATCATGGTTAATTTTTTAAATCACATTTTTCTTCTTTTCAACATGAGCATTAATGTTAGTTAAACCCTAACACGAGTTTATGTTAAAATATGAACAATAAGATGTGCGTAAGAGTTTTTGACTTAACACTAGCAAGGGTTGGTTACTTAGTTTTGATTCAAAATAAGATTTTTTTTTTTGATAAAGATTTCAAGTGTTTAAAAGATAAAACTAAGTTTGTGAATACCCTATTATAAAAACTTTAAAAATTAATGTAAACTACTTTATAATTAAAAATTGATTGGTAGTAAATTATATCCCTTAGATGGGCTTGTCTACTCTTGGTCGAGTGTAATAAAAGAAGATAGATATACAAAAAAATTTAAATACAATTAAAATAAATAAATCATTAGTCATAAAAGGAAGTTTTTGAAGGAATATATTTTGATTATAGAAAATATCTCCCTATAAATTGAATTTTTCTATCCACGTATCCATATGTAAATAACTATATATTTGATTGATTTAATTAAATATTGAATATTGTTAAAAATGTAAAATGTTCTTATAACTATCATTTGTTAATGAAATTTTAAGGTCACTAGTATTCCCTATTGTTCAACTACTTCATGAGATAGGAGTTGGCGCTCCTTAGAAATAGTGCTGTTAAATTCATTGTAATGAGTTGGTGTTCTGTGAGTCAATACAAATATGGGATTATAGTGTTTTTTCATCCCCAAGACAAAACAAATTTTTTTTTGAGGGCTTCCTACTTAGGAGATACATGTGTCATGTGATTTTATATCATGTCTTTTTTTATCTTTCTTTCATCACTATAGTTTTTTTGAAATAACTAACAATATTTCCTATTGAGATTTGTGACATTGATTAACCACCTTTTGTGTTCTAAAGTCAAGTGGTTATATTGGGCATTAGCAAGTCAATCTTTTTGTGTAATGAAAACCCTAGCTTGTAACAAGTGGTATGAAAGCTTGGTCATATGTTCAAAGCTCCTTGGGTAATGCTAAGGGAGGATTGTTGAGCTAACTATCAATTTTGTCCTTTAGGATTTGTGACATCGATTAACTACCTCATGTGTTTTGTAAGTTTAGTGGTTCTATTAGGCATTGCCAGGTTGATCTTTTGGTGTAACAACAACCTTAGCTTGCAACACGTTTTACTTTGGTCTACAACTTTGGATTAAATAAATTTCTCATCTTGCGATTGTGTAGTTCTTATATACATCTAAGTCTTCCTTCCTTAAGATATTATCATTTCATTATTTCACCTTGCCATTGTCTATATTTGCAAGAAAAACACAATTGAATCTATTACTTGTCTTGGTAAAAGCATAAACATTAAGAAGTGGTATCAAACCTTGGTCAAATCTTCAAAGCTTCTTAGGTAATAAGATGGAGGATTGTTGGACTATTTGCCAATGTTCCCCTTTTGGATTGGTGGTATGGCTTAACTACCTCATGTGTTGTATAAGCGTAGTGGTTTTATCAGGCATTAGCATGTCAATCTTTTGATGTAACAACCCTAACTTATCAAAAGTTGTACTTTGGTCTATAATTTGTATTACAAAAATTCATCATCTTGCAATTGTATAACACTCTGATTCATTTAAGTCTTCCTTCATCAAGATATTATTATTTCATTGTTCCATCTTGTCATTGTCTATTGTTATAGGTAAACAAAAAAGGAAAAATCCCCTGACTAGAGCAGGAACATCCACTTGATGCTTACCATTGCATTTCCTAGCACCCAAGAATGCACATAATCAATGTTTTGTCCACAACCAATTAACTCACTAAATGGTGAAGAGGGAATTGAATCTACTCCTTTCTTAACCAAAAAATCTAGTATCTCTAGCAAGTAGGAACTAGAAGAAGCATCAACTAAATGGATGATTGGAGAAATAGCTTCCCCTTTAACTTAGAGCTATACAAGTTAGACCATGAAAGTTACTACCATAAGGGCCCCTCATTGATAGGTGTATCCTTAGGGGAAGACCCCATATTGTCAACA
The DNA here is from genome assembly GCA_028749045.1 of Cupressus sempervirens. Lineage (NCBI taxonomy): Eukaryota > Viridiplantae > Streptophyta > Pinopsida > Cupressales > Cupressaceae > Cupressus > Cupressus sempervirens. Next base: position 557,106,029 of record CM053790.1, read on the forward strand.
CCCACGTAGAAAACCTTGGAACATTCCTCAAAAACTCACACATTCACAAAAATATGGGGTGGATCAGAATACCTATTAGCATCAACTAACCCTTCTCTGAACTCCTTAAGGTCTCCATTCATAGCATTGTAGACGTTCCCCACCCCTACTTCAAAATTTATCCCTTTCCCATAGTCAACACATTTGTACATAGAGAGAAAGTTCATAATTATTAGTTTGGTTGTGTGTGTGTGTAAATTGAAAGACACGTGACTTGTAGGTTATGAGTGGATTTATTCTTTTATTTTTCACAAATTTTGCCTATATTTATTAACAATTAAAAATTCAAAATTTCAAAAAATTATTGAATCAGGAGAGCTTGAATTTAGATGTCTAACAATTCAATTTTTAATTTTTTTTTAATGATTTTAAATAATGAGAACATCTTAAACCTAAATATCTAAAAAATGATAAATTGATTGTATACTTTCAAACCTTTATAATAATTTATGAAATTGAATGGTAAATACCTTAATCAATTAAATATAATTTTGAAAGTGATACAATTAATTTATAATTCTACCCTTATAATCAAAGGTATTAACCTTGAATTATTTATTTATATATTGAAAAAAAAATTACAACTGTAAGGGCAGTCAAAAGACTGTCAAAGAAGAACAGAGGAACAATGGCAATAAATTATACGACAACTGGAACACTTCGCAAATCAGGGCATGCAAATATGATTAAAAGCAATGCTACACGGTGTCAGTAGCACAAAGCTGAAATAACAAAATGATACGGAATGTAATAGTAGACAATGCCATAGCAAGCCTGTGCCAGCTGTAAGATTCCTCGACCTTCACCTCGATTCTCTTGTATCATCCAACAATGTCAAAATATAGAAGTTTAATAATCACAGCAGTCTATACTTAGATTATAGCATGCATCCGAATTACACTGCGCTTCGCCATTTTTGAAACGCACTAAATTCACGACAAACACATAGGAATCTCCTACTTATCAATCACCTACCTAATAATTCCCTTATTTCGTTCTCTAAACAAATTAGAAGTAGGAATTAGTATATCCATACATACTGAATTACGTTTTACATTCTACAGAGACAGAATAAACAACAAATATAAATAATTATAGCTATCACAAAAGAAGATAAAACTATCTACTCTCCTGGAACTATTGCTTCACTTTTCATGTCTAAATTCTGCATGATCAGCCTGGCTTTTCCTGCACTTTTCATGTCTAAATTCTGCATGATGAGCCTGGCTTTTCCTGCTGTATAAAGTGCTTTCCCCATTCTTTTCTCGTCGCTGTTTCGGGCCCATTTCTTGGAGTTCAACAGAAGGAGATGTTGGAATTTCTTTAGGCATTCGTTAATTATATCTGCCAAGGAGCTTTCTAATTCTTTCAGTAGCATTTCCATATTTGCATCATCATCAATCTGAATGCTGTTACAGAGCTTGTACACGGCATTCCCATATGCGGCCTTTTCCCAATCAAAAGAGTCATTGCCTCCAAAATTCTCCCATCGGTTCAAGCGGCCGCCGCGTTTGTTTTTCTTCTCTTTGACGCCAAGTGCATAGAACACAGTCGATATCATATTGACTCCCCCGGGCGGCTCTGTTTTGATTTGACATTCCCTTTTGAGGTCTTCCAATGCTGCTCGCACACATTGAGGTGTTGCATGTCTGAACGTGCTATCAATAAGGCGCCCTTTCTTCAGTTTCCTCTGCAAGATGTCCAAGAATCTATCGGCTGCTTCACTGATCTTGAAGTTGCTTTCTGTGTCCGTTTCCTCTACGAAATCTATAATTTCCCAGGCCTGAGAATACGCCTCCATGCAATCCGTAACTTCCTTTGGAGGAAAGTCATGTGAAGTGGAACAGTCTCCCTTATCCAATTCCGCATAAATTGGAGCGAAATGAATGATGATACTAAGAAGGGACACCGCTGTCATTTTCCAAGACTTTGTGCTCACGTCTGTGAAATGCTCTTCTACAACTAATGACCAGTTTTCTTCTTGTTGTGGATGCTGCTGAATCGGCTTCGTCTTCTTCGTGCAGAGGAAGTTCAATCCTGTTTGAGGCTTGTAAGGCTCCAAACAGCTCAACCCTAGACCGCGACCCGTTCTCTTGTTGATCAGAAACTCTAAGAGAGTTTCACACATGAATTCACCGTCTTCGTTGCCTTGAATAATGAGGTTCTTTGCCTTCGTTATGGACTTGCGGTTAGCTACCCACAGGGTTTTTGGACTGCGTCGTAACATCTGCAAGCCCTTCAACATTTCTTCGTATTTTTTGTAGTCTTCTAATGCATGCATGTCATGCATCGACAGTATGAACGACAACAGCTTACTCATTACTCTGTTGTGGAAAATCATCAAAGATGCGAGCCAACAAGCTTTGCTGAATGCAACCGTGACCCACTGTAGGACGACCACTGCACACAACAATATTCTTGGTACACTGAATGATATCTGCTCCTTGGCGACGATTCTGTTTACTTTGGACTCAAGAAATTCCTTCTGGCGTAGCTTGGGCTTCTGCGCCTGGAGCAACTCTCTCAAGTGTCGAGTCCAGAAATCCTCTAGCCTGAAGTCGCTACGCCAGGTGCTCTCTTTCCATTTTCTGTAATAAGCCACTGCTGTAACCCACCTCCATTCTATCACGAGCCATCCTATCAATATGAATACACATTGCAACACAGTGGCAGTGAACCTCAACTTGTCGTAGATATTATCAAACCTCAGGGATACTTTAATTCGTACTCCGCCAATGATGGTAATCACAATTTGAGTGGTGACTATGAGTGCAGCGGATGAGACCAAGGCAGATCTGGCAATGATATATTCAAGGGAGTACGCACGTGCAACGATCCAGTTTCTGAGCACAGCATCTTCAACCATCCGCCAGCAGTGTTGACAGTGACGATGATGACGTTCATCCTCCGCCTTCTTTGCTCTTAGCAGAGCATCATCTACTGTTCGCCAGCAGGAGTGTTGGTATAACGCCTCCACCTTCTCCGTAACAACATCTTCAACTCTCTCTAAACAGATCTGACGGTGATCGTGGTCCTCCGTATTCGCTCTTTCAACCGCAACCTCAACCTTAACTGTCTGCCAACAGGAGTGATCATGAGCGAGATCCTTCTCCCTCTCCTCAGCCATCAGCACAGCCTTTTCAACTGTCCGGCAACAAGAGTGACAGTCATGGTGAGCATGAGTGGCCTTCTCACCCGATTCAGAATTCATATGCCATGGGTCCTTGAGAAGCAGAGGAATCTTTTGGGCCAAGATGCGTTCAATACCTCTGCCAGCAATATTAGCGCAACCGAGGAGGAGGAGGAGCATAACAAAGCAGAGGGAGATCAGCGTGGCAAAAACAATGTAGAGAGTCATGTCGATGTCATTTCTTTCAAGGCATCCCGAAACAGAGCAATAGTAGCTCTCATGCTGATTTCTACGACGTACAATATAATACTCTGAGCTTAAATGAAGAAAGACGGTTAACGCTAGAGCCATTAACTTACCCCAGGACTCCTCAGCACGAGGATTTGCCATTCCAGGCATCAAATAGGCTACAATTACACACAACATAACTCGACTTGTATGGACCATCCAAAACTCATTCCACCTCATGTCATGATCTGTAGACACATCCAATGGCTGGCCCTGAGTACTAAGCAAATTCAGCAGTTGTATTGTGAAAGCGCTGAGCACAAGAAGATCACCAGGAATCCAGTGTGCTCTCCTCTTCAGAGCCTTTAGTACATCCCCTGAAATCAGAATAATAAATACAGCTATTACTGAAATTAACAAAAATAACTTCAGAACTTGACCAGCAGACTCCCCAGAATTAATCAACCCTCCACTGCTATTGGAAACCGGAGTCGTCGTATTGAAAGACATGATTTAACTCACTCAAAGCTCTTCGCCCTTGCCAAGATAATGTATAATACGTATGGCAGATTAAAGTTATGACAGTGTGTCACTCTTCACGTATCAAGAAGACTGCTTGAGAGCAGCGATTCAGTTTTAGGACCGTAGGATCACATTCAATTTTTTATTTAGTATTATTGTTTGTGTTCTTTAATTTAATCAATAGGTGTCAAAAACATTCTCAATCATTTGTTAAGGCTCTTGAATAATCTCTAAAGAAAAAATGTTGTTTTTCTAATTTATATTTTAAGTAAATAATAGTTTTATTATAATCCCATATGTGTTAAGTAGATGTAAGATATTTGAACATAATGTTAGTTACAGCATAAGAATGTTTTGAAGAGCATAGTTATTCATTTGGTGAATGTAATCATGTATTGTTGAAAGTGAAACAAAACTTCTATTTATGGAGATAGAGATCTTAGATGAGGATGTAGAAAATGTGAATATTAGACAGGAGAAATAGGAAGCTAATTTTGATTTCTAATTTCTAAGGTGAACTCATCTTTCCTTGTTTGATTCAAAGATTTCAAAGAAATAATGTGGAAATAAAAAAATGAAATTTTAAAGAATTTAAGAAGATGATCATGATTGTAGAAGTCCAAATAAAAGAGAAAAGAAAAAGCAACAAGTTTTACCATCAAGTTTTACCATCTCTATTGAGAATAAAGAAAATGATTACAAGGATATCAAATAAAAGAGAAAATATTTGGAGAAAGAAAATTGTCATCTATATAAATACTTAATTATTTTTAATAATAAATAGGAAATTATAAATATTCAAGGGTCATCCTTCATCAAGATAGATTTTGGATTTGAAGAAGGTTGCTATATATAGTGAAAGAAAATGGAAATAAATCTAATAAAAATAATTTAGTCCTTAGAATGCTATTAAACTGAAGAGAAATGTGATGCTTTAAAGCAAGTTAACAATTAAAGGAGTAGATTGAGGATATCAAATCTTGTAAGAAAAGGAAAAAGTACAAAGTTCAATTATTTATCTTTGTATTGATTTTTTACTGTATTGTCAATTTGTTTATAAGGATCTAGATTGTAGACTGATAATAAGGAGGAACTATTTCATTAGAGAATTTAAATCATTTTCTCCTCTATTTGAGGTCTCTGTCATATGTTATAAGTGCAATAGTTCTAGACACATTGGACTTTGTAGAGGTAATTTTATGAATCCTTCGATGAAAGATAAAAATAAAGTTGGCATATTTGTTTTTATATAAATGTAACACTGTTTAATGGAACTGAAATCCTAAACAACCAAAAAGTCTAGAATATAAAACAATAGAGAACCAACCACGAGGCCACAAGAAACCATCAATCCAAAAACTATGGAAACATCCTACAAACTAGAAAACATTATAAAAGAAAAGGGACTTAACATATAGATTAGCAACACAAAAATATGGGAGTACCTTGAGGAAACCTATCATGACCCCCTAAAAGAAACTCAACTATTATAAATAATTAAATAGGAAATTATAAATATTCAAGGGCCATCGTTCATCAAGATAGATTTTCAATTTGAAGAAGGTTGCTATAGAATTATTTTTTATGTATATAGTGAAATAAAATGGAAATAAATCTAATAAAAATAATTCAGTACTTAGAATGCTAATAAACTGAAGAGAAATGTGATTCTTTAAAGTAAGTTAACAAGTAAAGGAGTATATTAAGGATATCAAATCTTGTAAGAAAAGGAAAAAGCACAAAGTTCAATTATACAAGTAAAGGAGTAGATTGAGGATATCAAATCTTGTAAGAAAAGGAAAAAGTACAGAGTTCAATTATTTATCTTTATATTGATTTTTTATTGTATTGTCAATTTGTTTATAAGGATATAGATTGTAGACTAATAATAAGGAGGAACTATTTCATTAGAGAATTTAAATCATTTTCTCCTCTATTTGATGTCTATGTCATATTGTATAAGTGCAATAGTTCTAGATGCATAGGACTTTATAGAGGTAATTTTATGAATCCTCCTACAAAAGATAAAAAAAAGTTGGTATCTTTTTTTTATATAAATGTAACATTTTTTAAGGGAACTAAAATTCTAAACAACCAAAAATTCTAGAATATAAAACAATAGAGAACTAGCCATGAGGCCACAAGAAACCATCAATCCAAAAACTATGGAAACATCCTACAAACTAGAAAACATTATAAAAAAAGGGATGCACCATATATTGTAGCAACACAAAAGTATGGGAGTACCTCGAAGAAACTTGTCATGACCCCCTAAAAGAAGCTCAACTATTATAAATAATTAAAACAATAAATTTGGTAATTATATAATAATTTATAATATGATTAAGAAATAATTAAATACTATTATGATATGTATTTATAATCATAATTTACTAATAATAATTGAATATCCAAATTATTAATAGCTATATCCTATGATTACATTAAGGAATTGAAGATGGAGACATTAGTACAAGAGAAACCCATCAAATGATATGGATAGAACTAAAGTAAAATAGGAAGTTTGACTATTGAAGGTATAAGGAATATGAAGGGAACTCATTAAGTGAGCATGTGAACTTAGGGCAATAGAACATAAAACATCCCATCAATAAGAAAAGTGACAAACATTAGTAAGGTGGAGGATATAATTAAAGGTGGAAAAAGGATATGAACATAGGAGGAGCAAGATGATTTTAATAGATGTAGGATATTAAAAATAAGTAGAAACCAATAAAAACAAAAAAGTAAAATTGTCACCATGCATAAAATTTGAAATTGAGTAACCCTCTAAAATAGTGGATGAGGCATAAGGAAGTAAGGAAAAATAGGTAGAAAACACAGAGCCTATAAGGAGGACTTAGTAAGTAAATAATAATTGATATAATATGGAATAATAAACTAGGTTTTTCACCATATCATTTGAAACATATTACATGTAAGGAATTTGAATGGGATTTGGGGATTCCTAAAGTTAATAAAATCTTAACAAGGAAATGAGATAAAGTGATTTAAAGAGGTGAGTATAGAGAAGCATAATAATAAGGAAAATAATTTTCTTTTATATCTATTTGCTATTTTATAAATTTATAAATTTGTATAAATAAATTTGCATGTTTGTATTAAGGAAGGAGTTTTAAACATATTACAAACATAAATTTGGGAATTAGAAGTGTGTTGATGTTAGATCAAAAGAGGGGTCATTAAAAGTGGTATTTGAGCAATATCTTGCCATCTTGGGTGGTAGAAGAAACTATCTAAAAAATAAATAAATATAGATGGTAAAATTTATGGATCAATGAAAAAAATTTCACAACCATATTGTTGAGCATTGCACCTATAAAAGAAAGATAAGTTCAACAACATCATAGCAATTACAATAAATAGAGATAAGTTCTTTTTTGAACTAAGCACATATATTTTAAGTTGAATAATATGCATAAAATCATTGTTGAATATTTAAAAAATCTCTTCATTTTGCATTAATTTATATTTATTGTGATGCACAAAGCTACTCAAATTAAAAATTATCCACATAAGTGGCATGTCAAAGAATATAGGATGGAGGGTATCATGACTTGAGAAAGATGAAGTGTCTTAGTCAGAGTAAGGAGAAGATTCCTAATATTGGATGTTCTCAATAAGGATCCTCTTGAAGATTATCTCACACTTCGTTAGCATAATGATTGCACCATGCTATGTTGGAGTTAGCAATGGAGTTTTGAGAATGTTCAACCCAAGAAATATCAAGAAATTTGTAAGTTGGACTTATTTGGTGTAAAAAAAAATTAATAATCTAATTTTTATTCTATCACAATAGATATATTAAAAAGAGTAAAGAAAGCCTTCTATAAATGACTTTCCTATGGAGTCTGCAATCAAAGGAGAACTATTACATGCCCTATTATAGTACTAGTTAAGAGAAAGTCAGCAAGGGAAATTTCAAATATCTTTCCTATGGAGTCTACTATTAAGGAAGGATCATGAGAGCACCCTATCATAATAATAGTTAAGGGAGAACTATTAAGAAACCATCCTATTACTTTGTGATTAAGGGAGAATGGCTAGGGCACCCTATTTTAGTACTAGTTAAGGAAAAGACAACTTAATGTACCCTAACACAAATTTGTTTCCTACGGAGTCTACAAAAGGGAGCACTACTAGGACACCCTATTATAGTACTAGTTAAGGGAAATATGCTAAAAATTTATAACCCACACACTAGCCAAAATATAGTCATTTAAAATCAAATAAAAAAAATAAAACGAGGGCTCTATAGAGCTTAAGTCTCTACATTGTGTGAGGAAAGTGAACAAAGAAAAATTAAAGAGGATATATAAACATATTTTCTAAGAGAAAAAAAGTTGACTAAAAAAGTTGTACATAAGTATCAATAGAAGCAATATTAAAAAAAGTTTATTAGAAAAAAAGATGATAGTGATCATTTGTTTGGCTTTTCTCCTTTTTTTTGGTCAGAAATATTCACAACCTATGACAAGATTTGGTGGAATCAAGAGTATTGTTGATCTATCTATTGGGGTAGAAGGAGGGGAGGTAGGAGGAAAACTTGTACACACTGATGACCCTCTAGTTTTAAGAGTAGATTATCTTCTTTGTGCAACCATATAAGTAATAGGTGAGAGTACCTATGGAATGATATATAAGGTCACTCTAGAGGATTGTATTAAAATACCAGTAAGGATTTCCTATAATCTAATGAGTTTTGATACTAAAGGTAATGCAGTTGGAAATATATTGCATTCTAAAATGCTTTTCCTAAGAGATTAAAATACTAAAGATGAATATATATATATATATATATATTTGACTACATGTAAGGTGGAAGCCTTAAAACATTCCTTCATGCTAATTCTCTCATTGAAAGTTTTTTTTCTTTTACAAATATATTTTTTTAGAGACTATCATGTTTCCCACCCCTTCTAGCTCTTGTACAGGCTTACAATTCTTCTATTATTTCTTATGCTAAAAACATTAGTGTCCTATGATAGGTAATAGATCTATTTGAAACCACATTGCTACAAGATTGGAAATCTGTAAAGATTCATCAAATTAAATAACATAAATTATGAAATAATTATGTGACATTTTACCTCAACACCATTACAATTCACTTTTCATGATTTGTAACAATATCCTAAAATTTGAGAGTACACCATTAGAGGGAAAATGTTGGTTATATGAAAATCACATATTGAATTCTTTGGCTTAATACTTTCTATTAATGAAATTTTTGCACTTGATATTCCAACCAAATAATTAATATTTTCAAGGGAGATTTTCATTTCATGGTGTTACTATAAAGACAAGTCCCATTTTTGTATGTTTGTCAACAATAATATTGTTCCTAACTTTCTATTAGGGTACATTAATTGGCACTAGATGTGTTGAAAGGATTGGAGAATGTAGAAATTAATAATATAGTTAACTTGTAAAGAAGAATCTCTACCACCAAATATGTATTATGTATATTGATGTAAATATGAACTATATTCCCTTAAATTTAGTCATGAGAACCCTAAACTATGATGCCAAAAAAATTCATATGTCTCACATTTATGTCTTTACAAAGAGTCTTGACCATGTGATCATAGATACTAACATGCATTGGGAAGTGTCCGCATCATGTTTGAAGTCGTTCTCCTTAGGCATAGTGTAATGTACTGTTCAATGCAAATGAATGACACTGTAATTACACATAGTTGATTAATGATGGTTATACTTTGTTACTTTGAAATATTTTTAAATTCTAATCATCAATAATTCCACATCTTCTTGAAATGTCAGGCCTATCTTAAGTTTAAAAAGAAATTGGTTTAAGGAAGAAAATAGTTAACAAAGAGGGCTATAATATGAGTGGTTGATAATTACTAACCTAATGCAAGGTCAAATTTTCATTTTTCTATTGATTCTTTTCATGCCATTTTACAAAACCATAAAATAATCCCACAAGAGACACACAATTTAAATGTCAAGAATATTTGACTCTCTAGGCTCTATGGTATTGCTTAACATTTTTGATTACATCATCAATATCACTATTTTAAGTAATGAAGGTGATTAAGGCAGCCTTCAGCTCCTTCAACTTCATATCAAATTTTTTCTTTGCCTTGTACACAACAATAGCTCTAAGATCCTACTTGCTATCATAATGAATAATATGGATCAATAAAAGTTAGCTTTCAAAGTACAAATGTCGAGTAAATATAATCTTCTACATTGCCAAACACTTTCCTACCTAAAGTGATCTAGAAAGGCCTCAATAGTACACTTTTGCACTAGAAATAATTCAAGAATATTATCTTCCATTTTCCCTCTCTCTGGTAATCCTATGAGATCATCAAGACTTCTATCCACTAAGTACTCCTTGAAAAATACTGCAATAGATGAAAGCACACTGCCTTTAGCCACAAGATTATCTTTACAAAGAGGTTGAAAAATAGTTTCTAGTGGTAGCATTTAAAATTTAAAAAAGAAAGGTAGTGCACTAAAAACTGTAAGCTTCTTTCATTCATTTTCTTGAAACATTTCAAGTTGACTATAAGAAATTTTGCACAACATTTTCAAGATTCTTGATAAGAAAACATCTCCCGCATTGTATCTTCTATATGTAAATAATAAATGGAAAAATATTCTTCCTTGAAGATTTATAGTTAAAAATAGAAAAGGTATGTCAATTACATTCTTCATGATTTATGGTACCAGGTTGTGTGAAACCTCTTGTGAAGACCACCTAAAAAATATTCATACTATGAACATGGATACATTATTTATCCCAATGAGCCATAAATTGTTGGTACAAACCAATTGGTCTTAACCATCTTTTGTCATCCAACTATTTACTAGAAATGAAGCTATCCATGATAAACATGTTCTTAGTGTTTCAACTATCCAACATTAATATTGAAACTAACTCCTATTATAGATTTATGATGAATTTTCTTATAAAATAATAGAGTGACCTTTTGTTTAGTAGAGCCCTTATTTGAGTTTCTTATTTGTTTATGTCTCCTCTGTGCTTACTTTTTAACTTGGCATAAGAGTAGTTTAGTGTATTTGACTTGGCGTTAGAGAAATTAGTGCTTCTGATTTGGTATTAGAGCCAAAGATGGTAATGGAGTATTTCAAAGGTAGAAGATCCATTTTTATTTGCGGTTTGCAAAAGTTCCTATGATAATAATAGTGTATGTAGCTTTGTTGTAGAAGCTTATGAATATGAAAAATGTCAAATTGATGATGAAGAGTATCGAGAGGAAAATTCTAAAAACTTGTGGACAAAATTAGAAGAAGCCTTGAAGTGATTACCAATTGTTTTTATGTAGTGGTACATCATATTTTGTGTTCGATTGATACTGTGTTCTTACTTCACTCCAATAGAATGAACTAGTATGGAGAAGGTGTCAACAAATTTAAGAAACATGGGCTTTGAAATGTTCATTGCAAGGTGGGTAAAAATAATTAAAGTGAGAGATTGCAGGTCTACTATAAAAAAGAGAGAAGTTGTGAAAAGAAGGAAACTAAAGTTGAAGTATGTTTGAGTTAGCATTATGTGAAGCTGTCAGTCAGAGACTATTGGTCTATACAACATTTGTGTGCAAGTTGGAGTGCTAGAGAGTGCATACACAATTCTTGTGATAGAAAAAGATCTTAAAATGCTACAAAGTGAATGAAGATAAAAGTTAAGGTTGAAGTTGTTTGAGATATATAATTCAAATAAGTTAATCAGATGTAATGCCCACTCATAGTTTGCTTTATATTATATATGTTGAACTCTTTTAGGCCTATTTTATACATGTGTTAGTTTCAAAGATATATGGTATGATGTTATTTCATGACTTGAAAATATTATTTATGATTATATAGTTGATTACATTTCATGTGTTGTCTAATGATTATGATTACTTACATGTTAATGTTGCTTTAATGATTCTTAGTTGGTAAATGTGATTGCTTTCATAATGATGTCAGATGATATGTCTTTAATGATGATTGATTTACATTCATAGTAATGCATAGTTATATTTGAGCCTTTGATGTGTTGACTCATGATTCATTTTGGTACTTACCCCATACTTGTATGTGTATGGTGCACATGTCTATTTTACTTTTTTATCTTACATGTCTAATGTGGTTAAGGGAGGGAGTCATAGTCACCTACTAGTTGAGATCTACATGACATACCACTCCCTATCATTGCCTGTCTAGTTTAGTTATATATTTGCATATGTTCATTGTCATCTTTTATGTAGGTTTTAGGTACTGGGCATCAATTTCCCTAAATTGCCAGGATGAGCTTACCCTATCACAATAACTCAATGGTAAGAATGGAAAGATAATGATCAGCTCTAATCCCAATTATAGCCTAAACACTTGTCCTAGAAGGAGGACTCATTTAACTCTCTACCCATTTTTAAACCTGCAAATTTGTCTTTGTGTGTGTTGTTTGAGTTTGGGTTTTGAATAGTTTTGCTTGCGTGGATTTGACTTTGTTATTTATTTGGTAAAATGTTTAATTCTGATATTTAGATCAATCACATAATATCAAAATTATTAAATATTATTTAAATAAATGAAAGAAGTATAACATCACTTGATATTTAATTAATTACATACTTATTCTTTTATTTAAAAAACTTGATTTAAAAGGTCTAAATGTGAATGTTGGAGAAAATTAAAATTAAAAAATTTTAAGACTAAATATTGATTTATCATGAATATTTAATCAATGATAGTAAAATTATAGTTGCAAATAATTAGTGGGCTTTAATTATTATTAATGATTAAACCAATAATATGCAATTTAATTACACATTAACTGATAAAATTAAAATAAGATTTTTGAATGGGGAATAAATTATTTAATTTAAAGTTTATTTATTATAAAATGATAAACCTATTTCGTGAAAGAAAGTATATCAATAAAGAATATTTATCTATTTAATATTGAAAGAAAGGAAAAAAAAGAAAGAAAGAAATTATGTATCTATTTTCTTAAAAAAAAATAAAGTGATTTTATTAATTTTTGAAATATAATAAAACAAAGGAAAACTATTATTTCATTTTAGTTGAGTTACATTCTTTTGTAAGTTTACTCATTTTAGAAACTTTAGTTTTATTTGTTATATTTATTTAATTTTCTTTATTAAAAGGTCATTCTAGTCATTTTGAGTGGGAAGATTTCTAGAGAACAATCAAATAATTTAGAAAAAAGATTTTAGAAGACAAGTTACAGGTTATGCATTAAGATTTTGAAGTAAAAGTTTTTTTTCAAGCTTGGAAGTGAAGTCTACACTTGAGTTTTCTTCTTCTTCTTAACAAATTAACTTGGTGTTTGAAGGTAGGGGTTTTCAAATCTCTTTTCAAATTCTATAGGAAAGATTGCATTCTCTATGTATCCTTTATTATGAACAAATTTGTTTGCAGTTACTTGTGTGTCAGATTGAGGGTTTGAAATATGCAATTTTGCTATAAATTTTATGTAATAAATTTTATAAAAATTGTAAAGATACTTTTAGACATCCATTTGGATTTTATTTAACATATATAAATCATATATGATTGTTTTATAAATACATGGTTAAATATTGATTGCCATGCTAAAACTAGGCCTATTTGGGCTTGATTTTTCAATTAGAGACACACAAACACTCACTCACAAATTTTGGAAAATATATAGCTATGAAAATATCTTCCTTCTTATTGTAAATAAGTATATTATGAGTAATTTTATTTTTTTTCATGAAGATCCAATAGTTCAAACAAAAGTTAATGTCTTTCTTCTAAACTGGTAACCTTCAAATCTGAATAGTGCTTCTAGGAAGATTCATATTTTACACCATTCAAATGAAATTTTCCTTAGGACTAGTAACAATGAAATATATTTGAAATTAAATTATCTTCCCATTGATATAGATTATAGATCCATATCATTCAATATGAGATTATATCATCTAAATTACTGACTTATTTAGATAGAGAAAATGCATAAAAAAATCACTATTATGAACTTCAAAAATGTTTTATCTTTATTGTTAAATATTATTGATTTAGAAGTAATAATAATTAATTATAAAATTATTAGATAATTAATATACTGAATTTATCTACACTTACATACCCCTTTATTTAATCAAATAAAACTTTTGAAAACAACCTATTCCAAATCATTTGATGGAACCTTGCATTATTTGATGTGTGCTTATTTGAGGTTTTATAGTATTTTTATTGTGGTGGGTTGTGGAAATTTAATTTGATATTTTATTTTGTGATGGCTTTTGTGTGAACTATTCAACTGGCCAAACTAGGATGTGCACCAAAGGCATCTTTTAAAATTTCATTTTTGATGGTTATTTGAATAGATGTCAAGATGTAGTTTATGATTCAAAATTGAGGCTTATCTTTATGAGATTTATTTGGTGAGAATATACAATGGCTTGATTTTTGAGAATGAAAATATTTTTTGGTTTCCTTTTAAGGAACCGAGTTCTATCATTATGAGTGTTGTGGTATGGGACACAATTGTGGTTTATATCATTAGGGAAGGTTCTCTAGATACATGTCTTTTGGAGTGGATTGAAATAGGGGTCTAGGACCCAGAATGGTCAGTACCAAAGTAAGATATTGTAAGTTGTGTAATAAGTGATAACATGGTAATTAAAATATCTCACCTAGAGCTTTTCCTTGAGATACATTAAAAATATAAGTTAGAGATGTGCCTCACCCATTCCTTGAGTGCTTGTAGAGGCTAAGGGTGGGAATGGGATGATACCTAGTGAGATGTATTAGTAGTTTTCCTAAGCTAAATGAGAGGGTATTCTAGTTCCCCATGTGTCACATTGAGGGTTGGGGGTCCAGGGTGACTAGTCCAATGTAACTCAATGCTTGAGGGTCCAAGGTCTAATGAGAGACCAGTCTAGGGTAACTCAACTCTTGAGGGTCCAGGGTCTAGTGAAAGACTAGTCCAGGGTAACTCAAGTAGTTTGACCATGTGATGAAACTCCCTAGTATGTAGCCTGAGTCTCTTTTGTAGGTTTTTAATTTGCTTCTAATGGTGTGGTTATTGATGTTGTAGTTATTGTTGGTGTTTACTTTCATTGATGGTGATTGGTGATTCATGCTGATTGGACTTTTGACATGTGTCTTTTGAATTGAGGTGGATATGCTTTGTGGACTTTACCTCATGATTTTGGTACTTGATATATAAGTTTGGTATATGTATGTTGACTTGGTATGTGGTTTTGGTATTGGATGAGAGTTCTTTCATCTTTGGTTATCTTTTCTTCTTGAGTGGTTTGTGTTTTCAATTAGATAAACAGGTTTTACAAGGAACCTCAAACCCGAAAGTTAGTACAATTGAGTAGTTTGTGTTACCCTTGAAGTAGATTTGGCTATTAGGATTCCTTGCCTAGGAATATTTTATGGATTTATTAGTTGTATGTGGACCATTCATAATCTTTCCTACATAGTGGGAGTGGAAGCCTAACTACGTAACCATGTGGTTAGGAGGTAGTGACATCTTACTATTTGGGTTCCCCTCATATTTACATATGTTGGAAGCTCAATGATGTAGTTGTACCTTTACCATTATTATCCCTACCTTTGAGACTTCTATTCAATTTATGTATTTATATGTTATCATGTATTTTGTATTTTGATGTACTTGTATCTATTCTCACATACCCTATGACATGTGTAGTG
Organism: Cupressus sempervirens; assembly: GCA_028749045.1. Taxonomy (NCBI): domain Eukaryota; kingdom Viridiplantae; phylum Streptophyta; class Pinopsida; order Cupressales; family Cupressaceae; genus Cupressus; species Cupressus sempervirens. The sequence goes on from CM053790.1 coordinate 557,121,663, forward strand.
GATGCTATATTCCATTAGATATATTTCATTTTATCAATTGTATTCATGCATTTTATTATAAGATTAATACATTATATTTTATTAAATATGGAGATTGCACTTAAGACTTAAATAATTAATTACAAAAATCTTAAACGTGACTCAATGTGAAGGAACCCTTGAGGAATGAAGTCTATATTGTAATTGAATGTGAAAATTTTATGTTTGTGTATATTGCTTCCACATTGTTACTTTTATGTTGTGTAATTTCTTTTTTATAAAAATAGTCCAGTAAAATTTGTAACATATTAGGTGTATTTCTTTTGGGTTCTTGAGTGGGGGTGCTATATCAGATGTATTTGTAATACCTTTTTAAAGGTTGTGAATGGATCATGTATGAGTATCTCAAGAATTATAGATATTAGTTGCAAAAGTTAGTTGTGATTATGTTACCTAGGTTTTTAGAACCCTAAGTATTCCCCTCCCACTCAACTATGTGAGAAATTAAAAAGAGATTTTAAATTATTTTGCATTCATATAATATTTAATTCTTCAAAGAAGTTAAATATTAAAGCACAAAGTAATTAGGTATTAAATTATTATATAAAATTAATTTCTCACCTATTTCATTCTAGAAAAAATTAATTATTATTTCAACATATGAATGCCCATAAGAAAATAGAAAATACAAGTGGGTAAGTTGATAGATAAAAAATAAATTAATTCTTTGAGAATTAATATTATTGTAAACTACGAAATAAATATTGCACTTAATCATAGGAATGGAAGTTGGGAACATAAGAAAAAGGATAAAATGAAAATTGGTTCGGTAAAAAGAAGTTGGGGCTAGTTGAACATTTTGTAGGGGAATTATTTAATGGGTGAAAAAGAATTGTAACAGTTTCTTCTTGTGTTTTAAAATATCTATACATTTTTCAAGAAAGGGGAAGGCATTTCGAGTTGGAAGTTTTGTAATAGGGAAAAGTAGAGATTTATTTGGTTTTAACATAATTTTATTTGATTTTCAAGAATAGGGTAATCCTATGGTTATGCTATTATGTATTTGAGATGTAGGAACTTCATATGTTAGATTTTGGAGTCTGGATATGAATTTCTTAGACTAATTTTGATTATCTAGTAAGTTTTATCATATCTAAGATACATTTCTTGTATCATCATTTATTGTTTGTAAAATGAAGAAATCGTCCTTCCATTTTCTTTGTAATAAGAAAGATTGATCAGGAAGTCTTGTGGCTTCTTGTTTTTCTTTCTTCTTCTATACAATTTATAAATCTTGAAATTGCATTCATTTCATGTCAATAGATGGATGTCAGTAAACCTCAGTGCCTTCCAAGTTAAAGGTATATCCTATCATTAAATTCATTGCAAATCTATAAATGAGGGAGTTGCACCTCTCAATTCAGAGGGTGGTTATCAATCAATGATAACTGATACAACTGTTAGCTTGTCTGTTCTTCCTAATTAGACATATTAAGTCATTATACACATTTCTTTTTGAAGGAAAAATCTATTCACTAACAGTTTTGCCAACTCTATTGGGGAAGAAAGAAAAGTTCCAGCGCTTTCCTCTCCTTTGATATTTGAAGGTACATCCCGGTGAAAGAAGTCTAGTGTTATGGCTTTGGTTGTAGCCTAGCCATGGGGAGCTCAGGTTGGGCTATTTTCTTTTTCTCAACACTCACCTAAAAGTTCAATAGAATATCTCTTAAAGTTTTTTGGCAATGCATATCAAGACCCTAATGATCACATTAAAGAAACTACAATCACTTTTGCTATTCTTGGTGTGTCAAAAGAGAAGATATTTGTAAGACTATTTGTAGGGAGTCTCATTGGGAGCGTTGCTAATTGGTTTCAAAATTTGCATAATGGTTGTATCACCTACTAGAGTGACCTTGAGGTAAAATTTCTCCAGAGATTTAAGCCCATAGTTGACATTGTTGAGTTATTATTAAATTTCTTTCAAATTCAAAAGAAGGAGATTGAACCTATGAGGGATTTTCTAGATAAGTTCAATAGGTGCGCTAGTAAAATTCACCAAAATACCCAACCAAATGAAAATAATCAACTGTGTATTTTTATTGTTGCTTTACAAAATGAAATCAAGTTTTTGATAAAGTGCCAGAGACTAGAAACATTGCAAGATGCATAAAGGGACGGTATTCTTTTAGATGATTTCTAAGTGGAATGAAGTGTAAAGAAATTACATAGGTAGGAATTTTTCTCGGTGAACAATAGAATTATCTAAGGGAAAAGCCTACATAGAAAATGCTCATTCTTAAAGCAGTAAAATCAACACCTCCTATTTATCAAAGTCTAACAAATTTCAATGATAAAGATCTCCTAATCGCTCTTGTGATTGAAAGTATTCCCTATAATGTAGCCAGAGCCTACCATCTACATGTTGATTATGATGATGAATACACCTCATAGTCAACTGACTCAATGATTGGCCTCAATATACCTCCTATTGAACAAATCCTGGAGGGTGAAAGATCATTTGAAAACTTATTAGGAGAGTTTCAAACTTTAGAATTTGATTCTTTGATATTTGGGACTACTAATCCTATTTGATCGAATAATGTTGTTCATGAAGATATGAAGGATAAACATATACAAGAAAAGATTGATGATAAATACTCTTCTAAAATTATGGTTGATCACACAGTGCAATATCTATCAGCATGCTTCAATGACTCTTCCTATGAACATGAAGTTGATTATGAATTATTCTTGTTTGATCTCTTTGAGATTAATGAAGCATTACTATAGCCTAAAGCACTAAATGATGGACAAGAAGCAGAAAAAGATTCATGCATTTTTCAGCCCCTTGTAGATCTTTTCCCCTCTTCCTTTGGAGGAATCAATGTAGTAAATTACAATGGAAAAATCACATGAGAGATCCAAAAATCAAAGAACTCAAGCTATAGAAAAAGTTGTTGAAATTCCATCTATCTTTTTAAAAGATGACATTGATTTGAAAAATGTGGAAGAAAATCTTGAATCTATATTTATTTTCCCTCCTGTGCATTCATTTTCCATACATGAGTTAAAGATCACATTGACCATGTTGCTCACTTGTGTGTAAAACATTCTTCCATTCTACCAAGGATTGATTCAGAAAGGCTAATACTTTTTCCATCCTATAAATGGTCACATTTAGTTTTTAGGGTTTCCCCCTCTCCATTGTAAATAACAAATTTTGGCTTGATTAATTTTGTTTTGTTTTCTTTATGGTTTCAATAAAGGCTTTGTCATTTTTGAGCCTTTCCCCTTTCCTTGAGGTAATGCATACTCTAAGGAGTTTCAAGAAATAAAGGCCCTCCCATTGATTGGTCATATCCCATGCTCGTCTACTGTCACTATCCAAATGGGTCATACCATGTGATTTGAAAGAAAATTCAAAACTTTATTAGGCCATATGAAAGTTTTTCTTAAGGAATGGGATATTTTTCAAAAGGTGGAGTTTTCTAATACTCATATGTATGAATGTTGCACTTTTCTAAATTTACATCAAGAGGTGCTTGGGATTTTGCAAATATTTAGGGCTGGAGGTCTCAATCATGAAGTTATGTTTAACTTTTATGATTGTTCATTAGTTTTTCATGGCTCCATTTTACAATAATGGGCACAAGATTCTAGCCACTACACTTTTTGGGGGCCAAAAATTTGATTCATCATGAGTCACCTTTTGTGTAAAGATGATTTAGAATAATAAGAGATGACACTATGGATGCATATGTGCTTTTGATTGCAGAAGAGGTTTCAAGTAACCCCTTGTATGTATAACATATTTATGGGTTAAAACAATCAATTCAATGGCATATAGTTACTAAATGGCATATATCAATTCAATGGGAACCATATTTTGGAAGCCAGTCTATGGAATCAGAGTGCACTACAAGTAGATAATATTCTTCAAAGTAGTCTACCATTAAGTTTTGGGCATTTGAACTGAATTGTTAGCACTAGCTGGAGTGCAGTTTCGAATAAGATAAATATATCTACTTATCTCATATGGTAACTGGGTCAAAATAAAACACACATGGGATAAATACAAAGTTCATGGAATATATAGTAATAAATGTTACAGACATGCATAGACAGGAGATGAAACAAATTTCAAACTAGCTACCTTGCCATCATGTCAAATTAGAGGATTATCAAAATAATTATAATGGATAGATAATACTCTAAACCATTCAATAATATTATTTCCCATGATCATGTTGGTGCCTAAATCTCTCGATGTCATGAACCCTAGTCAACATAATGATGCAAATTTTAGGGACAAAAAGTTTGAAAGGTCAAAGTATACAAATGAACATAGCCATGTGCAAATGGCTCTCCATCTCAAACTGCACGTACTTTATTTCTCTCAAGAAATATCTTGAGCTAAAAAGAAGAAAAAAAGTACTTTTACCAAAGACATGCTCTAAAAACTTTCAATTATATTAAATTTTCTATATTTTCAATCCCATTTATCTCCACATGGAGTGGCTTAATGTCTGGTATTTTATGGGCATGGAAAATGGTTTCTACAGTGACCAGAATCTAACAAAGACCAATTCATATTGCAAAATAATCAATCAAACAGATTAGCCTCCTTCAGTAGGAATTGATGCAATGTACCATGTTCAGATGAAGGCATTTATGTGTTAGTAAATGACTATGGTTTGACCCTTCAAAAATAGTTATTCAAAGTGCGGAGATGATGAGTTTCCATTAGAAGAATTATAATCAAGGGAGATTCAAATTTTGGTTTATATTGTAGTTGGCCACTCCAAATGCATTGGCAAAAGTTTTGAAATATGCTTTGATGGATGTTGTTGTTAGATGCTTGCATCTAATGCATAAGAGAGGTTGTAGACATATTTTCTATTTGTATTCATCATCACATACCCCTTCCATCAATTATCACCCTTAGATTACAATAGAAGTTGTTGTAACATCTTTGAAGTTGAGAGGTTCATTAGAAACTCCATTTATCTAGTGTTTGGACATGATTATTCCACATGAGAAAGCATTCAAATAGAAGTTTTGAATGGTCACAAGTTTTTTAAGGAAGACAAAGGATCTTAAAGAATGATGGGTGAGATTGTTGGACTTGGACTAGAATCTATTGAAATAGCAGTGCATCGAGATTGCATAGGCATAAGACCTCAAGGAAGAACTATTCTTGAAGAAGAAATGCTTTGGGAGATAGCTATGCATGGTAGGCCTGCACTATTAAAAGGTGAAGGCTTATGATCAATATTGATCTAGGTACTGTGCAGGTCTAAAGAAACATGTTAGGGTTGAAAATAAAGCTTGAAATAAAGTATTGATTCCACCTCATGGTAGTTGTGAGGAGGATTTCTGATTCTTAGCCACTATTTGATCAAGGATTCCTCTAGATTGGGAGCTTTCTATAATTCAATAACTTTTCTAAACTTATGGAAGTTGATGAGAGCATATTCAAAAACTTGGTAGTGTAAGGCCTATCTACAATTTTTTTGGAATATCATAATAAAGTGTGGAATGATGCTTGCATGATTGAGTCAACATATGGTGAACAACTTCAAGTTGAAAGAAATAACATCTTCTTTAATACACATTTTTATATCACGATGTGGAAGGATGTTCATTCTGCATTTGCATTAGGTCTAGCATCAAGGGATTCTATTAATTCTTAATGGATATTGAGTAGCACATGATGAGCTCTATAATATTTCCATTTATTACCCTTCTTCAAAAAAAAGGTAAAGCTAGACTACAAAGAAAAGCTTATTGATAGTGACTCTATAGCCAATGGACGAAGCACTAGATTGTAGCACACAAAGATTGTGGAGTTCTTTGAATTCTTGCACAGAATGTAGCCCCAACCTAGAGCCACTATTACCTAGGGTTTTAGAACCCTACATATTTCCCTCCCTCTCATCTATGTGAGAAATTGAAAAGAGATTTTAAATTTTAAATTATTTTGCATTCATATAATATTTAATTCTTCAAAGGAAATAAATATTAACGTGCAAATTAATTAGATATTAAATTATTATATAAAAATTAATTTCTCACCTAATTGATTCTAGAAACAATTAATTATTATTTCAATGTATGTGCCCATAAGAAAAATATAAAAGAAAAGTGGGCAAATTGATAGATATAAAATAAATTAATTCTTTTTGAATTAATAGTATTGTAGAGTGCAAAATAAATATTCCACTTAATTGTAGGAATGGAACTTGGAAACATAATCAAAAAGATAAAATGCAATTTGGTTTTGTAAAAAGAAGTTGAGGGTAGTTGAACTTCTTGTAGGGGAATTATTTAATGGGTGAAAAAGAATTGTAATGGGTTCTTCTTGGGTTGAGAAATGTCTGTACATTTTTCAAGAAAGGGGAAGGAATTTTGAGTTGGAAGTTTTGTAATAGGGAAAAGTAGAGGTTTATTTTGTTTTACTGTACTTTGATTTGATTTATAGGAATAGGGTAATCCTATGGTTATGCCATTAGGTATTTGAGATGTAGGACCTTTATATGTCAGATTTTGGAGTCTTGATATGAATTTCTTAGACTAATATTGATTATACAGTCTATTTTATCATATCTAAGATACATTTCTTGTACCATCATTTATTTTTTGTAAAAAAAAGAAATCTTCCTTCCATTTTCTTTGTAATAAGAAAGATTGGCTAGGTTTTCTTGTGGCTTCTTGTTCATCTTTCTTCTTCTATACAGTTTATAAATCTTTAAATTGCATTCATTTTATGTCTATGGATGAATGTCAGTAAACCATAGTACCTTCTAGGTTAAAGGTATATCCTATCATTAAATTCATTGTAAATTTATAAACAAGGGAGATGTACCTCTCAATTGAAAGGACAGTTATCAATCAGTGATAACTAATTTCACTGTTAGCATGTTTTGTTCTTCCTAATTGGACATATTGTGTCATTATACACATTTCTTTCTAAAGGAAAAATCTATTCACTAACTGATTGCATCAAGTGAAAATAGTTTGGATTGTTGGTGAGATGGTGGGCTACATATTGTTGCCATGGTGCAAGGTCTACTTGGAATGTGTTTTCTAATTTGGGTTAAAAGTGTTTCATTTGGCTATAAGTGATTTTGGTTAATTGTAAAGTCTATGTTAGTATCAAAAGTGGTCTTGTAATATCCCTCAACTAGGTGATGAAGATTGAATTAGTGAATGTTTGTTGATCAAATACATGAATGTATGGGATGCATTACTAGTTATGCCTAACACTCCAAAGGTTTTTTGTTTGACATATTGATGAACCATGTATCAAAAAAGGATTAATATACAACTATCTAAAGTACACTAGTTGGGCACCCTTGTATCTTAGTAGATTGGATTTCTTTTTATATGGAGTCAATAATTAGTATTGATGCAAATAAAGAAGGAAAAATGCCATAAGTGATGATAGTTTCCCCATAGTGATGGTTTGTGCATAATATGTACTTGGTTTATGGTGAGCCAAAACCATTTTAGTGTGAAGTTTGTAGTGATCTTGAAATCACTTATTTGATGTTTGTGGAGTTTGTGGGGAGATCAAAACTACATCAAAGAAATTGTTATGGATAATCTATAAAAAGCTACAACTATTGTGATGCTAGGGAAATAAAATGAATGATTGAATTTTATAAGTGATTATAAATGGATACCTAACAATGCTTTAGGCCAAGACTATTCCCTTCTCAATTATGGAGGGATATCCAAAAAAAATGGATTATCAATTAATGGGGGGATGTGGACAAGGATAAATTGATTATCCCAATGAGCCATTTATTGTCAACTCAAACCAAATGACCTTAGCCATCTTCTACCATCTAAGCATTGGCCAATGGGCTAACTATCCATGATAAACATATTCTTACTATTTCAACTATCCACCATTAATATTGTAGTTTCCTTCTATTATACATTTATGATGTATTTTAGGTTATAAATTAGTAGATTGGGCTCATGTTTACTAGAGCCCTTATTTTGGTTTTTTATTTGTTTTTTTCTACTATGTGCCCAATTTTCAAATTAGTACTAGAGCAATTTGTTGTATTTATTTTTGTATTAGAAAAATTAGGGTTTTTAACTTATACATGTTTGTATTAATGCATAGCTATAATGAGAGATATCAAATACCTATTAATTATTATGCAAAGAAAAGATTGAACAATTCAACAAACTAAAATATTAAAAGATTTTTTCAAAAAAATGGAATTTGATCAAGTATATGTGAGGGAGTATGTCTAGTTTAAAAAATGGAGTTAAGATAAATGTTATAAAAAAAATGGAAAAATAAATTCATAGATGCATTTCTATAGAAATAATTAATTGTTTTGCCAAAAAAGATTGTGGCAAATACATGGTTGTATCATAAACTACAAATATGATCATCTGCTAATTAAATTTCTTATCAATATGATATATAATTATTTTATGATACTTAATCATGAAAATTTTATTTTTTGATAAATCCCAAATTTTAAAATGTTTTAAGTAATATTTACTACTAAATGTGTAAATCTTATAAATACTAAAATAAAAGTTGAATGGCCCATAATCTAATTAGTAAAGAAAAATAAGGTGACATATATAACTTTAGTAGAAGCAAATTTAGTGAATGTCCATAAGGAAAAACTAGCTCTTTTATTTCTACATCAAAATAATAAAGTGAACTAGTATTGTAAAGTGAATCTTATTCCACCCCACTATATAGAAGGTTAATATGCAAAAACAAGTGATAAGGAATTGCAAATAAAGCCAACCCATGGATTCCAATATAAATAAACCTCAAAAAAAAATCATCAAGAATGAAGGATGGTAATGGGCATAGTACACTTCTTAAAGAAGATATTATCATAAAAATAGTCTCCATCCAAGCAATAAATAATAACTTAGACAAATTGGTAAATTAGGTGGATTTTTTTATTTTTCCAAATCTAGAAAAAGGTTTCACCATATCATGAGAAGTCAAGATCTACTGACTCAATGCTCTTGACAATAAGCTGCTTAAAAAAATATCATTTATGGCAAATCATAGTTCTAAGTTTGAACTTTTCTTTGAAAATGGCTAAATATGTCCACCAATTCTTTCTAGTAATGAAGCTTTGCAGATTTCACTTACTAATTATAATTTCTATTATTAGTTTCAATCAACCATACAGAAATAACTTTTAACACTGCATGCCCCAACACTTACAAAGTCATGAGCATGCTCAAGGTAAATCTATACCATTGCATACAAAAATGTTTTGGGTCCAAAGGAGATGCAATATTCCATTGATGGGCCTTAATCTATGCAACACTGAAAACTAGCCACAAAATGTACAAATAAAAAGCAAACTTGTCAAAATAATTAAACTTAGATGATGTCTAGTGGTGAAATAGAAACTAGATAACTAGTCACCAATTAGTCAATCATATCAAGGGATCATGAGCTTCATACATTTATAATATATTTCATATCTACACAAATACAAAGGCATGATACATAATGCACTTTCTATGATTAGATTCTATTTTTTTAGTTCCAATAAAGTATGGAGTGAAATCTCTTGAGAAATGTGTTAAAAATATAATGCATAAGTAAAATAAAACAACATAACTAAAAATTAATCTAATAAAAATAAATTAAAGTCAAAGATAACATTTCCAATTATAATCTCTATAAAACAAATTCTACCGATTTAGCTCCAATATTAAAAAAAATTGAAGAACTAAATGAATTGACAAAGTGCCATAATAAGTAACCATGACTCCTATACTATATAATTAGTTAACAATCAATAAAAAACTAATCTCAAAAGTTAACTAATGATGATAGTACTACAAATTTTAAAATGATCACTTAATATTGTTGGTATGGCTAGATAACCCTTGAAAATATAGAATAAACAATTCTCAAAGTATATGGTGCTCCCTAAGATGTATGCTACTATGTGATGGCTAGAGGAATGAAAAATAATTGGCTAGAAAATATCGATTGCTTCATCGAGGACACAATGAAATGCAATGATGAATAGTTTTATAGTAACACAAGAGGCTAAGTGAGAAATACATATCTATACAAATGATTTCACAACTATGGAAAATTTTGTTTAGTTGTTAAACACAATAAATGCCAGGGAGAGGAAGCCACTATATCTATATAAAGAGCCTCAACAAAATACTGTCTTAACTTGCAAGGAATTAAAACAAAAAAAAGAAAGAAAGTAAATGTCCTCATTCAAAAATAGTGGGAGAAGTTGAAACCTCTAAAAATAATAGAAAGCACATGTCAACTGGAGTGATTTTTTTTTAAAAGTCTTATTTTACAATGTGTTTACATTGTAAATTATTTTTGTCATGGGAATCAATGTACAAAACTATCCAAAAATCTACACCTCATTGCATGCAGGGAATGTTTGTTCTCCAAGTTTTGTTCCTCTACAACTATTACATTTTTCAAGAATTGCAACAATAGACATGTAACCTTAGGTAAAAAAGACAATTGTTGTACTCAAATATTTGAGATAATTTTTTTTGCAGAAAAAACAAAAGACTTCTTGGAAAAATAGTAAGAGCCAATAGGACAAATCCTATTTATATAAATGACATCATTTAAATTTCATTATAACTTGTAAACTATAGTGTATGATTGTATTATCTAAGAAGCACATTTTTCAATAAACTAATTAATACTTTGAAAGAGATTAATAAATTTAGTCTCCTACCTTTACAATAGGGACTAATAAAAATATTGATCCCCACTTTAGGTTTGGGGGTCCATGCCAAACAAGGTGGCAATTCCTTTGCGAAATTTTACCCCATATGAATGTTGCCTCTTTAATGAATATATAGAAAAGAAAAAATGGATATAACATAAACACAATGGATAAACCCATTAAGGAGTTGAATATAGGGACACCAATAGATGGGAAAGCCATTGAATGTGGTGGATAGAATTAAAGTAAAATGGGAAGTTTGACAACTAAAGGCATAGGGTATATGAGTAGAATCTCATAAAGTGAGCACGTGAACAGAGGGAAATAGAACATAAAACCTCCCATTAATAAGAAAAATGACAAAAAATAGTAAAGTGGAGGATATAATTAAAGGTGGGAAAAGGATATGAACATAGGAGTAGCAAGATGATTTTTATAGATGTTGGATATAAAAACTAAGGAGCATCCAATTAAAAAAAGTAAAATTGTCACCATACATGAAATTTGAAATTGAGAGAGCATATAAAATAGCTAATAAAGGAATAAGAAAGTATAAAACAATGAGCCTATAATGAGGATTTAGTAAGTAAATAATAATTGATAAGTATATGGGATAATAAAGTAGATTTTCACCCTTATTAAAAAAATATTACATGTAAGATAATTGAATGGGATTTGGGGATTCCTATAGTTAATAAAAGATTAACAAATTTAAATAGAAAATGAGATAAAGTGATTTAAAAGGGTGAGTATAGAGGAGCATAATATTAAGGATTTTTTTTTTTTAATATCTATTAGTTCTTTCAAGAATCCATAAATTTGTCAAAATAAAATTCCATATTTGTATTAAGGAAGTTGTTTGAAAGATATTACAAATAGAAACTTGGGAATTAGAAGTTATTTGAGGTTAAATCAAAAGAGGGTTCATTGAAAAACCTTACATACATTTAAATATTTTTTAAATTTTTATTATCATTTTACCATTGATGCCCTATACCTTGTTAACCATAGTATTTACTAGTGTATCCTCTTTGTCTTTGATTCCAAGTCTTGTGGCAAGGTTCGACAATTAGTCTGAACCAATCCCTTGTTTCTTTAACTTGCAACTCCTAGCTATTGAAAAAGAAAAATCTTTCGATAGTCTTCTTGAAATATCAACTTGAACATTTAGCCTCCACATAAAATCCAATTTTTTTTTCCATAGTCCTTTGACTAACTACAATTACAACTAACAATCTAACATAATTTTTAAGATTTTCATCTCTAACGGCCTTGGTTTTACTACTCATGATATTTTCTTAAGATTCTTAACCCTATTCAACAATTTCAAGGTTATTATAAGAAAATTATTAACCTTCTCATTATGATGGGTGGAAATACCTATTTAGGTGAACTTATAGCTTTGGATGTGCTAGTCATGATGTATTGTATGTGACTGTGAAGAAGTTCTAGATAGTTGGAGCTATTACCGATATTATTGACTTGTAAATCTGAGTAGAAGGCTTAGTCGAGAAGAAGTGAAATGAGATTTCTTCAAGGTTTTCCAAGTGAATCCAAGTTTTAAGATGACAATGGAGGCCAAACAATGAATTATTATTGAGAACTAAATAGAGATATAAACATACAAAGTGAGTTCTAATAAATAGATCAAACCTATTGTTACTTTCTAATCATTGTAACTACTATATGAAATCCTTTAATCAAGGTTGACCCAAGATTCTATGTAAATTGATGTAGGAGCATCTTGGGTTATGAGATATGTAAATTAATTCATAACTGTTTGATGCATGCGTTCTGATTCAATTGAAGTTATGAGATATCATATTTTTTTATTGAATATCAATTTTTGGATATTTGTTGCTATCGTAGGCTGACTTATCTCATTTAATTTATGTATTTGTATTTAATTTGTGTTATGGGCCAACTTGTGGCTTAGATTGGTATAAGTAGGGGTTGTGTGGAGTCTTTTAGGGATTTAGTAGAGAGATTTAGAGAGTTTTTAGAGAGGATTGAAGAGTAGAACTAGAAAGTGTGAATTTTTAGCTAGATCTTGGATTTGAATGTATTTGTATCTAGTTGTAACCAAGAAGGCCTTATAGCTAGACATGTATTATGATATTTTCATGAATCAATAAAGAATATTGCTCTCTCTCTCTCTCTCTCTCTCTCTCTCTCTCTCTCTCTCTTTAAGGTGCTATTCTCTTTTGTGTTTTCTTCCATTTTGTTAACTCTTGCCAGCTAGTTTTGATAGCTAGGTGTGCCTTTGGCCTTCGTTTATTCGGTCCTTCCTTGCATTAGGTGGTATCAAAGCTTGTGGTTCATCCTTGTGGTGATTGGATCATGTAGAAACCTATTTCAAATTTAGTTATATGGTTGTAGATCTATAAATTTGACCTATAACTTCCAGAGTGTTATGATCTTGTAGGAACCTAACTTATAAAGATGGTTCATGATAGAGGAAATGCTAATAATACTATATTGGATCAATTGAGACAAATTGCAACCAGATTAGATTCTATCAAGATAGCCCAAAGGAGAAGAGCACATCTTGATGATGTAAATGATGATGAAGCAACAACACCAAACCTAAATCTAGAACCTAAAGAAGATCAAGATGAGGAAAGATTGTTGAGAGTTTTGTCTAGGAAAAATTCAAAGCCTCATGTAGAAGTTGTTCCTTATGATGGAAAATTGGATACCAATGTTGTGTTAGATTGGATCTTAGATACAGAGAAGTTCATTGAGTATGAAAACACTCCTGATAATAGAAAGGTGAAGATTACAATTACTAGGTTGAAAGGGCATGCTTCATTATGGTGGGAGCATTTGCAAACTTATAAACAAAGGAGAGGAAAGGAGAAAATCAAAACTTGGCCAAGGTGGTGAACAGGGTAAAGAACAAATTCCTTCTTGGTGATTACCAAGTGAGCTTGTTGAGAAAGATGCAAAGTGTGAAGAAAAAAGACATGATTATGAAAGAGTATATTGAGGAATTCTATAGATTAGACATTAGTTCTGGACATGTGGATGATGATTTTGAGAAAATTGCAAGGTATATAAATGGATTGAGATTTAGAATTCAAGATGAAATAAGTTTTGTGAAGTTGGAAAGTGTGAAAGAAGCATATCAGTATGCCTTGAAAACTAAGGAGATCTTGACAAAGAAGCATGAAAAAAGACAAAGAGGTAGAGGTGATAGATTATAGAGAGGTAGAGGTAGATCTTATGGAGAAGGTAGCAGATCTGATAGTTGTATGCAAAATAAAGGCAAATCTAAATGGAAGAATGATGACAAAGACAAGATCAAGTGGAAAGGTGGTAGTTCATATAAAGGAGATACTGGATCTTACTGAGGAAGAGGTAATTCTTATCCTAGAGTTTGTTTTCATGGTAATTATTTCAGATGTGACAAAGAAGGGCATAGATATTTTGAATGTAGATTTTCTGAAAGTCGATAGAATAATAGAAATGTTGTGATTCAAGAAGACATTGAGAGTTCACCAAGTGGACTTGAGGCTGGAGAAAATATGATGTTGAGAAGAACATTATGTAATAAGGGAAGTGATGAGGAACCTATTTTGAGAAGAAGTCATTTCATGGCCAAATATAAGATGGATGGAAAATGCTGCAAGGTAATCATTGATAGTGGAAGTTCAACAAATTTGGCATTAGAAGAGCTGGTTACAAAGTTGCAATTGCAGAGGTTGAAACATCCCAAACCTTATCATGTTTCATGGATCAAAGATGAGCATAAGGTAAAATTGGACATTACTTTGATGATGTTTTGTGTGATATTATGCCCATGAATTGTTGTCATATTTCTTTGGGTAGACCTTGGAAATATGATAAATATGTTTTACATGATGGAAGATTGAATCAATTGATATACTCTTTGGGTAAATGGGAAGAAACAAATATTGTTGCCTTTGATTGAAATTTTGGATGAGGTCTGTTGTACTACAATAAAATTTTGCATGGTTAATGGAAAGAAATTTGAAAAGGAAGTAAAGAAGTACCAAATTTGTTTTGCTATAGTTCCTAGAGGACCAAGTGTTGGTAGTAATGACCAAGAAGAAAAAGGTAGTAATGACAAAGTGACATTAGAAATTGTAGAATTGCTAAATGAGTAGAAGGATATTGTTGGTAAGGATATTCTTGATGGTTTACCACTAGTAGAAAGTATAAGTCATTGTATGGATTTGATTCCTAGAGCTAGTTTTCCAAACGAAGCACAATATAGATTGACACCTATAGAGAATGAAGAACTTAACAAACAAGTGCATGAGTTGCTTCAAAAGGGATTAATTAGAGAAATTTTGAGTCCATGTGCTATACATGTTGTATTAGCACCTAACCATAAAGGAGAATGGAGAATGTGCAATGATTTTAGAGCTATTAACAAAATCATAGTAAAATATAGGTTTCCTATGGCAAGGGTGGACGACATAATGGATTGTTTGAGTGGAGAAAAGTATTTTACCAAGATTGATTTGAAGAGTGGCTATCATCGGATCAAAACTAGAGAAGGTAATGAATGGTAGACTACTTTCAAGACAAAAGATGGTTTGTATGAATGGTTGGTTATGTCTTTTGGTTTGAATAATGCACCTAGTACTTTTCTGAGGTTGATGAATGAAGTTTTGAAAAGATTCTTGGGTAAGTTTGTGATTTCTTATTTGAATGACATTCTAATATTCAATAAGACTAAAGAAGAACATCTTGAGCACATTAGACAAGTATTGCATAGGTTGAAAGAATAAAAGGTGCTAATTAATCTGAAAAAGTGTTCTTTTATGCAAAAAGAGATTGTGTATTTGGGATTTTGTATTTTAGATGATTTTTTGAAGATGTATCCGAAGAAGGTTAAAGAAATTTTGGAATGGCCTACATTGTAGAATGTGTGTGAGGTAAGATCATTTGATGGTTTGGCTAGTTTTTACAGAAAGTTATTAAAGAATTTTAGTTCTGTTTGTAATCCTATGACTGAGACAATGAGAGGAGATAAAAATAAATTCAAGTGGACACATGGGTTTGATAAGAGTTTTGAGACTTTGAAACAAAAGGTTGCTAAATTACCTATATTGGCTTTACTGGATTTCAATAAAGTATTTCAATTTGAATGCAATGTGAATGGTAATGCAATAGGAGTTGTATTAAGTCAAGAAGGTAAACTTGATACTTTCTTTAGTAAAAAGTTGAATGATGGTAAAAGGAAGTATTCTATGTATGATCAAGAATTTTATGCTATTGTCCAAGCATTGAAGAAGTGGAGACATTATTTGATTCCTAAGGAGTTTGTGTTGCATACTGATCATAAAGCTTTACAATACATGGGAGTCAACATAAATTGAATCAAAGATGTATGAAGTTGTTTGAGTACTTGTAGAGTTTTACATTTTTCATTAAAAACAAGAGTTGAGTTACTAGTAGAGTTGTTGACGCATTGACTAGAAGACATTCTTTGTTGACTGAAATGAAGGCTAAAGTTCTTGGTTTTGATGAAATGAAAGAAATATATGATGTTGATCCTAATTTTTCTAAGGCATGGAGAGAGTGTAGAGTGCCAAATATGATAGATCACATAAGTAAGTATGATGAGTATTCCATTCAAGAAGGTATGTTGTTCAAAGGCATTCAGTTGTGTACTCCTAGAAGTTCTATGAGGTTGAATCTAACTAAGGAAAAGCATAGTGGCGGATTGGCTAGAAATTTTGAAATTGATAAGACATTGAGTTTTTTGAAAGAGAAGTATTATTGGCCACAAATGTATAAGGATGTTCAAAAATTTGTAATGAGTTGTGAATTTGGTCAAGTTGCACAAGGAGTGAGTCAAAATACTAGTTTGCATACACCTATTATTGTTCTTGAGAAACCTTGGAGTGACATTAGTATGGATTTTGTTCTTTGATTACCTAAGATAGTGAAGGGATGTGATTCCATATTTATTGTAGTGGACTGATTTTCTAAGATGGCTCATTTCATACTATGTAAGAAAATATTGTTGAACTTTTCTTTAAAGAGATTGTGAGATTGCATGGATTACCAAGAAGTATTATTTCTAATAGGGACATTAAGTTTGTCAGTTATTTTTGGAAGAATTTTTGGAAGAAGATGGGTATTGAGTTGAAGTTTAGTTCTACATTCCATCTATAGATAGATGGATAGACAGAGGTTGTGAATAGAAGCTTGGGTAATTTGCTGAGATGTTTAATTGGGAATAAGCCATGTAATTGGGAAATGATATTGGCACAAGCTAAATTTGTGTATAATAATTGTGTGAATATGAGTATAAGGAAGACACGTTTTGAGATTGTTACTGGAATGAAGCATAGAGGAGTATCAAATTTGAGAGATATTGTTGGTGAAGAAAAGAGAAGTGCTATAGGAGAAGAATTTTTTTATTTTATGGAGTCTTTGCATAAGGAAGTGAAGTTGAGGTTAGAACAGAGTAATTAAAAGTATAAGAAGAATGTTGATCAGTCTAAGAGACATCATGATTTTTAAGTTGGTGATGAGGTAATGGTTCATCTAAAGAAAAGAAGAATTCTAGTGAGAACATATAGTAAGTTGAAGATGAAGAAGTTTGGACATTCTAAAGTCTTGAAGAAATTTGACATTGGTAATGCTTATGAAGTTGAGTTACCTAATGACATGGAGATATCCCCTATATTCAATGTTGCTAATTTATACAAGTATCATGAGTTAGATGAAAATGTTCCTATATCAAAGGATTATCCTAAGAAGAAGATTGAAGAAGTTGAATAGATATTGGATTAGAGAGTTGGTAAGAGAACAAGGGAAAATGATTATTATGAATACTTGGTGAAGTGGAAGAACAGACCTATGGAACATGCTTCATGGATTTCTCAATTTGAGTTGAATTCAACTTAGGTTGTGACATTTCAATGATTTAGGAGAATAATTTCTTCTAATTCTAGTTGTCTGATGCAGGAGCATCCTGGGTTGCACTACTATCCTGCATGTTGTTAGTTTTTACTTTGTTGTTGAAAGTGTGTTATGTTGAAATTGTGTTTTCAAGTTACTAGGTGTCTATTGTAGATCATGTAACTAATTTTACATAATGAATGAGGGTCTATAGTACTATCTATGATCCAAGGTGCAAATTCTAACTCCTAATGAGTTGGGAGAGATAGTAATTCTCTTAGAGTATCAATTTTTGGTAGTTCTAAATGAAAGTTTTTTGTCCTTGACTTTCAAAGTGGATGCATACTTTTCTTTGGTGAATTAGACAATGTAGATTTAAGTGGTTGTAGAGGACCTAAAGTAATACCCATATTTCAAAATCCAACTTCTAATTCAATCAAAGCTATGAGATATCAAAATTTTTCTTGGATATTGATTTCTAGACATTTCATTACTATCATAGGTTGACTTGTGGCATTTAATTTATGTATTTGTATCTAATTTGTGTTCTAGTCCAACTTGTGGCTTAGATTGGTATAATTATGGGTCTTGTGGACTCTTTTAGGGATTCGGTAGAGATTTTAAAAGATTTTTTAGAGAGGATAGAAGAGGAAAACTAGAAAGTGTTATTTTGCTACTAGATCTTGGATTTGAATGTATTTGTAGTTGGTTGTATCCTAGAAGGCCTTACAACTAGGCATGCATGATAATATTTTCATGAATCAATAAAGAATATTGCTCTCTCTCTCTCTCTCTCTCTCTCTCTCTCTCTCTCTCTCTCTCTCTCTCTCTCTCTCTCTCTCTCCTCTCTCTCTCTCTCTCTCTATGGTGCTATTCTCTTTTGTGTTTTCTTTTGTTGTGTTAACTATTGCAAGGTGGTTTCGATAGCTAGGTGCACCTTTAGCACTAGGTTATTCAGTCCTTCCTTGTGTCATAAATCCTTCAACTAGGTGAAATTATAATCAAATGTTTTAAAGTCCTTCAATAATGTCACTCCTAATAGGGTGATTAAATCCTTTAACAAGTTCACATTTGATAGTGTGTATGGTAACCTCTATCTAGGTTGGCTCTTAACAAGGTTGACTTTAGAAGAGTAAAAATTGGTGACATGTTGATGGTGGTTATTCCAAAATTGAGTTTCCACATAAAATCCTAGTGTCAACTTGTGCGAATGTTATTGAAATGTTTTATAGGTTTGATTTTATATTCTATAAGTCTATTATTTTATGAATAGTGGATAGCTAGTTAATACTACTAATAGTTTATAGTAGAGTCTGACCAATGGAATGATGGAATCTAAAATTGATAAAGTTTTTTTTTTTTCAATTAGTACATCTGGACCTTGGATAACTAATTCACCCCACCTCCCCTTTTCATTTATTTTAAATATCCTAATAACTATTACTTTCTAACCATTGTATCAGTATTGAAAACCTTTAATTAAGGTTGATCTAATAGAAATTTTTAAATCTTTTAATCAAGTTGACATTTTAATGGCTAGTCCTAATAGGTTGATTAAATCCTTTAATAAAGTCACAATTAATAGTGTATTTTATAACAATTAACATGCTTGGCTCCTCATAGAGCTCTCTTTAGGAGATTGAAAATTTGTAGCATGTTACTAGTGGTTTTTCCCAAATTGGGTTTCTATGTTAAATCCTAGTACCATACTTGTAAGGATGTTATTTGAGATGTTTGACTATTAATGTTATAGATTTTACAAGTTTGTTACTACTAAGATAGTGGACTACAATTTTTATGTTACCGATTATTTTCAAGAAATACTGAGCTAATAAATGTTTAGATCTAAATTATTTGAAGTGATTAAAAGTTGAATTGGTACATCTAGACCTAAGGATTGTAGACACCTAAATTTGATTACACTATTTTAGTAATCCTATTTAGTTATCTAAAAAGGCATTATTAATTAAATTTCTACTTAATTAATCCTTTGTCATCCCCTAGTTGATTAATTTAATTAATCACCTATAGTCCTAATTGATAAATCAAATAATCTATTATTTATCAATTAAATCCTATTCTTCTATCTAATTCAAAAAATCCCCATTTATTAAATCAATCTATTTGATAAATGAAATCCTCAAATTCAAAAACCCCTAACCTATCTCTAATCCTCCATTTAGCCTAATCCACCCCATCCACCCATACTAACCAAGCTTAGCCACTAACTCACCCACCCTCATTAATGACATCCACTTGCACATCTCTAACATCCCTAATCTAATCCTAAACCCAAGCCTAATCCACCCCCTAATGTTTTCACATTCCTTAAACAAGTTTAAGACTTTCCTAATCCAAACCAAAGTCTCCCCTCAAAAAAAACCCAACCACTAAGTCATGAATGCTCTTACAAAACATAAAAACTCTTACAAGCCCACTCATGACTCTTACACCCATCTTCCACACTCTTCCCTCTTCCACACTCATTCCTCTTACATCCCTCTTACATACTCAACCCCACTCATCATGACTTTAACCAACCCTTAACCCTACCCTCTCACACTCATCCTCCTTGTGACAAGTGTCACCTTCCCATTGGTGCTAAACAAGCACAATCCATGTGCTCCCCTTTGAGTGCATCTTAGCCCTCCTTAAGCCTTCATCCATCCTTGCATCTAAGCCCTCCATCCCTCTACCCCTTAGCCTATAAATTGAATCCCATCCCAAGCCATTTCATCAAAAATCTTTGAGCTAAAGTTACCATGCTATTTTGAGAACCAAAGCCATCAACCATACCCTTATAATGCCAAATTGAGAGCTCAGAAAGCTACCAATTTTCCATTACCCATCTCCATTGAAGCAACTTTTGAGCATCTTGAGCATACATCCACAGCAAAAGGACACATCTACAGAATCAAGAAAGCATGGAGTGTTTTCTCTTGTGAGGTTTGCACTTCTTATTTTCTTTCTTAGTCTAAGCATATATGTGAATTTAGTTTTTGGTTTGTGAATGTTTACTTCATTTGTTAATGTTCTTTGCATACTGATTCTGGTTCTACAAGGATAACCGATTTACCCCCCCTTCCCCCCTCTCTCAGTTATTATAAATATTCTAACAATACTCCACCTCTCTCATCTTCTCCTCTGTCATCAATTGAACATAAAAAAATCACATACATCTACATAGTGTGAATTTTTCAAAATTATTTTAATATAAATACTGATTTTAATTTGAGGATATTATGATGAATCAAATGTATAAACTTACCATAACAAAATTGGATTTCATGGCTCTATCTATCCCTAATCCTCTCTCATAGGAGTCATACATGCCTTTGCAACAAGGTTTGTTGTATCAATATCCCAAACTACAAACTGAGACCCCACTTTACTAAAGTGACTTGGGAAAATATTTTCACATACAATGCAAGCAAGGGGCACATAAACATGTGGGATACTGCCTGATGTACTAGCTTTAACATCATGAGTAGGAGGAGGCAACATTGACCTAACATGTGTTCCTACTACATGGTTGAAGCTATGAATGACTCCAATAGATTATAAGCTAAACTTAGAGATAACATTAGGATGTTGTAGTGGAGGGGGAGATATAAGTGGTGGCATTCCTTCATTAGACAAATGGTCTATCTTGTAGAGATCCTCCTCCTATGCCCATGGTGTCCCTAATGCTCCAATGGTTTACTTTCTTCCTAATAAAAAACTTAGTATATATCTTTCTTAAGAAATAAAAGGATACCTTTGTATTGAGTTGTTCTTGTTTGTCAAAAAAAATTCACCAATGATCCAAAAAATGAGTCTTAATTGCCTCAGTAGTGCACCATTTTATTGACAATTTTGGTTTCTTTTGGTCAACCATTTTACCATTTTTGGGGTCATAAAATTGGCCAACTTATTTTTTTGTTTTGTAATATCATGGGTTGCAACCCCATCATAATCTAAGGCATCATCAAATTGGGCATGCATATAGTCATGCCAATGAAGAGTTGCATCATGTTACTTGGTAACCATTTGAAAATTACCCACAATAGTATTGAGGGTGGATAGGATGAGAGATAATGCAAGGATATTATTATAATATTTTTGGATAGTCTTCAATTGATTTTGGTTTTCTTTTATTAAATTAGGAATGCATAGAGGGTTTTGCAGGGGTAATAGCTAATTTGGAAGTGGTTATGGATTGTTTTAGGGATCATTGTTTAGTAGGGAAGTGTTTCAAGGTTGGTTGGTGTCAGCCATGCCTATTTATATTGTAAATAAACATATAATTATAATTTGAATGAATATTTTATAAACCAAAAATGAAAAATACTTACATTTTGATTAAAATAACCTAAATTTAACAAGAATGAATGAAATGAAGCACAAAAACAAAACAAGAAGTCAATGTACTTATGATAGGATGAAATCTTGGGTGAAAAAATGATTTTAGAAGATTGTATACCTAATCAAAATGCTCAAACTCCCTAAAAAATATGTTTAAAATAGGATATAGTGACAAAAATAAGTGCTCAATTTTTTTAAAACCCATCGATAGGTATTGGGTATGCAATGTATTGGGCATTTGATATATCAAATACTTAATACATTGGGTACCCAATAAGGCTAATAATTTTTTTTTTTGCATTGGTTATAGGATTGGTAGAAAAAAGTAAACATGAATTGCAAAATTCTTTAGGACATTTTAGGACTATTTTTTCACATCAATAGTTTTTGGCCCACCCTAATCCTACACATACCCTAGAGATGATTGCTTAAGTCATAGGGTGATGGACTTGGGTATGCGTCCCAAGTTTTATAAAGTTTGGGTGACATACCTTGTTGAACATGTACAATTGATTTTCCAAATACTAGTTTTGTGATGTGCAAAATTCATCAATTGCCTAATATTGGACACTAAAATTATTCCTAGTCATGGTTCCTTCTTAAGTACAATTATTACTAGTTGCTGGGAGCCCATTTTATTTTTTATTTTTATTTTTTCTCTTCTTAATTCTTTTTTGCTATTGGTTTAGTATTTGTTGTTGGATTTCACTTCTTGTAAAACCCCTTTTTAGTATCTACTAGATATGATGTTTTATTGTTAAGGGTTTGGGTCCCATCCTTCTTTATCTAATTAGAATTTATCCTTTGGAATCTATTTGAAAGATTGGAAGACAAAATTATGTTATAATGAATATGAACCTTTATATTGATTTTTTCTCACTAAGATAAAGGTTTTTGTAAATTCTTATGCTCTATTAATGTTCTAATTATTAATAGATGCAAAAAAATGAATTAAATGAAAAGCATGTAAAATAATGAATTTGAGCATAATTATGTGACATTAAGTCATGCATAATACATGAGATAGGAGGCAAGAGCCTATATCACAATGATAACTTGTAAACCTCTTATACAAGAGGTCTTGGATTCGGGCTACATGAACTTAACATATAATAATAGTTAACTTCAACAAATAATAATTAATCTATGCTTCAGCCTCTTCAATAGTGGACCAACATGAGTGATAGTGATGGTGATGGTGAGTGCTATCAACCATGATATTCTTAGTTGGTTCTCTTTGGCCCTTGAGAATCAAAGGAATCTTTTGGGCTATCATGTGCTAAATACCCCTTCTAGCAATATAGGTGTAGCCAAGATGTAGAATGAGGATAACAAAGTAGATTAATGCTAGCATGGAAAATGGAATGTAGAAATTGCATGTAACTCTAGAACAAGACAAAAAGTAGTGAGACAAAAAGAAGAAGGCACTACGATAAACAAGATAGTGTGAAAAAATAAATCACAACCCTAAAATTTTGCTCAGCAAAAGAAGGTGTTGAGTGACAGTTTTACTCAACACTAATGGATGCTAAGTGACATGTAGTGGGTGCCAAGTAAACTTGGCACAAGAGAAAACTAAGTGAACTCAACACACAAGGGTAACTCAACATAGTAGATGCTGATTGAGCTTGGTAGTGTGGATGTTGACTGAGCTTGGTAACCACTACAAGGTGATGCTTAGCAATAAGGTATGTCAAATGAACTCGGTAAAAACTTTAGAGATAGAACTCGTTCAAAGACTAGATCGAGTGAGCAATATACCAAACTGTCATTAAAACCCAGAGAGCTAAAGGATCAAGCATTCAAACATGAACTCATAAAATAAAAAATATTATGCAATGAAGAATAGAAGAAAAGAAAACCAAGGATTTGTATATCTACTTGCTTACTTTCTATTCAAATACTATAAAACTATTACAAAATCTGAGAGCATTCAGCTTCAACTAGAAAACCCTAAAAACTTCAAACTAGTAAAAATTCAAACTTTGCACTTTAAACTTATAGCTCTAATGGATGCATACATCAATGCCTAGAGAAATTACTAATTCATAGGTCAAAATAATAAGAACTTATAGAATGATAGAAGATCCAACATGTGTAACATGAAACTAAAACTCTTCTATCTTCTGAACACTGACTTGATCTACTAATTGATTTTCGTCACAACTCTGTAATTGATCCAATCCTTCTCTCTGCTCTTCTACAACTAATCTCTCTAATCTCAATAAATGAATGTAATGCATTCCTTTTTGTCTTTTTTCAAAAAAAATTCCCCCTCTTTTCCAAGTTTGAAAACTCACCTACCGTACATTAATATTTTTGACCATTCTGTAGGCCATCAGGTGGCAGGTGGGCATTTGGCTCTAGAAACAAATGTCTATGTGCATTTAATATTTCAATAGTCTTCCTTTGTCATGATCCAAACAAACAAGGATCATTCTTGATCTAAATCAACTACACCAAGGCATTCTCTTAGGGGTTCAAAAGTTCCAATGTGTAATGGTTTAGTAAAAATGTTTGCTAGCTACTACTCAAACTTACAAAATTCCATTTTGATATCTGCATTCTCCACCAACTCTCTGATGAAGTGATATCTAATATCTATATGCTTGCTTCTCCCATGGAAGACTAGATTCTTGGACAATGCAATTGAAGAGATGCTGTCACAATAAATTGTCTTTCTATCCTCTTGCCTTTCATTCAAATTTCTTAAGGTCCTCCTTAACCAAATAGCTTGACATTATGCTACATTTTCTGCTATGTATTCAACCTTTGTTGTAGATTGAGAAATAATAGGTTTCATCTTGGATGCCCATGAAATTTCACTCAATCCCATATGGAACATGTATCTGAAAGTGCTCTTCCTATCATTTAGACTTCCATCCCAATCACTATTTGTGTAACCAACCACCTTGAAATCATTTGTTGCAGTATACAAAATCGCAAATCCCTTGGTACCATTAGCATACCTTAGGATCCTCTTTCCTACTTGACAATGGGAATACTTTGTTGTTTCCATAAATATGGAAGTCAAACTTATGCCATGCATCATGTCTAGCCAAGTTGCAGTCAAATACATCAAATTTCCAACCACGCTCATGTATAGTGTTGGATTCACACTTTTGCTACAATTTTCCTTGCTCAACTTCAAGCATACTATTGTTGATGTTGGGGTTGCCTTATTGTTCTACATTTTGAATCTCTCCAAGATCTACCTTGCATACTTTTCTTGAGAGATGAAGATTCCATCATGAAATTGTTTTACTTTTATGCCTAGAAAGTACTTCAAGAGACCTAGGTCTATCATTTCAAATTCATTTTTGATGGCCTCTTTGAACTCAAAAATTAGGAAATTATCATTTCTAGTGAAAATTAAATCATCTACATTCATGACAACAATCAACACATTATCATTTTTTTTCCTTGATGTAAAGTGTGGGCTCACCATCACTTTTGCTAATTCCGTTTCTCATCAAAGATGAGTCAATCTTGCTATACCATGCCCATGGAGCTTGCTTGAGCCCATATAGAGTTCTCTTCAATCTATACATTTTGTGTTCTTCACCTACAACTTCATTACTAGGTGGTTGCTCCACATAGAAATCTTCTTTAAATACACATCTAAGAAGGCAAACTTGACATCCATTTGATATACCTTCAATTTGTGCTAGGCTGCAATTGCTATGACAGCATGCACAGTTTCCATTCTTGAAACTGGGGCATATGTCTCACCATAATATCTACCATGTTGTTGCTTGTACCCCTTGACCACTAAACATGCCTTATGCCTATCTATTTTTCCTTTAGCATAGCACTTGGTCTTGTATACCCATTTCAGTCCAATTACTTGTTTCTTGGGAGGCAATGTAGTTAACTCCCATGCCTCATTCGTTTCAATAGAATCTATTTCCTCATCCATGACATTACACCATTTCTCCTTATTCACAACTTCTTCAAAATAAATTAGATCACTATGACAAAATAATGAAAAATTTACACTCTCATCATAATCTTCATCATACCTTTCTTCTTGGTATATCTCCCTTCAACTTTTAGTCTTTCTTGGCAATAGGGAGGTGAGAGTGGGATCTAAATTTTGAGTATTGCTGCTACTACTATTTTGCATACTAGCTCGGGGTTGTCTTGATGTGCTTGGAGTTGTTACTTGACATGTTAAGGGCTTCTTTCCTTTTACACTTTATCTACAATCTATGTTTGCTACTCCATCTTCTTGCTAATCACCAATGTCATCTTCTTCCTCTTCAATAGTAGGCACTTTACTTAAAGTGGTTGAGGATTCAACTACCATGCTATCCCATGACTTATTTTTAAGGAACTTAACATCTCTTGAAATGATGATCCTCTTATCAATTGGATCATATAGTCTATAGGCCTTTGATTCTAAGCTATACGTTGTGAAGATGCACTTCACACATTTGTCATCAAACTTTTGCCTTTGTTCTTTAGGCACATGTGCATATGCTACACATTCAAACACTCTCAAGTGCTCAACTATCCATCAGTTCATTGAGAAAGCCTCAAGAGATATCTTGTCATGAACTAACTTTGTAGGACACCTTTTGATCAAATATACTACTATTTCTATGACTTCTCCCCAATATTCAGTTGGTATTCCTTTTTTTTTTCATCATGTTTCTTGACATTTCAATAATGGTCCTATTCTTCTACTCAGCCACTCCATTTTTTTGCAGAGTATAATTGGCTATTAACTCTTTCTTGATGCCAATTTTCCTTCAAAAAATTACAAACATATTGGAGGTATACTCCCCTCCTCTATCTAATCTAAGGACCTTAACATAGCATCCACTTTCTTTTTCAGATAGGACTTTAAATTCAACAAATTTGTCAAATGACTCAAATTTGTTCTTTAAGAAATACACACATCCTACGAATGAAATCATCTATGAATGTCATAAAATAAGTACTCCCCCTAATAGAAGAAGTTTGCATAGGGCCTACCAAATCAGAATGCACAAATTCTAATGGTGCTCTAGCCCTTCTAGAATTTCTAGAATTAAAGGGAAGCCTATGTTTTTTACCCAATATACAAGACTCACACTTGTCATATGAATCTACAATGCTTGGCAAACCATCTACCATTCTTTTCTTGGATAACAAATTTAAACTAGCAAAGCCAAGATGTCCAAACCTGAGATGCTAAAGCTTGGAGGGGTCTTCAATCATGCTTCCAAGAGCTGATTGCTAGTGTATTGTTGTACATGCATGCCTGGGAGGTGCAAGAATGACTTGAGAAGAGAAACATGTCTCTATCCTCAATGGGAACATCTAGTTCTTTATCATTTTGACTACTATAAGTAATTTGTTACTCCCATCTTCTCATGAATGACACAGATGTCATTTTCCATATACATTTTATATCAATTTTGAATGAGTTGTCCAACACTCATTAAGTTGTGCTTCATACCAAGGGAAAAATACACATTTTGTATCTCCTTCTCACCTTGATTGGTGTGGACAATAATAGATATTTTGCCCACTATGGGAATGATTTGATTATTTCCCATTTTAATTTCAAACTTGAAAGTCTTATCAATGAAAGAAAATAAACTTTCATTACTAGTTATGTGGTTGCTACTTCCATTGTCCAAGTACCATACCTTAGGGCTTCCTTCTTCACCAATGTTACACATGATGAAGGTTGTGGGATAGTTTGCATTTCCCATGTTCACATCAGCCACATTAGTATTCTACTTTGACTAATCAACATGTTTCTACTGACATTAACTTACATAATGCCCATACTTATGATAGTAGTAGCATTCAACATTTCTCTTATTGGAGTTGTAATTCTTCTTACCTCCTCTAGAGTTGTTTTGAGAGGTGCTTTCTCCCTCTTGGTTGCATACTCATCTTGAGCTTTCTACACCAGCATTCCTTTAAACATTCCTTCCATGACCTCTACTTCTTGAGCCTCTACTAGATATATTTCTACCTCTCCCCCTACCTCTTAAATTCTCTTGAGCCTTGAAGGTTTGCTCTTGGGAAGTAGTTGTCAATCTATTTATTTGGTGCTCATGGGTTTGAAGAGTTCCCATCAACTCATCCATGGTCAATGTGGTGAGGTCTTTTGCTTCCTCTATGGTCATGACAAGATTGTCATATTTCTAAGGTAAAATCTTCAATATCTTCTCTACAATCCTCTACGCATCATAGTCTTCTCCATTTGAACTGAGTTGGTTTATCAAAGTGGAGATTCATGAGCTGAATCTACAATAGGTTCATTGTCCCTTATCTAAAGGTTCTAAAACTCTCTTATAATCATTGATAACTTCACTACACTGACCTTATTAATCCCCTTGAACTTCATCCCAAGGATATCCCATGATTCCTTTGTATAATTTGTTGCTGCAATCTTGGGAAAAACTATCTCTATCATTGCTTCCTCAATTAGACTTAATGCCTTAGCATCCTTTCTCCTTAACCTTTTCAACTAAGTCTTTTGTGGATTTGTGAGGGCAATATATTGAGTTGGGTATATCATGTTATTGAACCCATTAATCATGAACTCCAACAAATCATTTGCAACCATTATGGTTTTCATCTTCTTTGCCTATGTATCATAATTTTGTCCATTAAGGGATGGTGGTTGCTACCATATCTTTCTTGTATCTCCTGCCATGTCAAATATCCTAGAAAAATAAATGGCCTAACTCACTATGGATGTGGGGCCTCAAAGTTTTGATACCATGTGAAAAAGTCACAACCCTAAAAATTTTCTCAGCACAAGAAGGTGCTAAGTGTTAGTTTTAATTGACACTAATGAATGCCAAGTGATAGGCAGTGGGTGCCAAGTGAACTTAGCACAAGAGAAAGCTAAGTGAACTTGACACACAAGGGAAAATTAGCATACTAGATGTTGAGTGAGCTCAACAATGTGGATGTCGAGTGAGCTCAGTCACCACTATAGGGTGATGCTTAGCAATAAGGTATGCTGAGTGAGCTTGGTACAAACTACAGAGACAAAACTTAGTCAAAGACTAGATCAAGTGAGTAGTATACTAGATTGCCACTAAAATCTAGAGAGCTAAAGGACGAACCTTTCAAATATAAACTTATCAAATGCAAAATATTATACAATGAAGAATAGAAGAAAGGAACATCAGTGATTTGTATGCCTTCTTGCTTAATTGCTTTCTATTCAAATATTATAAAACTATTACAAAGTATGTGAGCGTTCGACTTCAACTAGAAAATTGTAAAAACTTCAAACTTCAAACTTCAAACTTCAAACTTACATCTCTAATGGCTACATAAACCTATGTCTGGAGCAATCACTGCTTCACAAGTTGAAATAATAAGAACTTATAGAATGATAGAAGATCCAACACATGTAACATGAAATTGAAACTCTTCTATCTTCTAAACACTAACTTGATCTACTGGTTAATTTCTTTCATAGCTCTACAACTGATTTAATCCTTCTCTCTACTCTTGTGCAATTGATCTCTCTAATCTCAACAAACAAATTTGATACATTCATTTTTGTCTTCTTTCAAAAAATTCCCCCTCCTATTTTCAAGCTTGAAAATTTAACTACCCTACACTATTATTTCTGACCATTCTATAGGCCATCAGGTGGTAGGTGGGGATTTGGCTCCAGAGGAAAATGTCTATCTATATTTAATATTTCAACAGATAGAACTTGGATGATATATGGAGCAATATAGTTAATGCCAAAGTCATTAACATACCCTAGGAACCCTTAGAGCCAAGATTTTCCATTCCCGACATCATATTGGCTACAACTACACACAACATAATTTGACTAGTATGGATCATTGAAAAAGTCACTAGAAAGGGTTCGAAGGGCTATCAAGGTATCAAGATTATGATTAATCAAGCCATTCAAATTGGAACCTCCTTGGGAATACTATTTGGGCTACCCTGAGCATTGACTAGGTTTAGCAATTGGATTATGAAAGAGTTGAGGTAAAGAAAATCACTTGGAATCCAATGTGCTCTCCTCTTGAGAGCCTTCACTACATCCTTTAAAATCAGAAAAATGAATATGGTAACTACTACAATCAACAAAACTATCCTCATAATATTACCAGTAGACTCTTGGTCATCATACACATAGTATGTTTCATCCATGATTCAACTCTCTTGATGCTCTTTCCCCTAGCCAAGCCAACATATAAATATGTAGAAAGGCTCTTTTAATTTAATTTATTTGGGAGCTTTTAATTGTTATGTATTTAAAAATATTTATAAGTGTGAATGGCTCTATGTTCTACCGGTGAAGTTGAAAGGTGTTTAAAGAGTCCATTAGAGATAAAGTCTTCTTGAGTGTGTGACTTCTAATTTGGTTGAATGAATACCCCTTGGGCCTTGGCTCTTAGCCAAAGAGGTTCAACTATAAGGCCCATACTCTTGACAATGATAGTAATGTTTACCTAAATTTATAAATCGTATTTGTGCATATTTATTAATCGCATCATCATTAGTCTTAACTTATCTTCAAATTTACACAAGAATAAATTTAAATTTTGAAGTTTCTATATTTCTACCTTACATAGTGCATTCATAGGATTTTCTATTGGAATTATCTTTATCTATCATTATTTATCACTATTTATAGCTTTTCTAAGATAATTATTTAATATTCATGCCTTTTAATTACACTTGTATCTATATATTTCAAAATGTCTTTATGCATATTTATATTAACCACATTATTATTAACTTATCTTGAAACTTACACAAGAATAAATTCACATTGTTGGATACAACTGATCAATTATGTGTTGTCTTTGATGTTACACAAATGTCATATCAGGTATCAGATAGAGTCTACCAAGCTCACTAAAGCACTGAAGGATTTTATGGTAGATGACAGTTTCTGCCAAGCTCACAAGGTCAGCGAAGGAAGGTTAGTTCTTACCGATTTCACTTAGTCTCTAAAGGATTTTGTAGAGTTTGCAGTGTTTACTGAGGTTCACTTGGGTAATACTGGAAATCATTTCTCAAGCAGTATTTACTGAGCAAGATCAACCAATGAAGGATTTCATTATTTTGGGAAATAAAGTTTTTTTACTTCATGTAATGCTTGTAGCCGATTGTTGTATTTTTTATTGGTAAATATAACTTGTAAATGGGCTAACTTGACAATTTGTAATGTATAAATAAAAGGTCAAGTTGTGAATTCAAATTTATGAATGAGTAATGAGCAAGTATGCAAGTGAGATAATTGTGTAAAGAGGAAGGTGTGAGAAAATTTTGAAGAAGGATTAGATATCCTTCAGGAGTAGCAAAATTGTATTTGATCAGTGGGGATCTATTGAAGTAGAACAAAGATCTGTAACAACAAAGTTTAGTTGCATCTCATTTAGATCACTTCATTATTACATTTTCATCATTGTAGCAGTGATTTGTAAATCTTTTAATAGATTTGGTTTAATAGCCATTTGTAAATCCTCTAACAAGGTGGATAGTTCTATTGAATTGTTCTAAAGTCCTCTAGGAAGGCCACTCCTAGCAGGGTGATTAAATCCTCTAATAGGGTCACACTTAATAGTGTGTTTTGTAACCTTTAATAGGGTTGGCTCCTAACAGGGCTCACTTTAGAAGAGTGAAAATTGGTAGCTAGTTGCTTGGTAGTTTTCCCCATATTGGGTTTTCATGTTAAATTTGGTGTCTCTTGTGTTCATTTTATTTTCTTTTTCATGCATGTTAATGATTGTGAATGCTTAAAGATCAATAACAAGTTAATCTACCAAGTTACAACATTTTTTTGTGTGGCTACTGAGTGATAACAATAACTAGTTATTTAAGATTTCAAAGGGATTTGTGAATTTTTTTATTTGGTAACCAATTCACCCACCCTCTAAATTACTCCATCTATATTTCCAACAATTAATAATAGAGCTTTTGGTGCTTACAAAAAGGATTTCAAGGATTTAAGCTAATGATCAAAATATCTTACAAGAGGTAAATCCCAAGACTTAACAAGGATAACTTTTTAGCATGGAAAGGTCTCATGAGACTCCATCTAGCATCCATTAGAGATACAAGTTTGAAATATCTAGATGAAGCATATGTAACTCCTACTAGAACTTATCTGTAAATGACATTGCTAAGAAGAAGACTCATAACACTATGATGATAGACATTGTATTTGCCCTAAGCTATGAAGAATTTGATGATGTCAAGGATTGCAAAACTACCTTTGAAATGTGAAACAAGTTGAAAGATATCTATGGAGGAGATGATGATGTGAGAAGAGCCAAAACAGAAAGTCTAAGAGGACAATTTGATCAGATGAGGATGAGAGAGGATGAAAACATTGCCAAATATGTTGAAAGAGTCAAAGCTATTGTTAGTACTATCAAGGCTTCTAGAGGAGACATTGAGGAGGAAACAATTATAAGTAAAGTTCTTACAACGTTACTTCCTATTTATACAATTAGAGTTTATACAAATCAAGAAAGAAGATGTGAAGCAAATCATAAGATAAATTTAGAGGCCATAGTAGGAAGATTGACTATATTTGAGCTAGATAACTATGATAACTATGTTCCAGCTACCAAGAACATTGAATCGACATTTGAGGCCAAGCTTTCACTTAAAGAAAAAGGAAAGAGGATAAAGGATTCTTAGTTAGAAAGTGAAGAAGAATCAGAATAGAGTTTTGATAGTGATCTTGAGGTGGTCGAAGCTCTACTTATAAGGAAATATTCAAGAGGAAGAGGAATACAAAGGGAAGGTTCCTATAATGTGTTTTTCATGTGAGGAAATTGGACATATTGCTACTAGGTGCCCAAATAAGCAAAACAAGGATGAGAAGAATGGTCACAAGTACAATGGCAAGAAAGATTTCAAATCATTCAAGGATAAAGGTAAGAAAACATGTTTCATGGCTAAGGATTCTAATGATTCTGATGAAGAAGAAGATGAAATTGTTTACTTTGCTATGAAAGATGAGTCTAACAATGATGAGGAAATGGAACTTATCTCTCATGTGAGCAAGAATGATACATGGATCATAGATAGTGGTTGCTCTCATTATATGACTAGTGATAAAACAAAGTTTGAACAATTTGAAGACTATAATGGTGGTAGTGTAATGTTTGGTAATAATGAACCTTGTTGCATAAAAGGAAGAGGGAGAATCTCACTAACCAAAGAGCTTGTATGTGATAATGCATATTAGGTAGAAGGACTAAAAAACAATCTATTGAGTGTGGCTAAACTACTCAATAATGGATTCAAAGTGGAATTCATGCATGGAAAAGAAAGACTACTAGATAAAAAAGGAAATTTAATTGGATCAGGCATATAGACAAAAGGAAACTTTTTCTAACTTGAACTTGGTGAATGTTCATGTTTTATTGCTTAAGTTGAAGAAAGTTGGTTATCGCATAGAAGGTTGTGTCATGTGACCTTTGATAACTTAGTAAAAATAAGCAAATTCAAGAAAGTAAGAGGCATTTCTAGTATAAAGAAACCAAAGGTTGGTCTATACAAGAATTATCAAATTGGTAAGATGTGAAAAACTAGCTTGAAAAGTAAGAACTATGAGTCTAAGGAAGTTTTAGAAATTGTGCATATTGATTTGTGTTAACCCATTGGAATTGAAAGCTATACTGGAGAAAAGTTCTTCATTCTTTTTGTTGATGATTACTCAAGAATGATAATTGTCATGTACTTAAGAGAGAAATCAAAAGCATTTGAGAAGTTCAAATGGTATTTGGCTAGAGTAGAAAAGGAAACAGGAAAAAGATTGAAATTTTTGAGGTCAAACAAAGGTCGTGAATTTGTCTCTCATGAGTTCAATAACTTTTGCATTGAAAGGGGAATCAAAAGATAGGTATCAACACTTGGAACTCCTAAGCAAAATGGAATAGCTAAAAGGAGGAATATATTTATCATGGATTGTGCAAGAACCTTAATGATTGAAAAGAACATTGCTATCACATATTGGAAGGAAGCTATCAACACTATAGTTCATACCTTGAATCGAGTAAAGTTGAAGAAGGACTCATTCAAAACCCTCTATAAGTTATGGTATGGCTATAAACCTAATGTAAGTTATCTAAAAATATTTGGAAGAAAATGTTACATTTTGAAAGAATCTAGAAAAGGTAAATTGTATATGAAGGGTGATGAAGGAATATTTTTGGGATATTCTTGCAAGAGTAAAACATATAGATGTTTGAATTTGTCTACTCAAAAAGTCATAGAAAGGGCACATGCGAAAGTTGATGAGTTCGCAGAAAGGGCTAAAGAAGAAAGAAAAAAGGAACTAGAACACTATAGGAGATTTGTTTTCATTGAACTTGATATAGTGCCAGACACACCTATCAATAAGGAATCTTCCACTCTCAAGTCTTCAGAAACTAAGTTATAGGAAGTTCAAACCATGATATAGGAACCTGAGTCACATTCTGATGCTATCGAGCCAATGCCCACCGAGTCTAAAGGACCTAAGTAGTAGACAGAATAGCCAAAACCTAAAGTTGAAGTGAAAGAGAATGAAAATGCAAAACATTCAAAAGGAAAGGAACCTATATTAGCCAAGTATGCCAGGAGACATCATACACTAGATCAGATCATTGGAGACAAATTTGAAAGTACTATGACAAGAAGTAAGTTGAAAGGTACTTTTCTACTTGCTAATTTTGAATGTATAATTGTCAAAGATGCATTAGAAAATGAAAGTTGGATTGAGGCTATGAATGAAGAAATAGAATCGGTAGAGAAAAACAAAAATGGACTCTTGTACCTAGGCCTAAAGATAAAAATGTGATTGGAGCTAGGTGGGCTTTTAGAAATAAGTTGAATGAAGATGGTAAGGTATCAAGGAACAAAGCTAGACTAGTATGCAAAGGATACTCTCAAGAAGAAAGAATAAATTATGGAGAGACTTTTGCTCCTATTGCAAGATTGGAAGGTGTTAGGACTCTACTTGCATATGCTACATACAAAGGATTTAAGGTTTATGAGATGGATGTCAAGTTAGCATTTCTCAATGGTATACTAGATGAAGAAGTCTAGATTCAAAAACTTAAATGTTTTTTTGATCCAGACAAGAAGGACATAGTCTAAAAATTACACAAAGCATTGTATGGTCTGAAACAAGCCCCTAGAGTATGGTATGAAAGATTGCATAACTATCTTATTTAGATTGGTTTTCACAGAACTAACGATAATAGTAGCTTGTATATCAATGATGGACTAGATAATAAGATTGTTTTGGCAGAAATATTTGTGGATGATACTTTGTTCACAAGGAATGATGATCTTTGCAAATAATTTTCAGAGCAAATGAACAACAAATTTGAAATGTCAATGTTTGGTGAGATCAAATTCTTTATTGGTCTTCAAATTCAATAGAGTAAGAATGGCATCTACATCACTCAATCTAAATACATCAAGGAGATACTAAATTTTTTTGGTATAGTAGGTTGTAAACTAGTTGGGACTTCTATGTGTACTGGACTGAAACTTACCAAGGATGATAAATCAAAGGTAGATTAGGCATTGTATAGATCTATGATTGGAAAGTTGCAATATGTAGTGGATACAAGGCCAGATATTTCCCTTGTAGTTAGTATTGTAGCAAGATTTTCAACAAAGTCAAGAGAAAATCACATGATGGCAATCAAAAGGATCATGAGATACTTAAAAGGCACCGACGATTATGGATTATGGTACAAATTTGGAGGTAATCTAGATTTGAAAGTGTTTATTGATGTAGATTGGGTAGGAAACATTGATGATAGAAAGAGTACAAGTGGAGGAGCTTTCTTTCTTGGAAAGAGGTTGGTTTCTTAAACAAGTAAAAATAAAAATTGTACATCCCAATCTACAGTTGAAGCAGTGTATTTTGTAGCAATAGTAAAAAGTTCTAATATTGTTTGGATCAAACAATCATTGGAAGGTATGAAGGAAGAAATAAAAGAACTTGTTGTTATATTTTGTGACAATACAAGTGCAATTAGTATATCTAAAAATCTAGTGATGCATTCAAAAATCAAGCACATTGCAATAAAGTATCACTTTGTTAGAGAATTGGTGTAGGATAAGGCGATCAGACTCGAATATGTCAATACAAAGGAAAAAATTGCTGATGTATTCACAAAGCATTTACCTAAGGATGCATTCTTGTATCTAAGAGGTAAGTAAGGGGTCATTACCCTATCTAAAGCTCACTAAAATGAAGTTTTAGTGATACATCAACAGGTACCAAGTTGAAGATCTTTTAGTTGATGTAGTACAGTCATAAGAATATTGCACATGAATCAGTACATAAGGTACATTGTTCTTCATTTGGTTTGTGTTGTCTTTGGCATGTGTTGTCAAAGAGGGAGAGTATACTATGATATCTTTCTGAAATTTGAAGTTGTTTATGAAGAGTTTGATGTTTGCAAAGAAGTTATGTAATTCCTTCACAGAGGGAGATTGTTGTATTTGAGAAGTTTTTGAACATTCTATTAGAAAAAGACTTGTTCTCAAATTTTATTTTGCTATGACATGTTGTGTTGCCATCAATGCCAAAGAGGGAGATTATTGGATACAATTGATCAATTGCGTGTTGTCTTTAATGTTACACAAATGTCATATCAGTTATCAGATAGAGTCTACTAAGCTCAAAAATTTAGCAAAGTGAATTACAGAGTCTACTGAGCTCACTTAGGTGCTAAAAGATTTTATGGAAAAAGATAGTTTCTACTGAGCTCACAAGGTCAGTGAAGGAAAGTTAGTTCTTACCAAGTTCACTTGATCTCCAAAGGATTTTGTAGAGTTTGCAATGTTTACCAACCTTTTCTTGGTTAACACTAGAAATCATTTTTGGAGCAGCATTTAATGAGCAGGATCAACAAATGAAGGATTTCATTGTTTTGGGAAATAAAGTAAATGTGTCGACTTGACAATTTGTAATGTATAAATAAAAGGTCAAGTTGTGAATTCAAATGTATGAATGAGTAACGAGCGAGTATGCAGGTGAGATAATTGTGTGAAGAGGAAGGTGTGAGAAAATTTTGAAGAAGGATCAGATATCCTTTAGGAGCAGCAAAGTTGTATTCGATTAGTGAGGATCTATTGAAGCAGAAGAAAGATTTGTAACAAAAAAGTTTAGCTGCATCTCATTTAGGTTACTTCATTGTTACTTTTTCATCATTGTAGCAGTGGTTTGTAAATATCTTAATAGAGTTGGTTTAACAACCATTTTGTAAATCCTCTAACAAGGTGGATAGTTCTATTGAATTGTTCTAAAGTCCTCTAGCAAGGCCACTCCTAGCAAGGTGATTAAATCCTCTAATAGGGTCAGACCTAACAGTCAATTTTGTAACCTTTAATAGGGTTGGCTCCTAATAGTGCTCACTTTAGAAGAGTGAAAATTAGTAGCTAGTTACTTGGTGGTTTCTCCCATATTGGGTTTCCACGTTAAATCTGGTGTCTCTTATGTTTATGTTTTTTTTTTTTTACATGCATGTTAATGATTCTGAATGCTTAAAGATCAGTAATAAGTTAATCTGCTGAGTTAAAACATTTTTTTGTGTGGCTATTGAGTGATAGTAGTAACTAGTTATTTAAGACATCTAAGGGATCTATGGATTTGTTTTTGTGGTAATTGATTCACCCCCCTCTTATTTACTCCATCTATATTTCCAACACACAT
This sequence comes from Cupressus sempervirens, assembly GCA_028749045.1. NCBI lineage: Eukaryota > Viridiplantae > Streptophyta > Pinopsida > Cupressales > Cupressaceae > Cupressus > Cupressus sempervirens. The sequence continues at coordinate 557,159,262 of CM053790.1, forward strand.
TCCAAAGTTTCCATATCTACCTAATAAACTACATTCTTAGGATTTGTTATTGGAATTATCTCTAGCTACATTAAATTTATCACTATTTATATATTTTGGAGGATAATTATTTTTTTTAGTGTGGAGCCTGATTAGTCCCTAAGTGGGAGATTATTAGATTGTGGTGACTAATCAGGAAAGTACTATACATACTCCATAATTTTTCGGGGTTCAGGGCCATGGCTGATGTTGTAGCTGACATATGGCTGACATATGGTCAAAATGTTGTAACCCTAAAATAGGATAAAATACTTGTATAAAAGGGTTTAGGGTTAGGTATTTTTCATTTTTATGTTGTGATACAAAATTGCTTCTTGTGGCAGTATTGAGCTATAAGGGATTACATATTGTAATAAGGTTGTAATCACTAGATTGTAATAAGATCAGACATGCTATTTGGTGGATGTAGCCTAGGGATTGGGTGAACCACATTAAATCTTGGTGCATTGTGTTCATTTTTGTGTGATCTATTATTTTTTTGTTATTGGTTATATTTGCATGTAGTTTTTATTTATGTCTGTGGTTTAATCCTAACAAGTGGTATCAGAGCGAAGTTGTCTTTCAGTTATCCTTTGTAGGAAATTTTCACAGATAAGAAGGAGTCTCACGGTTGAGTCGGAGCGATGGAAGATGAGGATAAGCTGAGGGTTGATAGGTTTAATGGGCATAATTTCCAGTTATGGAAGATGAAAATGGTAGATTATCTTTATTAGAAGGATTTATGGAAGCCATTGGAGGGCAAAGCCAAGAATCAAGGATCTATGTCAAATGATGAATGAGATCTTTTGGATAGAAAGCCAATCGAAAGCATTCAGTTATGCCTAGCTCCATCAATGGCATTTAATATTACAAAAGCAAAGATGATAGAAGAGTTGACGAAAACCCTTGCGACATTGTATGGAAAGCCCTCTGCTTCAAACAAAGTATTTCTCATGAAGCATTTATTTAATATGAAAATGGCAGAAGGAGGATTTTTTGTAGATCATTTAAATGAGTTTAATAGTATTACTAGTCAATTATCTTCTGTGGGTATCAATTTTGATGAAGAAATTAGGGCTCTCTTGATTTTGTGTTCTTTTCCTAAAAGCTAGAATAGCTTGGTAATGGTTGTGAGTAATTCTATTCCTCGATCTAGTACCCTAAAATGTGAAGATTTGATCGGTGTTGTTTTGAGTGAGGAAACTTGTAGGAAATCCTCAAGTGGATCTACCTCAGGAAGTGCTTTGAATGCACAAAGCAGTGGCAGAACAACTGAGAGAGGAAATAACTCTAGAAATCATGGGAAATCAAGAGGAAAGTCAAAGGGGAAGAGGTCTCAATCAAGAGGACCAAATGACTGTATACAATTTTTTGGAAAGATGACTAATCATTGAGGCTCATTAGTAGTCATTTTTAAATCAGCTTAAATATATTTTAACACTTGTAATTTAATTATATATGAGACTATTATTGTAGGATCTATTTGTGTGCATGTGGATTTCTAGTCATATGTAACAATTTATGCTTATATTCATTAATGCACATATTTATAAATTCTTATGTGGCATTGATGATTATGCTACATGAATAAGCATGGCATTACATATTTTTTTTAGATCATAGTATAGGGTGCACTATATATAAGAATTTGTCATTCTATTCTATGATGAATGTATCCATGATGAATAGATGATGTTAATGAAAAATACTATTGGAAGGATGTCCCTAATATTATTTTCTTTTCATTATACTCAATTATTCAATAAAGGCTATCAAAAAAGTGAGGAGAAAAAAATGTGACAAAAATAATATGCAAAATATAAACAATAATTAAAATAGTGTGCTTCTCTTAGACTAATCTTATTGTATCCAGACGATGGAATCAGTTTGATATAGGTTAGAACCAAATGATTTTATGTACTACAACAAGAATTGAAAACATGTTAGCTAAAAAGGAATGCACTATTTCTCACTAGAGCCATATGCTCTCAATGGTCTTAGACAACAACATCATAAGATGAGACATCGTGTTACAAAAGAACAACCCAAAAATAAAAATCAAGTTACAAAGCCCCTCATCATCTCTATAATTGAAGACATCTTACAAAATCACAACTTCTCTCATTAAAGATGTTCTAGAGAAATGTTTTTAGGAGGATCCAAGGTATAGGATAAATATTAAATCATAAAAATAATGTAATGTTTTCCCCCTTTTAAAATTTTTTCTTTAGTTTTATGGAGTCATATTTAATAGTTAGAGTTTTAAATAAGAAAAAAATAGTCACACCATATTTTCATTATTATTGCTTATTTTAGGTCATGTGGTCACAAAAATTGATCCTAAGGACTATAGTTTAGAAATAAGATGATTGAAAATATATAATTTAACTGAAAATCACAAGCAGCTTGAAAGATATTATTGCTTTTATCCCAAAATATTTATCCAATAAGACATAAAACTCAAAATTGAATACATTAGAGGACCCAAAAAGGTTTGAAATCTCAACATATATAGATATGTGATGTCACAAACCTCTATAGAAGTTTTAAAATAAAAAATTATATAATAAAATGGATATCTAAAGTATAATTTATGGCTTCCAAAAATTGTTCCATCAAGACTCAAGTATCAGCGAAAAAGTGAAGAAAGAGGACAATAACATAGGTGCGAACTTGAACTAATGAATCACTATTTCTAAAAATGGATAATTTTCACTTTATAAAATATTCTAAGGATCTTATTAGTGCTACATATACAAGGATAAGGGATGGTTTCATGAATATATTCCAAAAGTGTAGATTTTGGCTATGATTGTAATAAGAAGTCCTATGTCGTTGTAGCAAGTTATTTTCTAGAATTTTTTAATATGAATTTATTTCATTGAGGATAATAAAAATAAAGTATTTATTTATTTATTTTTCAATGAATAGACCATTTCCATTAATTAAAATTTAAGGATACATACTTAAAGTTTTTATTTTATTTTTGTTTAAATATTCATTATATTCTAGGTGTTTACTAAAATAAGGGGACTACCCTTAAACAAACATAGAAACTAGGTCACTAAATATCAAACCAAAAAGAAAATAAAGACTTTAAAAAATGGATACTAGGTTTCATGTTGAGTTTTTCCTATCACATTTTATGTTTTTGTTTTGATGTATATTTGTCATTTTTGGTCATGATGTTTATCTTTTCTTAACTTATAATTTATTTAAAGTTTAAAGTTGTATACATGATTATCTAATAAGTGTCTCCAAATCCATCAAATAAGTTTCTTTATTGTGAAGTATCATTGAATTTTAAACATCGATTAATGGTGTATTTAAGATATAAAGTGAGGTGAGGTGAGGTACAAAGGTGAATTTCCTTTAACCACAAGATGTAAAGGATCCCAACCCACCACTAAGTCAAAGAGATTCTACTTGACAAAAATAGAACTATCTTATTATGAATGTGTTTGAAAATTATTCTTTCCTTTGATGTATTATACAAATGGATATTCTGAGGATTTCTATGAATTTCTTGCCATCTTGTGTATTTGTGAGGACCTATCATATTTTGCAATTCTTTTAGCAAGGAAATTAGTCTAGCCTCCTTAAGAGGATGTTGACACTTTGCATACACGTATTATGAATGGTGGCATTCATATATTTCAAAGTTACACATACTTGACTTATGTCCTCATGTATATTTAATTGATGCCTCTATCTCATTTTCTACACAACACATATAGATGTTATTGTAAATGAGCTCCATGCTCCCTCTCTCTTTATTTCTTAGGCTTTTCCTAATTCATAATATCATGATTTTTCTTTTCTTTTCCCCTTCAAAATGATTGTGTCTCCTTGTTAGCTCTTTAGGTGCAAGATCCTAGTGTTTGGTTTCCTCATGGTAACATTTTCTTCATTGTCTTGCTCTCTTGGGTTTTCATATTTTGTTGCTCCGTTTACTTTTCCTTTCAGCATGGTGAAACTATATATGATCTATGGAGATGTAAAATAGCAGTAGCCATGTTGAGAAAGCAAGGTTTCTACTATGATACGATATTGAAGTGAGATTACATAACATAACTATAGAGGAGGGTGGGGAAAACACTCTACAAATTGTAGGATTTCTCCAATTTTCACCATGATACTTTCCATAGATACCATCAAAGTGCTTTTTACCATAGGATGTATAATATTTCACTTTATTTATTTTTCTTAATATTATGATTTTTATATTTTAGGAAGTTTTACATATTTTTTGATATTTTCAATAATTTTGAAGGTGGCACTCTTAGAAGGTCATGCTCAAACATAAAATGGTTCATGTTATTGATTCGATTATCTAGCGCACCACCCATAAAGTTAGATGATTTATTGTTATAGGCTAGGGTTGGCGTTACACCAAAAGATTGACCTATTAATGCCTGATATAACCACTAGACTTATAGAACAAAGGAAGTAGTTAAGCCATGTCATGAATTTTGAAGGGGAACATTAATGGTTAGTCCAAAAACCCCCACTAGCATTACTTGAGAAGATTTGAACCTATGACCAAGCTTTGATACCACTTGTTACAAGCTAGGATTGTCATTGCACCAAAAGATCGACTTGTTAATGCTCAATACAACAACTAGATTTATAGAATGCAAGAGTTAGTTAAGCCATGTCATGAATCTCAAAGGGGAACATTGGCAGTTAGTCCAACATTTATATGCTCCTAACTCAAACACAATAATGGTATTCTATGGACTGAGATAATTAGGTTTGAACTTGTCCTTATTTTCTTTTTCTTGGTAGTTTCATGGATTCTCTTTCATGAAAAGATTGCTAATGAGAAACTTATGTGTCTTCGCCCAATTATTATATATTTGACACATATAGTTTTAGTAAGCTCAGATATGGTTAAATGTATTCTATCGATATTCATCTAGTAACTTTAATTTTCACAAGTGACAAATGTGTTAGTCTTCATCACTTATTAGATGACATAAATAGATGCATAGGAAATAGGAGTCCACCCAATGGAAGTTCAAACATTCATGTGATAAGCCCAATAGGCATAGTTGAGTTGGATGTGTTATTTGTAATAAACATAATAAATTGTCTTCTTAAGGATTTTTAGTATCTTTTTATTAGATTCTTCATCTTAACTATTTCCATAATGATGCTAGACAAGGAATTTGTCACAAAGTTTGTGAACATCCTAGTTATCCTAGACTAACCACAAGAATTTGAGCACTAGCTAGCATAATACTCCAACAAGGATAGTTATTGAATGTAAGGAATGGAAATTTTTGCCCCAATAAGTACTAAAAATTAAATAGGATCATTTTTATATCATCAAATATTATGACACTCATTAGATGATTTTTTTTTATCAATGGTAGGAACTAAATATTAGAGACATGGCCCTGAAGTAACTAATCATTATGATATATTATAGGATAATTAATTTAGATTTCTATATAGCTTATACAATTTATATCAATCGAAATTAGCCATGTATTAAATATTGTGGAGAATCTTAGAGTTTTAATTTTTCTTTAAATAAATTATCGAGTGGCTTTAATATTTCTAAAGTAAAATTTGTTAAAATGTTGGCATTTTAGGTTGCCTTAAATCTTGAATGAATAGCTAAATATGAATTCTAAAATTTCAAAGACTAGCCAATTGACCAATGTTAGCAGCTAAAAAAATTTACTTCATATACATCAATAAGATATATTGGAAAGGATTAAATTTGGCAAAAAGATGTTAACTTCTTAGATTCCAAAGGCTAAGTCCAAGAATTTGATGTGGAATTCAACTCAATTAACAACAAGAGCATCACTCTATGTGAAACAAGAACATAAGTTGGAAAAGACCTAGTTGGTTTCTCTAGTTAATAATCAAATAAAGAGAAATCAACTAGCTAAAAAAGTTTCCAATCCCAACAATAATATCTTCATCACATAATTCTACTAAGATCCTTTAGAGGTTGATCCATGTGAAGATAACACTAGGACAATAATCCTAATGGTCAAAACCCAAACACATAAAATGATGTATTTCTTGCTAATGAACTAAGGCCTAAAGGAATGGATTTGGAAATACTATTTATGGAAATAAAAGGAGAAGAAAAAAACCCTTTAGGAAGAACAAAAATGAACATGCTACTTTAAACTTCTCATTGATTAGCTACCATTTCATTTAGAAATATAATACTAATCTTTCATCCTATAAATCTACCAAACAAGGAGTTATCCATTTTAGAATTGTACTATCTAATGTATGGCCTATAATCCTTAAACATGTTACAAACTCAAAATGTTCAATAGAAGAACCAGTTGTACAAAAATGTTTCCCTTCATTAAAAAGGTGCTTCCATGTCCTAGAAGGTTCATCACAAAAGAAATATTCAAATGAAGGGAGAGGACCAACTTCCTTACCTTTAGGAAAGACAATCTTCTCATTTGTTGCAACTTTATTCTTCATGGAAGTGTAATGAGGAATAGAGGGAAGGACCCATTATTGCTGAAGGGGATCAATACATCAAATAGGGTGTTACCATCCACTAATTTTTTATATACAATCTTAGAATAGGAGAGCACCATGAACCTTTACGTACACACTTGAAGGTTTATTCCTACTACAAGAAGAGCTTGTTCTAAAATTTTCTAAAATATTTTGAAGTTTAGTTTAATTTAGGGCTAAATAATTGAAATCCACGAGTAAGAAAATAATTATTCTTTTTGTTAATGTATATTTTGCATCTATGTATTCATTCTAAAATGGGAGCGATATAATTCGTGTCTCTACAATAATATAATTTTCTTTATTGATTTAATATGTCTTTGTTATACTTTCTAGGCTATGCATTTGAAAGTAACTCCATAAGATACTTTGTATGACATAACATAATATGCTGTCTTGGGTGAATAAAAGAACTACAAATAGCAATATGCACCCTTAAAATAAATTTTAAGCACTAAAATAAAGTTAAACTAGATGTGAAAGAACAAGATAAAATAAACACAAGCAAATACTTTTAAATACAAATATATAGTATAAAATGTTTATAAAATGTTTAAATGTGTCTTCAATAGATCTATGACAACTAGCAAATGGATAAGAGTAGTGCAAATTCAAAATTTGAGACTTTAGAGTCAACTGTACCACCACCAAAATCTTAAGTTACAATCATAAAGATATCAAAGAAATGTAAATGATGAATCCAATAATTAATAGATGCATTGGAATAATTATGTAGAATTTTATACCAAATGCACACTCTAATTACTTTCATGTATGAGACGAGCACATCGAATCTGTAGATAAACAAACGAACTCAATTTTATATAGGATAACCAATATATGTCATCATTATAACAATATTTACTAATAAAAAATAATATGAGATTACCTTCATCTTGGTGTCGCGATCTATAAAAACTGCATGTGATGACCTGGAAATTTGATTTACGGATACGAATCAAACATAAACATGAACGGAGAAGATTTTAGTGGCCAAATGCTCCCTGGCCCAAGGAAACAAGCATGCCTAGTGCGTTGCTTTAGATGATGTTGCCATATGAAAAAGAAATTGGAAGTGATCGATGTGCCTAAAGCGTTTCTTACTTTCTCTTGCTATGGATGCGATGTAAGTTCACAGTAGTGGCATATTTCCGACAGAGTCTGAGTAGCGTGGAAAAATCAAGGAACGCACATATAGGTAATGCGCTGCTTTAGGAGATTCTGCCGTATGAAAAGGAAATCGAAGTGATTGAAAAGCTTAAAGATTTTCTTAATTTTTATAGTCATGTTTACATGGCCCACCATAGGAAAAACCTTTTGGAAGTGATTGGAATTTTTGTCGGAAAATTATTATCATCGATTATAGGATTGACAAATTGTTTTTGATGAATAGTCTTTTTTAATTAATAAAATTTACTAAGATTACAATTCACAAAAAAAGGGTCGGGGGATACAGGATCACCCCACGAATGAGTTCAAACGGCCGAAGCCGGAATAAACAACATGGCCTCAGCCAGAAACTATAAACTATTTATCAAAAAAAAAAATAAAAATAAAAAAATTTAACAACCTCAGGCTGCCAAGGTAGTACCAGCAGAGGGAGGATGATCATCTTTATTAGGAAATTCCCACGCATCAGTGGGATTGTGAGGCGGACTGGGAACAGTCCAGCCGTCAGCAGCATCAACAGGATCTAGGGTAGTCGTAGTCTTCGCATCCTTCTTGTCTGGCCGCGGAGGAGAAATTGCCAAGGCCAACCGAGGAAACTTGCCACAGTGCGCCCGTCCAGGGGGAGGAGTAAGAGACCGGCCAGAAGCCAGCCCAGGGGGGGGAGCCGGGGACCAGCCAGAACCACCACGTGGTGGGGATGCAGAGCGGTGCCTCCAACTCCCATGACCACTGCTGGGAGAGTGGTGGCGGGGACCTTGGGAGTGTGGCGTGTGTGAAGAGCGGCCAGAGGACTGGCGTCGGGAATGGCGACTGCGAGACGAGGAGGCATCGGCCGAGGCATCCGGAGGCACACTGGCAATTATGCAAGGAGCATTGCCTCAATGATTTAACAATTCCTGTAAGTGTGCAACCTCCAGAGCAACTTTATTAGCTTGCACCTGTATCTACATAATGACATTGTTACAAATGCATGTCTTAGTGTACATTGCAATTTTAACATCCAAAAAACTGTGAGTGAATAAAACTGCATTCTTATATTTCCATAGAGAAAACAAAATTTTCATCATGAAAGTATGCCAAATCTGGGATAACTTTCGAGGAAATCTAGGGGAATCACCCAGCAAGATCGTGTGCCATGAAAAAGTTTTGGGCCTGAAAGGCTTGAAAAAATCATGAATCCAGTGCCAATAATTCTGAGCACGCTTGCAGAACCAAAAAATATGCAAAAAGGACTTAGGTTGGCCACATAAAGGGCATCTGGGATCAGGAACCCCAATGTGCTTGAGCCGAGGCCCCAGGGGAAGACCTTGGAAGGCAAGGCACCAAGCAAAGTGTGCAATCTTAGGTTCTGTAATGGCACTCCAAATGGTGTCGAACCGTTTTCTCCATTGAGAAAGCGAAGAATGCAAATGCCACTGTTGATTAAGTGTGTCCACCATCGGAAGGTGGGGCAAAAGCCATCTGTATCCCATATTAGGCTTATAATTGGTAAATGGAGTGGCATGAAACCACTTCCAATCATACCACCAAGGATGAACAGACTGAATCCCCACTTTATGAAGTAAGTGCACAGGGATGGAAGACAATAGAAGGTCATAAGTCTGGCGATCGGCATGAACAAGGCGGTATTGAACTTGCATATCCTCCCATGACCTGAAATTCATGGTGACTCTTGAAAAAATGTCCTTGGTAGTGCGGATGCCACGTTTAAACAAACGCAGAGCACTGGCACCTTGAGTCTTGGCAAGAGGAGTACCCTGGAAGGAAAACAAGGGAGACCACCAAATGTTCTGTTGATTTAAGGACAACCCATTGCGAAACTCATAACCAACCCAACGAAGCCAAGGTTTAACAGCTTCCCAGGCTTTCCAGATGCTCTTTATAACAAAAGAGCCCTGTATGACCATTGGTTCACGCATAGTGAGAAGGGTCTGAAAACCAATCCCCTTCTACGCCGGTCTGTTAGCCGGGAAGCCTGAAGAGATGCAATGCCTAACAAGAATTTTCCAGGCTTCATCTCCAAAAATAGCTTTGATAATCCATTTAGCAAAGAGGGCAAGGCCCTGCTTCCGAGTGGAAAGTAGGCCGAGACCCCCAGATTCCTTTGGGAGACAACAGAAATCCCAAGCAACTCTGTGAAAACTATGATGGTCAGAACCAGAGGCCCAAAGAAAATCTCTGATCATACATTCTAATTTGAGACAGGAAGCTTTGGAGGGAGCCCAACAAGAAGAATAATACACATGGGTGGCAGCCAAAATCTTAGAACGAATCTGGAATTTACCAGCAAGAGAAAGCGGCTTAGTGATCCAATAATCAAGATTTTTGCTAATCTTTGTAAGCACAACATTCCAAAGTTCCACAGGGGAAGACTGTAAAGCAAAGGGAATGCCAAGAAAGCAGAAGATTTCTCCATGAGTAACCCATTTCCATTGAAATTGGCTGAGCCAAGGTGGAGCTGGTAAAAAAGACTGTCGGTAGCAGAGCGTTTTATGCCATTGAATGGCAGAGCCAGAGGCTTGACAAAAACTGTCCAGACAATTTAAAGCATTTTTGATGTTTTCGTCATCTTCAAGAAGAGTAAGAAAAGAATCATTAGCAAAATGACCATTCACTAACTGGGAGGAAGAATCAGGCAAGGAAATGCCATGGACCAGTCCTGAAGACATAGAGTGAGGAAGTAAATAACCAAAACCTTCAGCAGCAAGGACATAAAGCGCTAGAGCTAGCGGACAACCTTGTCTGTTGGAACGCAAAAGTCCAAAAGCTTCAGATTGCGAATTATTGATGGTGATGCAAGCATTAGCATCACCAAAGAGCATCTCCACAGACTGAAGGAAATTGGGAACAAAACCCAGAGCCTGAAGCATAGCCAAAATGAAAGGCCATTCAATGCAATCATAGGCTTTAGCAAAATCTATCTTTAAAAAGATAGCCTACTGCTTGGACTTACGGGCCCATTCCATACCTTCCTAGACAGCAATGATGTTGTCAAGAATATACCTGGATTTGATGAAGCAAGTTTGTTCAGGCAGCACAATTAGAGGAAGCATATGCCGGATTTTTAGAGAGAGCGCCTTAGTAATGATCTTATAAGACACATTCAGGAGGGTGATGGGCCTCCAGTTGTAGATGTCCTTAGGATCACCAGCTTTAGGTATGAATTTAATATTGCCTTTATTTATGATTGCTCCTAAGCTTTTAGAATGGTATGCTTCAAGATAGACTTTGTGCAGATCAGGACCAATTTGCTCCCAAAGATGTTTGTAAAATTCATAGGGAAATCCATCACACCTAGGGGATTTTTCATCCGCCATGGAGTAAATTGCCTCTCTAAGGTCTTGGAGGGAAAGAAGTTTCTCATAGAAAGCGCGTTGCTCAACCGCGAGGTAGTTTGGAGTAACAGTAATACACTTTCTGAGAGCCTCCTCCTGAGCAATCGAATGGCCCTGCGAAGCAAAGATGTTCTCATAGTGAAGAACAAAAGCTTGCAGGATGTCAGGCAGACTAGAAAGAACATCAGTTCCCTATTTTATCTTTTTAATCTCAACATTGGTATGATGGGCTCGGAGAGCCTGGAAGAACTCCTTCAAGGCTTTGTCGCAAACCTCCAACCAGTGGAGACGGGCTTTGATTTGAGCTCCTCGAGCAACATAGTTATCAGCAATTTTCTTTTCATGGCGAAGCTTGGCAAGCTGAATTTGTAGATCCACATCAAAGGGGTTGAAGGTGAGTGCTTTAGAGGCTTTTTTGAGGGCAAGGGTGTTGGCTTCATAAGACCATTTTCTGAAAATTGCCAGCTGACGCCCGTAGATGTGCAAAAATCGAACCGTTCTGGTAATGGCGTCATTCCACTATTGAATCCAACCTCAATGGGAATGTGGATGTGGTTCCAAATTCTAGACACGTTGTATGTGGGAGATGGTGGAAGCATGCAACAACACAGACGTGTTGAGGAAGAATTGAGACTTGGCCACTTTGGGGACAGCTGTTTGCCAAAAAATGGCAAAATAAATGGGATAGTGGTCTGACAACGTCACATCTATCAGGGGAATGATAGGTAGATCACGATCTTCAGAAAAGGAAAAAAAAGATTGTGCCGAGATCATAGCATGATCAAGATGTTTCAATATGCGGTCAGGATCAGCTCAAAAATTGGACCAAGTGTGCCAGGCCCCACTATCATGGTGGTGACTACTATTGGGATAAAAAAGGCTCAATTTATGACGCATGTAAAACCAGGCTTCTCTTTCCCCAGTTGTCCAACGGAAAGGCAGAATGCCATCCTTTTCAGAGGCCACTTCAACCATATTGAAGTCCCCACACAGGACCCAAGTAGCTGGCGGCAAGTTGTCAGCAAGCCAAACCCACATTTGTGCCCTTTCCACAACATCATTGGAGGCATAAACATTAATGACTCCAAAAGAATGATTGTTAATGGAAAGCAAAAGCCAAATAATACAGTGTGTGGGCTCAGAATCATGCGAGATAATAGAAGAATGAAGGCGAGGTGATAGGAGAGTAACTACACCACCTTGACCAGCTTCATGCTGAGAAGAAAAAATGACACTATCCTGCCAAATGATGCAGCATGCAACAGAAAGCATGAAATCAGAAATCTTAACTTCTTGCAGGCAAAGAAAATCTAAATTCCCAAGTCTATAACGGGTATCCTGGACATAGAACGTTTTGGGGAGGTTTGTAAGACCTTGAACATTCCAAGAGAGGAAGTTCGTGAGAACTCTTCTATATCATCCTCATTCTCCAGAGAGGATTAAGTATTCTGCAAAAAGGTAGAAATCGGGTGGAAGTCAGACAGGAAATCCTCTAGACTTACAGCCTGCCGTTTTACCCTTGATATCTCCACACGTCCAGGAGAACTGCGAGAACACCTTGTTGTTGGTGGTACTATGGAAGAGACTGCAAGAGGAGAACGAGCCCCAGCCAAGGACGAGGCCCTAGCGTCCACCTTAATCCCCTGTGAACTAGCAAGGTTTGAAACCTGTGAAACTGGAACAAGTGCAATGGAAGCCGCTGGCATCTCCACGCTAGTAGGCACTGACACTTCGGTGGAAGCAGGAGGAATCACGGTAACTGTCGCATAGGATGGCTTAGGGGCCAAAGGATTCAAGGCAGGCTTGCCCTTGTGCCCAACAGTAACCCATTCTTCTTTTTTTCCTTCGACCTATTTGACAGGCATCGCTTTAGGCTGGGGTTTGACCCTAGGCATAGCCAAAGGGCAATCCCTGATCTTGTGTTTCGTAGAATGGCACCTATAACAGGTGTTAGGTAGGTTCAAGTAAAGCACCTTCTGTGAGAAGGCTTGAGCGCCAATCTGGATTTCCACAAAATCCTTGAGATCTTTAGAAAGATCAACTTCAATGCAAACACGTCGCTGAGGGCGAGCATTAAAAAATTTCTCTGGCTCCTTGGTAACAACTTTGCCAAGGGCTTGGGCAATAGACTCAATAAAAGGCGAGCATGGCAAGGGTAGACTTGGGTAAAAGCGTAGATCTGTGTCACCGTTTGTGATACAAAAACCTATTTTGGTCAAATCTCATTTCTCTATCAAAACTCAATTTTAAAAAAAAACTAAAAATACCCTTTTATAGATTTCAGATTCAATATCATCATTATATAAATTTTTGAGTGTTTTGATTAGTTATAATATGTTATAATCTCAAAATATTATAAGTCAATATTTCAACATTTCAGAAGATGCTCTCTCAAAAAATGATAAAAAATAGTAAATCATATCAAAAAAATAAAAAATATATATTTATCACTAGAGGAGAGAATCCTCTTTATGAATATGTAATTTATTTTCAAGAAGGTATAGATTTGATAGGGAAGTTTTGATAGGAGGAGAAAACTATTGGATTCTGACAAGGTCGAACTTGAGTACCTATAACAAAGAAAATATACATCAAAAATAATTATTTCTATTTTTGTGCACTAGCTATACATGTCATCTATAAAATATTTTCAAATTAGAACAAAAAAAGGTGATTTGCACATACTTGTTTGATGGGAACTACATCCTATATTTTTTATAGTTAAAAAAGGGACTTCAAAATAAAATAAAATGAATAAATTTTTAGTCAAAAAAATTATAAAAATTATAGGCATAAAATTCATACAATTTTACACATTTCATTAGTTTACATCATCTTCATATTTTAAACACAAATACCATTTTTTTTGTCATTAATGTTGAACTGTCACATTCTGATATCACATTTCTTTATAAAAGGTGACACAGGTTTGTGCTTTTACCCACCTAGGAATTTGACCCAAACAGGAACCCTAAGCTTTTTATCATCCGAGACAGAGAAGTTTCGAGACCATTTCTGAAAAACAAGCAGAGAGGAATGCACAGACCAAGGGTCGTTGGTAAAAACTGTGTCTGCTTGCGACGGGTTAGCAAAGCGAAATAAAAAAAACCTTTGGTAAGGTTTTGCACAGCGTCAAGGTGAACTCCATGAGGAGTCTAGCTTTTGTTGACCCATTCTCTAAGCATAGCTTCAGGGGGAGTCCTACCAACAAAATACACTATCAAGGTATGTTGTTCTAACCAGTCACATGCAGCATCAAATTCTTGCAAAGGAAGGACAATATTAGGATTACCTCATGGAAAACCTTCGGGACAAACTTGCATGGGCGTTTGTTCGGTGGCAGTGCCATGGCAGTCTGAAGCAGCAACGTGAATAGTATAAACAACTAGTGTACCGCTGGCCGGAGCCATTATATCCTAACCTAAAGCTCCCATAGTAAATGTTGTCTGACAAGTGCCGACAGAAGGGGAGTGCAGGCGAAGGGCTGTACACAAAAAAAATTGAAAGTTCGCATGAAGCAAGAAAACCCTAGCAGAGACAAATTGTTTTTATTAATGGGTCTTTGGTTTATTGGTGAAGTTGAATGACTTTAAATTAGTCTACTCAAATTTTGTTGATTGTAACACTCTAATATCATAAGCACATTAAGATCATGCTCGGGGTGAATTTGGTGAGGAGGGTTCAGCCTATAGACTCATGATCTTGTATCACATAACAAAACTTCTTTGTGATGACACTCATTGATAATAAGTTGCTTAGAGCCTTCATACCTTGCTCATTGACATGTCTAAACCTTCATAAATTTTTTCTGTCAATCTTTACTTCTATTATTTTCAAACTTTGAGGAGTCATATTTGACCTCCTTCGGTATCCATTTTCAAGCACTTATCCTTATAAAATAATTGGTAATAATTGGGGATGTATTTTTAATATAACATTATAAAGATCTTATAGTAGATTTACTCTTTAAATATTGGTTCATCAAAGTTATCCACTTTTTATTATTTTTTGAAGGAAGATAAGTTTTCCTAGTTTTTTGTGGGATCTTCTGTGTTGACAATTGATTTGATAGTGATTCACATTCTCCCTAGTTTCTCTTTGTGTGACATCACCTCTCGAACAATCAAGCAATAGGAGTGATGGTGGTCGCAAGTGTTTTCCATGATCTTCTCAAGTGACTCTCTTTTTCTCTTAAGAATCAGAGCAAAATTTTGAGCTTTGATGCACTCAATACTTTGTACGAAAATATTGGCATAGCCAAGGTGAAGACTGGAGATAGTGACGCAGATCAATTCTAGTAGGGAAAATGGAATGTAGAGACTCCATGTAACTCTAGAGGAAGACAAAAAGTAGCAGGTATTGTGATACACAATATAGAACTCAGATGTTATATAGAGAAATATAGATCACATTTCTCCTTCTTTTCCTTCAAACTTGTGCCATGTATTTCATTGCCTTCATCAATGCTCCTTTACAAAAATGAGGCCTTTTCATAATTAACTATATCTTTAATTTCTTAAAATGTACCGAACATTCTAGCAACATGTATTCCTCCTATTTTTCTTTCTATTGATTCCACCATTAAAGCCTTGGCTCATGTTTCTTTCTTGTAGTAATAGATTGTTTCAAAAAGTCAATCCAGTTTTAACATTCCTACTTGTGACATTTCTAATTTTGGACCAGCGACAACGTTTCCCTTTAGGATTCATCGCATGGCTTAACTGCCTCCTATGTTCTACAAGTCTAGTGGTTGTATCAGGCATTGACGGGTCGGTCTTTTAGTGCAATAGAAACCCTAGTTTGTAACAAGTGGTATCAGAGCTTGGTCACAAGTTTGAATCTCCTTGGGTAATACTAGGTGGGGAGGGTGGATTATTGGACTAACCACCAATGTTCCACTTTGGTATTCATGACATGGCTTAACAACCTCTTGTGTTCTATAAGTTTAGTGAATGTGTCATGCATTAACATGTCAATCTTTGGGTGCAATGAAAATCCTAATTTGTAACAACTAATCCTTTGTCTTTGGCTATTGTTTGTGTCATTACTCCATAATATATTAAGATTCATCACCTTGAGACTTATAATGGTAAGGTTGATCCTTTAACACATGTTAAAACCTTTCAAACATTGTGTAGTGATTTCTCTTATGAACATAGGTTCATGCAAAAGTAGTTTACTAAAACATTTCAAGACAAAGCATTGCAATTGTCATTCTCTTTACCTCATTCTATTATTTCATTCCAAAACTATGTTAATGCTTTCATTACAAAATTCCAAAACAACTTTGGTCCTAAGACTTTTGACTCATTTAATTCATTGTAAACAAGGTATTAAAAAAAAGTGACTAATTTTATTAGTAAATTTAAGCTTACATGCTTATATTTCTTATCATATTCTTGATATTGATAATCAACATATTTTTGTTAGTAATATGAAAGCTAAATTAGAGATCAGATCCTACTTTATGAGTTCTCTTCATTTCCTTAATTATGTGCAATGCTTCATAACTATCATCTTCATGTGAGTCATTTTGAGAGTATCACTCCAATGGCTCTAGTTAATAAAATTGATATCACATTTAACAATTTTAAATAAATTTCAAAAACCAAAGACCTCTGTTAAGACCAATAATTCATCCAACAAACTTGAAGAATAGTGGTAGCATTCAAATGTGTGGCTCCTTTGTCATCTATTATTAGATATTCTCATAATTTGACTCAACTTTTTGAATCTTTTCAGAATGTTATGATTAAATTTATTAATGCTAACATTTTAACTATTTCTCCTATAAAACTAACAGACACATCCAAACCTTTACAAAATCATTTTGATCATAAAGATTTTTATCTATACCATTGTCAACCTAGTCATCACAATGAAAAGTATTTTTGTTTAAAACCTATTATCCAAGAAAATATTTATTATAATGCTATATTCATTGAGGGTGTTAATGATCAAGCTGAAAAAATGATACTTACCTTCCAACCAAAACTTGCAAGTTTACACTAACTCCTTGCCATCCCATTCAACCAATATCACAAAGTCTAATAAATATTTACCTTCTTCTTTATGATGATAATTTTTTAGATAATATTATCAAACTCATTGATCAATACCCACCTGAACCAAACTCTATACAAAAACCTAATATTTGAATTACCTTTGACCTAAATGAGACAATTAAAGAACTTGATAGTCATCTTTATACTATTGTAAATGCTAATGGCCTTCATTCTCAAGGTCTTCTTGTTGACCCTACTTGAATGGTGAATGTTTTAATTAAAAACATATTTTTAGTAGATAATTACAACATAATTTATATGATAAATCTAATACTTATATTCAAATATGTAATGATTCATTTTTTGTACTTATAGTCCTATTTCCTTTCTTGTTGGTGATTGAGGTAAAATTCTAGATGTTACCTTCACTTTGATTCCAACTTTTGATCAATTCCAAGAAAAGTTGGTCTTCTTTGGCTTATTTCAATGACACTTGTGGTCTCTCCCATTCATAATGTGTTAAAATTTCCCCACAATAGATAAATCATGACTCTCAAACACAATCTCTATTAGAATTTAGTGCCTTGAGCATCTATTGATCTTGATTTATTTTGGCCTTCTATGACACAGCCTTGTAAAGATAACCTCTTTTGATCAAATTAGAACAACAAAATCAAAAATATTTGTGAACTAAGAAAACTAAGAATTTTTAATGTCCTTTCCTTGAACTTGTTCTTTTCCATATATCACCTACACCTCTTACATGTGTTTTAGTTCCACCTTCTACAACTTATACATTTTCTACCAATGATATCCATAAACCTAGTATTGTTCCTTTCATTTTTCATCCTAAAGAAGATAAGTGAATGATTTGATTGATCTTGGAAAAAATAAAATTTAAAGAAAAAACAAATATAACCTTGTGCTCTTGACTTCAATCATAAATATTATACTAGATCTTGTCAATGTTCTACCAAAAATTAAAAGTCACCTAAAGCACATATTTATACTTTGATACTTTTCTAACCTACCTAAGCTTGATCCAAAGGACGAAGTTAATTTGAAAAAATAAAATTGAATGAATATTATACCTATATTTGAATCTTAAATTATATTGAAGTCAATTTGGATATATACTATTGATTTTGATAATTTTAATGCTATCCATGATATATGTACTAGTTATTATGATCATATGTATTAACTTATTGATGTTAATGATGATTTATTAACTACACTTTTCACAACAATTATCTATCATTCCTAGTAAAAAACAAAGCAACCCATCTCCATACCATGGTTCTTGTTTAGAATTGGTCATTGGTCTATTAGATCTAATTAATAATTCTCCTCTTCTACGTAGTCTCTTAGCTTCTTACCTTTCCTAAAGGATATAGACTTTGATAGGAGGGAAGGTATATGCTTGACTAGATCCTCTTGTATGGTGGATTTTATGTGATCTCTTGTTTAAATGTGTTTTCCCAATGATGTTTTCCATGCTATATGTTTTATTTAGATATCCTTAAATAACCTTTGTTACTTTGGTGTCAGGTGATAAATTAATCAAAATATCACAAAAAATCCTCTATATGTATCTCACTTCTTCTATATGTTGTCGCAATTTCTAATTGAGAATTATACAAAATCAAATTTATCTCTCCTTTTGGTCTTCATGATGACATCCCAAAAAGACTCTTATGTGACATTCTTCCATTTTTATTTTTATTCTTCTACCTTTTGGGGATGATGAAAGTTTATTTTGCTACAATATTTCATGTATTACCATATCATCATGTGAACTCCAAAGTTACTATGTCCCTTTCATGTTATATTTTATCATGTGTTCATTTCCCTTGATTTTTCCTTTCTTGTAGCATCTCATAGTGGAAATATTTTTTTATGCATACAAATGTATACTTTGTTAACTACAATTCTCATCTTAAGGCATTTTCAATCACTTTAACATGGGAGCATACATCACTTTGTGTTTCATATTTTTCACATGCATACATGATGATTCAATGCAATCTCTCTTGTGGATAACCAAGGAGATAATATTTTACTTTACTTAAATCCTTTTAATTGGTCATTTTATTAAAATAAGGTTTTTCTCGAGGGCCAATCCTTTTTCTTTCATCCATAAGGAGATAATATTTTCCTTAGGCCTGGTCACTTTATTTAATCCCCATGTAATAAAATGTTCTCCCTAATCTTGGTCATTCCTTTTTCGAATCCTTAACAAAGACATTCTTTCTTCAAGGACTGGTCTTTTTTGAAGGATTGACTACCATAACCCAACTTACTAGAACTTTCTACATCATCTTTATCATCCCTTGTTTTGTCTGATCCATAGTAAGATAATCTCTTGATAGGTTAGTGATCACATTTATTTCTCCTTTCCTTCTCTTCCTATTGATTTGGATCTTATCTTGGCTTTGACTTGATGAAGACTTAAGTTACTTGGGGTTTTTATGTTTCTCTGTCACATTGACCTTAATAATATTTTAATCATGCATTGATCTATTTAACATAAATATGAGTTCATTTTATACTACTACTAAAACGGGGGATAAATGTATAGTCTTAAAAATTCATTTCCCATGATTGGATGCTTTAGCACCTATTATACTGCCTTCTAGTGATTATGAGGTTTTAATGTCTATATTATACTTGACCCTTAGTGACTTGTCTTTTTTCCCAAAACACATATTCTCTCTCCCTATTCTCCCTATGAAATTTGGTTCTAATTATCCTAATATGTGTCTCAAATGGTAAATTGTAACTATAATACATCACCAATAGTGACATTTCCCTAGGACACAAATGTACCAGTGGTGACCTATCCCTATGATTTTGGGTCCATAGTTTCTTTGAAGCCTAATGTCAGGGTCTTCTTCTAAAGCTATAAAAAAATTTCATCTTGGATCAAGTTTGAATCTTGAAATTCAGGATCTAAAGTATAAAAGGTCTAGTTGTTCTCTTATTTGGGAAGATCATAAATCAATTGATGAAGCAATAAAGTGCAAGCTATCTATCAAAAAAATTCAAGAAATTAAATGAAATCGAGGATTTAGATTCAATGTTTGAAGGAAAGTATTCAATTCAAGATTTCCAAATATCTATTTATCCAAGATCCATCAAATCAAAAGTAATATTCTCCTATTAATGCATGTTTTTTTTGGAATTAGCAATGGGAAAGTAAGTTCTGGGAGGAGAGGTGAATCTGTACTTCAAAACATTAACCAAAATATATTCACCACACAGCCATCTCATAACCTAGCATGTAAACTAAAATAACTAACCATGTATTCCATCCATAGCATAAAGTAAATAACACATGACCCAAGATATTGGTTACCCAAAAACCCTCCAATGAGAAGGTAAGACTAGGCTGGGAATGAAACCTACAAATCTTCACTAGTGAAGTTGTAAAGTGTAACCAATTATGCTTACAAAGTGTTTCATCATAAACTATGATCTACCTTTTGAGGGGGCTTTCCTGTCGAAGGTTACCGAGACTATTAGTTCTCACCTTGTTAGAGGATTTTAACATAAAAATAAGAAAGCACTGGGTTAGGACATTTTACAAAATCATGTCAAGACTCAAAGCCTATTAAGACTACTCTATTAGGAGATTTTATCTGCACCACCTATTAAAATGATTCAACACCATGATCCTTTGGTTAGCATCTCACTACTAAATGCTAGATCTTCTCTTTCCTAATGAATCCTTTGATCCTTTCGATCAAATATGTCTCCTCTATCCTTTCTCTTCTCTTTTCTTTTCTCTCTAACTGATCCCTCAATTCATAGCTCCATCACAACCTCCTTAGCCACCATGATTGAACTTGTACCTCTTAGTGTTCATCTCCTTTCACATACAAATGTTTAGGAGTTGATCTCTTTAAATAGCCATACTCATGAATGGGCTAGGACTTGATTAGTGGCAATGATTGATCCATATTGCCACTTATTTCATCCCTTTTTATGACTAGTTGCATGTCATTGCATAGGGATTCACAATATACAATCATACTTATCTTCTAAAATCATAAACAATTATTAGGTTGGCCCAAAAATAGTTTGCATAATTTTTTGTGTCAGTACAACTAACTATGCAAAAAGTTGTACACTCAAAACCTAAAGACTCTAATACTTTGTCATCACTATATATTCAATGTTGTAACTTGGCTTTTGAATGACTCAGCATACATTGTTTACTCAACACCTGAGTCACTCAACATATATAGATTTCTTGAGACTTGAGTGATTCAACAAATACTATCTACTTGGCACATATTAGTGCTTGACACTCACTAAGAATATTGCTTTGAATTCATTGTCTAGCAGCTTATGCTCAGCTTAGTCTTTATGACTCACATTTTAATCTCGATAGAGTATGACTTAAGTGTTTTATCACTACCTTGTCAAAACAAAAATGGGATACTATCTCCACCTTTGACATGAGTGAAAAAAACACTTGGTCATTGATGTACAACCTCAATATGGGTATAACTTGGACAATCTATATACATTACTCAGCTCCCATACAAAATGTTCAAAATTTTCAAAAATGCAAAAGTGATGAATTATCTATGATACCTTATTTCATAAAAACTTCATAACTCACCCTGAGTAGATGTTTCCTTCTTGTATGAAAATTTTGTACTCTTGTTGAGTAAATGTGTTCTTGTTGTCCCCTATTTCTGCATTAGTATTACATGATACTCCATTTTGTACTATGCACATTCATTTGGAATGTTCTCCCTTTTATATTCTATTCCCCCTTTTAACTCATTTCCCCATTTTTTGACACTTATGTCTAGGGTTGTACAACTAATAGTATGTTTAACCAAAAATGATTTATGGATTTCCATGATTATTCTCATTGTTGCATCCTAGTTGCTGAATGCTACATCTAGAGATTGATATTGGATGTCTAGCTAAGCAGCAAGGTTAGCAAAGCCATCATGAGTAGAAAGTTGATTATCTTTTTTCATCAACCTCTTGGAAAAGGCTAGTTCCTTATGCAACATTTCTATGTGTGGAGTCAACATGGATTGGATGCTTATTAAGGTAGCTCTTATATTTGCATCTTGTGCTTATAACACAATAAGCCTACCTTGTGTGGATAATGACCCCTAAAAATGAACATTAATTTTACCATGAGATACTTTCAAGGTATTACCTATGAGCTATAGATCTCCTTGTAGTTGGTCAATACTCCTATGTACTTCTTGTATGAAGTTTTCCACATTGCATAGTGTGGTGAATAGAGAGAAAATGATCTCTAACACATTTTTAATAGTCTTGAGCAACTTACTTTGCTAGATCAACCTATCTCTAAGTGCAATAGCACTAGATATATTTTCAAGCACCTTAGAATGAAATTTCCCCGCAAACCATTATCAAATTTTTACATTTGAATACAGGTCTTTATCTCTAACCTTTTCAACAATGTTTGCTAGTTTCTCAATGATGGGTTTCTCTTCATTTGGTTCTCAAAGGCTAAAAGCATCAAGAAATTTTTCTTTGATGTCATGTACCATTTTCTTTTCCTTGTGATCCCTTCTGAGAAACTCTCTTTATTTCTTTATTTGTAGAGCTTCCTATAGAATTCTCATCTTCTCTATGGTGATTATGTTAAGATAAAAATTTGGTAGTTCAATCACCTCATGTAGGCTCACTATTGAATATAATTGGTAAATTGTGTATCATCTTTAATGTTACAAAAAATGTCACATCTTTGTCAATCAGTGTATGCAATCTCACTCAGATGATGAAGATAGTTTCCTATATCAGCTAAGCATTCCAAAGTTTTGCAAGTTTAGGAGTGAGCAACTATCGATTTCACTTAGGTGTCAAAGTAAAGTTTATAGAAATTGAGTGTTAACCTAGATCACTTAGTTAATGAAGAAAAGTTGGATGGAACTAGTGATAACCAAGCTCACTTGGTTAGCAAAAAAAGTTTGTTAAGATGCAATGTTAACTGAGCTTACTTGTTTAACATGGGAAAATAATTTCTAAGTTACCATCCACTAAGTAGGGTTAGGTAAAGAAGGATTTTTTATTTTTGGATTATTAAGCTCAATAGATTTGGTTTTTTCATTCTAGCTAACTGAGGTAATGAATATCAATTATTCTAAGATATATTCAAGCTGACTTGAAAATGCATAAGGTATATGTACAAGTTCATGTTGACGATTAAATGTGTGGAAGTGAATCAAAGGATGGAAGATGCTTAGAAGAAGCAAATTATAAGGATATGTAGAATATCTTTGTGGAGGTGCAAAGATACATTTGATTAGAAAAGATCAAGTATGCAAGCCAGAATTGAGATCTATAATTAGCAATTTAGTTGCATCATAAATCAGGTTATCTTATTGTTATTCTCTAACCATTGTAGCAATGACCTAAATCTCTTAATTGATTTGGCTTAACAACTATTTGTAAATCCTCTAACAAGGTGGCATTTCTAGAATGCAGTGTTTAAAGAACTTTAACAAGGCCACTCCTAACAAAGTGATTAAATACTATAACAAGGTCACATCTAAAAGTGTGTTTTGTAACCTTTAACATGGTTGTCTCATAATGCGGCTCACTTCAAAAGAGTGAAAATTAGTAACTAGTTGGATAAACGTAAAAAATTGTGTCACCTTTTAGGCTGACTTATCAAAATGACTAAATTTGAGTATTTCTATCTAAAAATCAATTTTGTTCAAACATATGACCTAGATAAATTCATTCTAGCTAAGTTATATATGGTTTCACACTTTTCCAATTAGAAATGTAGTTAAATGCATGTTTTATACTAGTTTGCATCCAATTACTAAAGAAATAAAATTATTTTAGAAAAGTGCCATTTCAATAACTCTTATTATTTTTTATGATAATTTTTTAATAACATATAAAGACCATTGTATAGAGATTAGAGTGAAGAATATTCTCATATAGAGTTTATAGTGTTTTAATTAGATATAGTATATTATTATTTAAAAATTCTACAAGGACATATTTTAAGGCTCGAATAGATGTTAGTTTTGATAAAGGAAAAAATATTATCGCATAAAAAAAAATTAAAAATTACATGACATTCTAGAGGAGAGATTCCTCTTCTAGAATGTATAAT
This sequence comes from Cupressus sempervirens, assembly GCA_028749045.1. Classification (NCBI taxonomy): domain Eukaryota; kingdom Viridiplantae; phylum Streptophyta; class Pinopsida; order Cupressales; family Cupressaceae; genus Cupressus; species Cupressus sempervirens. The sequence goes on from CM053790.1 coordinate 557,183,423, forward strand.
TCTTCTCCTAGTTAGAATATATTTGTTTTGAAAAATGTGGTGGGAGATGAAAACTATTGATTTTAGGTGAGTTGGAATTTGAATCATTATAAAAGAAAAAATATAAGTCTAAAGCTTATTTTTGTTTTTGATTGTTCTAGATATATATGTTATCTATAACATAGTCTGAGATCAAAGGAAAATAATTTTATTTCCATATAGTTTTGTGGTGGGAACTAGACCCTTAATTTTCAACATCTTTTAGCAGATACAAAATTGTCTATAAAAATTAGAAAAATATATGATTTCTTATTCCAAATAATTATTAAAAATTATAATCATAAACTTCATCCATTTCTACACATTTCATTAGTTTACTTTATTTTCAATTTCAAAATAATAATGCCAATTTTATGTCATCGAAGATGGACAGTTATACTTTTGGTAGCCTTTTCCTTTACAATTGGTGGTTTTTCCCAAATTGGGTTTCCACATTAAATATTGGTGTCACTTATGTTCATGCTATTTATATTAGGTATATGAAACTAAGTTAAGTAAGGTTAATCATAGATAATATCTTAAGATCTCCATGTTAAGCATTTGTGGATTTAGTGTTTATCAAGTTACAATATTTACTATTGTAAACTGAGTGCCTATATGTTTATCAAGCATCAATATTTTCAGAAAAAATTATGTCTTCTACTGACATCTATGGGATTTGAGATTTATTTTTTTGGCAATTGATTCACCTCTCCCCTCTTAGTTACTCCTCTTATATTTCCAATAATTTGTATCATAGATTCTTGGTGCTTAAAGAGAAGGTTTCAAGGACCTATGCTAAAGATCAAGATGTCTTACAAAATAGAGATTCTGAAGTTGAACAAAAATAACTTCATAGGATGATAAGGACTTATGAAGTTGCATCTAGAAACTATCAGTGATCTAGGTTTGGAATTTATGGAAAATGCTTACAAAGCTCCTACTAGAGAATTGACTATGGAATAGATTGCTGAAATGAAAAATCATAATATCATGATTATTGATATAGCATCAACTCTTAACTATGCTGAACTTGATGAGGTCAAAGGGTGTGTTATTGCTCATGAGATGTGGAACAAACTAAAGGATATCTATGGAGGTGATGATAATGTAAAAAGAGCCAAGGTAGAAAGCTTGAGAGGTTAGTTTGATCAAATTAAGACTAGACAGGATGAAAACATTGTAAAATATGTTGACAGAATCAAAACCAAGTTTTGATGTTGTCAAACCTTTTGGAGGAAAAATTGAAGATGTGAACATTTGAAGCCACAGTATCACTCAAGAAGAAAGAGAAAAAGTCAAATAGAAAATAATTTGAAAATGAAGAGGAAGACAATTATGACAATTATCTTGAAGTCATTGAAGCATTACTTGCAAGAAGGTATCCCGAAGGCAAAGGAAAGTACAAAGTTAAAATTTCTTTGATATGTTTCTCTTGTGAAGAAGTTGGACACCTTGCTACAAGATTTCTAAACAAAGAAGAACATCAAATTGAAAGGAAAGAAGCATTTCAAAAACTTCAACAACTGCAAGGAAATAGGTAAGAAATCTTGTTATATGGCTAAAGATTTAGATAGTAGTGAAGAGGATGAAGTGGTGTATAATATTGTAAAAGATGAATCTAATGATGAAGAAGATAAAATGACACTTATCTCTCATTATAGAACAATGATACATGGATTATTGATAGTGATTTTTTGTATCATATGATTGGTGAGGAAATAAAATTTGAAATATGGAATATTATGATGGTGTAAATGTGAGATTTGGAAACAATGAACCATGTTGAATAAAGGAAAAAGGTTGTATCTCACTAACCAATGAACTTAGATGTAATAATGCTTATTGGGTTTAAGGTCTCAAGAATAATCTATTGAGTGTGGCATAGTTGAATAACATTGGATTCAAGATAGAATTCATGAATGGGAAGGCCAAGATACTAGATGGAAAATGAAATTTGGTTGGATTCGGTAAACAAACCAAAGGTAATCTATTCTACCTAGATCTCATTGAAAGTTCAGGTTTCATTTCTCAAGTAAAAGAAAAATGGTTATGGCATAAAAAGGTTATGTTGTGTGAATTTTGGTAATTTGATAAGGATAAGAAAAAAATAATAGAGTGAGAGGTATTCCTAGCTTTAGGAAACATGATATGGGCCTATGAAAAAATTATCAAATTGGTAAGATGGGGAAGACAAGTTTCAAAAGAAATAACTATCATTCTAAAGAAGTCTTGAGAAGGTACATACAAACTTATGTGAACCTACTAGAATAGAAAGACATAGTGGAGATAAGTATTTTATTCCTTTTATTGATGATTATTCTAATGTATTTGAAAGAGAAGTCATAAGCTTTTCAAAAATTTAAGTGATATCTAGCAAGAGTAGAAAAGGAAATTGGAAATAAGTTGAAGTGTTTGAGATCAGATAGAGGTAATTAATACATCTCCACTAAATTCAATGAATTCTATAGTTAAAGAGAAATTAAAAGACAAGTATTAGCCCTTGGTACACCTTAGTAGAATTCTATATTTGAAAGAAGGAAGAAATCCATCATGGATTTTTCAAGAAATTTGATGATAGAAAAGAGTGTTGCAATCAAATACGGGAAGGAAGAAATAAGCACTATAGTGCATATCTTGAATAGAGGATAGTTGAAGAAAGACTCAAATCAAACTCCTTATGAACTATGTTATGGCTACAAATCTAATGTAAGTTACTCTAAAATATTTGGTAGCAAATGTTATATTCTGATGTCAAAGGTGATGAAGGTATATTCTTAGGATACTCTAGCAGAAGTAAAGCTTATAAATTTTTGAATTTATTCATTCATAAGATCATAGAAAGTCTAGATGTGAGAATTGATGAGCTTGTAGAAAAGAGTAATGAAGAGAGCATCAAAGAACCTAATGTTTATAGAAGGTTTATTTACTATGAACCTGATACATTGCCAAATCTAATTGAAAGTCAAGAGGCCTCACCTCCTGAGTCCCCAAAATCTCATAAGCACTTGAGTTGCAACTAGTAAAACTTGAGTCACATTCTAAAGGACGTAAGTAACAATTAGAGGTTACCAAGTTATAGCCAGAACATGCTAAGTCTGAAGGATCTGAGTCATAGATAGTGGGACCCAAGCTTGATATAGAAGATCATGGTGAGGCTAGTGGAACAAGTTCTAATTCCAAAGTACCATTGTTTGAAAGATACGTTAGAAGACACCATGCACCTAATTAGATCATTGGAGATAAGTTAGATGGTACAATAACAAGAAAAAAATTGAAAGGTACATGTTTTCTTACTAAATTTGAACTTAGATTAGTCAAATATTCTTTGGATAATGAATTTTGGATTGAAGCTATGAATGAAGACATAGAACATATAGAGAGAGGAATAGGACTTGGAATTTTGTTCCTAGACCCAAGGATAAAAATATAATTGGCACAAAGTGGGTTTTGAGAAATAAGATGAATGAAGATGGAGAAGTTTCCAAAAAGAAAGTAAGGTTGATATAAAAAGATTATTCTCAAGAAGAAGGTATTGATTATGGTGAAACTTTTTCTCCTATTGCAATATTAGGTATTATAACTTTAATTTGTTATGTTGCACAAAGAAGATCTAATGTTGATCAAATGGATGTGAAATCTGCATTTATTGATTGGAATTCTTGAAGAGGAAGTATACATAGAACAACTTGAAGGTTTTTTGGATCCTAGCAAAAAGAATATAGTTTGTAAATTTCACAAATCATTGTATGGTCTCGAGCAAGCTCCTAGAGCTTGGTATGAAAGACTTAATAACTACTTGATAAAGATTGGGTTTCAAAGAACAATGATAACAACAACCTGTATATCAAAGAAGGACCAAACAAGAAGATTGTATTGGATGAAATCTTTGTAGGTGACACATTGTTTACTAGAAATGATGACTTCTACAAAGCCTTTTCAGAAGCAATGAGTAAAAAATTTGAGATGTCCATATTTGGAGAGATAAAATTATATGTTGGATTACAGATTCAATAGAAGAAGGATGACAACTCCATTATTCAATCCAAATATATCAAGGAGATACTAAAGAAGTTTGGAATGGAATATTCAAAACCAGTTAGAACATATATGTCTATTGGACATAAGCTTTCCAAATATGATGATTCGAAGGAGATAGATAAGACCACATACAAATCAATGGTTGAAAAATGATAATATATAGTGCACAAAAGGCCTAATATTTTATTAGTAATTGGTATGGTGGCAATATTCTCAAAAAATCCTAAACAAATCCATATGATGGCAATAAAGAGAATCAGGAGGTATCTAAAGGGTACTAAAGACTATGGGTTGTGGTACAAAAATTAGGCAATTTGGATTTGAAAGCATTCACAGATATTGATTGGGTAGGAAATGTTGATGACAGGAAGAGCACTAGTGGTGGAGTGCTCTTTCTTGGTAAAAGAATAGTGTCATGGACAAGTAAGAAGACTAATTGCATTTCTTAGTATATAGAAAAGGCAAAATATGTGGTAGTTCTAGTCAATTGCTCTAGTATTGTTTGGTTCAAACAACTATTAACAGGTATGAAGGTAGTGATCAAGGATCCATTAGTTATCTTTCATGATAACACTAGTGCAATTAATATATCAAAGAATCCTATGATGCATACCAAAACCAAGCACATTACTATAAAATATCATTTTTTGAGGGAATTGTTGTAGGATAAAGAGGTAAGGTTGGAATATGTGAATACTAAAGAAAATTTGTAGAAATATTCACTAAGCCATTACCTAAGGATGCCTTTTTGTTCTAAGAGGTAAGTTAGGGGTTATTCCCCTATCTGAAGCCTACTAAATGAAGTTTAGTGATACATCAACCATGTTGGTGTTTTAAAATGAACTAAAATTACTAAGCAAAAAAATGCTTAATACCAAGATGACAGTACTCATACAATCTAAAGACTAGCCAATTCTTGTTAACAATTGCATGTGCAAAGCATTTGGGCCTAACTTCAACCAAACCAAGGGTGGTTTTCTACTCTTCTGGCTTTGCAAAACCAAGGTGGGTATACCCAGGGATGATTCAAAATTGGGAAAATCATATGAGGATTATTTTTAGTTTCATTCTGATTCTCATCTCAAATCCTCAAATACATACACAATTCTTGATAAATTGATAAACACGTCCCATATAACAGATATGGCCAAAAATTCTTCTATAGATTTGCAAGTGCTCTCAGCAAAAGTGGCTAACTAAAGCTAAAATATTCGATGTAGACAAGTACTGGCCAAATTTTAAGATCTATAGGAAACAAAAGTAAAATTGATTTAATTCTGCATTTTTGACAACCATTTGTGACATATTCCTCTTTCAGCTGGATCAAATTTGATCAGTGCCTAATCCATTAGGGCTTAGAGTCTAGATAAAATCCTTAGATCTAATTTGTTTCCTTACAAAAAATATTATTGGCAATTCTTTTTAGAATTCATCATTCAAAATCCTTTTCACTACTACAACAACCTTATCAAATTCATTAGAGCTTTTACTTAATCCATTGAATTGACAATAGTGATAAATAGATATACAATCTAACTAGATTGCATTCAATTGCACAAGCCTTTACTTATATAACATCAAGATAACCAAGTAATCAGAAGGAAACAAAGTTCAAAAAGAACTGATATGGGGACAGTTAGTAATTTGTATTCATTTTCCTTGAAAATTGTATACAATTTACAATAGACTCAGAATAACCTTCAGAAATAAATACAGCTCATTCTATATTCATGTATTCTCAGAGAAATGACAGAGAAAATACATCACAAACTTGCTTCCAAAACATTGGACCAAAGATAGACTAAGTATATCACTTAGAAAGAATAGAATTCAGACCATTCTCTAGCCCTGGAATCTCACTTAAATAGTGTGAGATGCAACAAGCTTCAGGCTAAGAGAAAGTGATAGGTTTCTTTTACAAGAAACATTTACATACACTTATCACAAGATGACAAAAATGTGAGTAACAAAATTTTTTTTACATCAAACATTCCTTTTGTGGGCCCTTTCTGTTACATCCTCTGGAATTGGCATAATACAATAATTTGATTCTTTTATCCATATGATTCCTTGGAATAAGTGACCATGAGGCTTTAAAGTGACATGTCTCCTTCAGTTATCTGCAAGTTTACTTTAACTTGGGGATTTTCTCTATCTTTATCACCGACTGTTAAAGTAACAGTTACACTTGCATGATCTTCTACCTTATCATCTTCTGACATCTGCTCTGTAGACATGAATTTGTCCATCCACTTATTATAAAAAATATCATTTGGCCAATCAAAACTCAGAACTTCTCTTTGTACAGTTATCAAGGAACTTGCAATTGCCTCCATATTAACCAATTCTTTTCGGTTGGAGTTATAAAATATTTGCACTTTAACTAACTCCTCATTTGTTACTGCCCACAACAGATGACCTGCTTCATTTATAACCTTATTTATTCTCTCATAGAAGGCTTCATCCAACTCCCTCTTTCATTCCTCCTTTTCCTTTATTTTATCAACTATCTTTAGGGCACAAGGGAATAAATCAAAAATTTCCACAAAATACTTGGAAAGACAATTAGTTAATCTCATGTAGAAAGAATCTTGTTTATCATCAAAATCCTACAACTTATTTAGTAATTCAAAAATTCCTTCTATCTAATGATATGTTAGATGAATAACAAATATGCACATAGCAGTGATATCTGAACTTCTCTGTGTCCACTTCTGTACAATGGGTCTAAATATAGCTTCATTTTTCTTTAATTCATCCCTGATTGCTGAAATATTTGATAATTGATTAAAGAATGTGGGCCACTCTATGCTATCTATTAGATACATAATACCATGCCTTAGTTTTTCTTCATGTTGATTGTTAAGCTCTACATGCATTGCATACAACTTATTCCTCTCCTCTTCAAAATCATCTGTAGTATAAAACTGAGGCCTCTCTGGAGTATTAGGTATCTCAATGATTGGAGTGGACTTGAAAGGTTCAATAGGTGGCCTTGGGGGGTATGCAATTTTGGGTTTGCTAGTCTCTCCTAATTTTCTTTTGCCCAGAATCTTCTCCATTTGGGCTACTTTATTTTCCAATGACTGTATTTGCATACCCCTCTCCTTATATGCTTTCAATACCTCCTCAAATCTAGCATTGAGTTGGGAAAATTTTTCTTCTTCTTGGCCAAACACCATGCCACCAAATTTTAGCATCTTTGATGCCATCCCAATTACTTGCTTACTACTTACCTCACCAGCCCTGAATACTGTCAATGTACCAATATGCTTTGCAGTGGGAATCTCATCCATCCTAGTATTTCCCCTCTTTTCCATGGACCATATAACAAGGGCTTGGTGGTCATCACTAAATTTGACTCCTCTATGAGCCTGTAATATTTCTTCAGCAGTTGTTAGTTGAACATCCTTCTACTTCCTTATTGAATAAAAAAAAAATAGCATTTTCTATATCCGATTCTGGTAGAAGGAGGACTCCTAACTGTCTAACTATTTGCCTCCCAGCTTCAAGAGTAAACTGGGTAAAATCATTCAAAAATTTTGATTTCACCTCTTCCTTAATAATTGGGTCAGGTTTATTTGGTTGCCGAGCCTTAATTTTTTCACAAGCTTTCTCAAAATTTCCCAAATTTAATCTCCACAAAAACTGAGAAAAAGACCTAGATCTTACAAAATTTTCATCATTAATAAATCTTTTAGAAGCCTGGGCAACTATTGAGTCAATTTCCTTACCTTGGTAATCAGAAATGGTTAGGTCCAAGGAAGGTGTAGGAGTTTCTTGTGGCTCTCCAACATCCAGGTTTGTAGAAGTCACAAACACATCACCTTCTCCACCCATTTGTCTAAGTTGTTCCCTTAGAGATGCTTCATCATCTATTTGGATTGGGAACTGGCTTGGGGAGTATTGTTCCTTTTGAGAAGAAGACCCCTACTCTAATTTTTTCCTTTTTGGAGAGCTAGGTACAGATGTACTTCTTGACCTTGGCTTCTAATGAAGGGGTTCATATTGCACATTTTGAATCATGACATAACCTTCCCTTCTCTGTAATGTATATTGGCCAGGAGCTACCACATTTCTACTGGTTATTCTTCTTTGTACTTCTGCAGCCTTGTATAGATGTGTCTCAACATACATAGCTTTCTTTTCATTCATGGTTTAAATTATTACAGCAAAATTATTTATTAATGCTTGTATTTTAGCCCCCAGTATTTCTTATCTTTCAATGGGTCATACTGGGGGTCAAAAGCATTAATGAATTCTAATTTCTTACAAAAGACAAAGTGCCAATTTTAGCAGCATGCTCCTGCAGTGGCCCTATTCTTAGGTAAATTCATTGTGCATCATACCTTTCCTGAAGGTCATTTATGTCAATATTTTTGTGCACAGCATGGTTGGGATTTAGGTTAAAAACCTCACTAAATAATTTAGGAGAAACCCTAAACAAATTTACTCCAACATGGTTTTTTACCCACCCGATAATTGGATCATATTTCTTTGCTAGATCCATCAATAAATCACTATCAAAGAAAACTGCAGGGACTATTAATTTAACAATATCAAAATTCCAAACATTGCTCATAGGAGTGTCCAGTTTTCACTCTGAAAACCATTTCTTAAACAATTCCAGACCCCCCATGGAAACTTGGGCATCTCTTACCCAATTAGCTTTGTCATAAAAACCTTTTGCTACAACTACTCTAGGATGTTTTAGAATGATTTCCCTCCCCTTAGTTATTTCATGTACTAATAAGGGGAATTTTTCAAGAAAGTCATCATGTACAGAATGTTTCAAATAATCTGTTTGCCTAGTAAACTCTTTTCGGAGATACATTTTAAATAAACCCTAGGAATTTCACAATAGCAGATACTTTGAATTTTCTTAGAAATTCATAGAGTACTTACCCTCTAGAATTCACACTTCTACACTATGTGATATCTTCTGCAATTTTACTGGAGTGTTAATTAAGGATTTTCGTGCCTTGGTTCTAAATTTTTTGTATGCCCTAATGTTCTCTCTACGCTTTGGTGGCTCATTAATGGTGAAATCATGGGCTCTTTTCATACATTGAAATCACACGCATAAGGTCTGAATCATATTTACTCTCAATAACCGTTACCTCCAATTTGTACCCAAGTTTGAATCCCATCTATAAATTTTTACTAGATTGGATGGTTCTAATTTAAAAAATGACAAGCTTTATGACATTTAAAACAATGCTACATGTCACAATTCTGCTTCCCCGCATTATTTAAATTCCTTGCATCTTAGAATTATGGGGAAGCATTATTTGTTGATCAAGACAAGATCAACAATTAGACTAATCCACTTTCTAATAAAAACTAGTTAGCTGTACTGACGAATAAGAAATCGCCATATGAGTTCATGCCATCTAACAACATTCCACGCCAGTAAATCCCATATCTTCTTCTTAGTGAGAAAGTACTTGATATCATTCAATCTACGTGTTGTGTTGGCACATTCCTGCTTTTCCTATCTAACGAGCATTTTCAAATTGCAGGCTTGTGCTAGTCGTCGATCTTTGAAAGATAAACGGGGATACTAATTTTACCCTATAGGGCATCTAAGAAAAAACCTTTAGACGTCACCATGGATACATGTCTGTATGGCACATTCCCGCTTTTTTTAAACTTCACTCAAATTCAAAATGCAGGGAAGCACTTTTTGTTGATCAGGACAAGGATCAACGGTCAGAAACAACTCTTCATTCTACACTCGCATCATCCACTTGGGCCAATGACATGAATTCTTTTAATCTAAATGTTTTGACTATTGTATTTATTTCTACCACTTTTCAAACACACATCATAAATAGCTCCAGCTAAGCACAAGTGGAAAACCACATGGCGTGACTTCTGCATTTTTCCATAATTTGGCCCCATTGTGACATGTGTCGCAAAGGCACATTTCCATTTTTCTTATCTAACTTGTAGCTTCATAATGTGGGATTGCACTAACTATAGATCTTTGAAAGATCTATGGTTGATAAGACTTCATTTCCATTCAGTAGTCAAACTTCTCCAGTGGCACATCTGGCAGTACACGTCAGCAATCATTTATAGTGTGGCACACTGCATCATACAATTAAAACTATCTGATCCTACCTTACCACATATCAAAAATCCACTTGCCTACATTATTTAAATCTTGTGTAGCTTCAAATTTTGGTCATGCACTGGCCTTTGATCTTTGATATATCAATAGTTATAGAAACTTCGCATCCTTATCACCACATTGGCCAAAATGACCAATCAAAGTCTCCAATCATCCCAGCTTGTCTGACACTTGCCATAGAAGAAATCCATCCTTGAGAAAGGTGGGTCCATATTGTCAAACCTTTCCACTTGTCCAATTTCCACTTCCACACATTATTTATTTGATGAGCATCTCCTTCTTGCAGGAAAGCGCTAGCCCTTGATTCAAATGAAACCAATGGTTAACGCTTCTTGGTGATAAACTGGATATCTCTGCTGGTGAATCCATCAATGATATCGCAGGAAAATCAAAATGTGTGCAAAAGTGCTGAAAAACCTACAAAATTTCTTGACAATTTATGATTCATTGGAATTTAGGAATGTAAACTCTACGTGTCACCAAGTCGCATGCTCGCATTATTTAAAAACCTTGCACCTTAGAATTGCGGGCATGCGATACCTATTGATCTGAATAAGATCAACAATTGTAGCAAATTTGCATTATCAGAGGTATTTTCAAATAAAATGATTAAGAAATTTTCAAACCAAGCACAACCATGTAAGGTTTAAAATATGAAACCATGCTTGCACAAGCCCTTCTTTAGGTGGAAAAATATATCATTAAAACATTTTTCTGAAAATATTTCCAAAGGGTTTTTCCAAAACTAGGGCAAATCTAAGGATTTGAAAATACAAGGAACAAAACCAAAATCTGCAACATTTTAAAGACTTAAATGATTTTTCATAAAATTTTCCCTTAACCTCTACATAGTGAAAAATCAAACCAACAAACCAGATCATGTAGAAGATCAATCAATTGATATAGTATTGAAAAAAAAATTGCGCATGAATCAGTACATAAGGTACATTAATATTCACTAAATATTATCTTTGGCACGAGATGTCAAAGAGGGATAAGTTTGTGTGTCATATCACAAAAAAATTGCTTGAAGATGTAAAAAAGGGAGAGTTCATTAGAGGAAGAACTTTTTCTAATATCAAAGAAGGAGATTTTTCTATTAGAAGAAAATATTAAAGATAGATTTTTCTTACAGAATGAGAAACTAAAGGTAGAGGGCATTCACACTATTAGAGGGGGTTCTTGTGGATGAGAATTAGAATGAAACTAAGGATATTTTCCTTACTACTATTTTTTCCTAAAATTTCATTGTATTATGACATGTTGTGTTGCCATCAGTACTGATGGGGACACAACCCAAGCACAAAATGGACACAATAGGAAAGGGAAAATTTTATTAACTATAAAAATATGCTGGTACACTTAGTGTAGAGAAATAGACTCCAAAACATGCCCTAAGGGCTTACAATAGTATAAATCTGGAGATAAATTCTTCTCCCAGTACCTACTCTCAAACTCCACTCTGAACTGCCTTTTACAATGCCAAAATTGTCCTTAAATAGACCCCAGAGGGTGAAGGATTAGGAATACATTCTAGAAATGCTAAATGGCATCCACCAACCAAATAGAAAGCTCTAGAAGCTGCGTTAGAAGTTGGTGCAAAACTAGAAGAATCTAGAAATGGTAACCAAACTTCTGGGAGGCATAACTTTTGAACTGTAGCTCCGATTGACAAAACATTTACATTTCTAAAAAGCTCTCAAAGTGCTCTATAGCCCTATGGACTAGGTTGGCTCATCCCCCATTTTTGGACCTGTTCAAGGTCATTTAATGCCTCTAACCTGACTTTGAAGCATTCTTAGGAGGTCTCCAGAAATTGAAAAATTGCAATAACTTTCAAAGCGTGGGGCCTTTTGACCTGGTTCTTTTTATAGAATACTCTAAGTTACAATTACATTCATCTGGCCAATTTACACCTTCTAGTTCCCCAAAATGATGGCTCAATTACATACTACTATTTTTTTGGAACTTACACGTATCCCAATGTGTTCAAATATTCTATCCTAGAACATTGATAGTGGAACTGTGAGAGTTGGAACCTTTATTTGACCCAAATGGGTATCCAAAAATGAAAACACATGAAATAGAAACTAAGTCTAATTACATTTTTTTGGTTGACACAGGATTGCCCTTATACCTCTAGATGCTCCTACATCAAATACCATAGAGGGAGAGTGTTAAATACAATTAATTAATTGTGTATTGTCTTTGATGTTACATAAAATGTCATATTTTTGTCAGTTAATGTATCCTAAGCTCACTCGAGTGATGAAGATAGTTTCCTATGTTAACCAAGCATTCCAGAGTTTGCTAAGTTCAGAAGTTAGTGACTACTAAGTTCATTTGGGCATCAAAGAAATTTTTTTAGAAGTTGAGTGTTAACCAAGATCACTCAGCTAATAAAGGAAAGTTTTGGATGGAACGAGTGTTAACCAAGCTCACTTAGTTACCAAAGAAAGTTTGTGAAGATGCAGTGTTATGAGTTCACTTTATAAACATAGGAAAATCATTTTTGAGTTAGTGTCTACTAAGTAGGGTTGGCCAACAAAGGATTTTCTTGTTTCAACATATTGAGTTCAATAGATTTGTTTGTTGATTCTAACTGACTGAGGTGATGAATATTAATTATTCTAAGATGTACTCAAGATCACTTGACAATGCATAAGGTATATGTAATAGTTCAAGTTGAGGATTGAAGGTATGGAATGGAATGGAAGACTAGATTATGCTTAGAGGAAGAGAAGTAGAAGGATAAGCACAATAGCCTTGTAGAGATGTAATGATTCATTTGATCATAAAGGATCAAGTATACAAGCAAGAATTGAGATCTATAATTAGCAATTCAGTTGCATTAGAAATCAAGTCATCTTATTATTACTCTCCAACCATTTTACCAGTAATCTAAATCTCTTAATTGAGTTGGCTTAACAAATATTTGTAAATCCTCTAACAAGGTGGCATTTATAGATTGAAGTGTCTAAATACCTCTAACAACACCACTCCTAATAAGGTGATTAAGTCCTCTAATAGGGTCACACCTAAAAGAATTTTTTGTAACCTTTGACAAGGTTGGATCCTAACAAGGTTCACTTTAGAAGAGTCAAAATAAGTAACTAGTTGCAATTGAAAGTTTTTCCCAAATTAGGTTTCCATATTCAATCTTGGTGTCACTTGTGTTCATGCTACTTCTTTTATTTGTATGCACCTAAGTTAACCAATGTTAATTACACATAATATCTTAAGATCTCCATGTTAAGTATTTTATGAGTTACAATTGTTATTGTAGTGTTTCCTGACTTACAACATTTACTATTGTAAACTGAGTGTAGTCTCCTTCACCTCTTCAATCTTTTATTTATTCACTTCTTGTAGAGCTTTACCTTGAACTCGTGAAATAGGTTCAGGAGTAGCTCCTTGATCATTAGGGTTTAACAGATTGACAATAATATAAGAATAAATAATTATATAAAGAAATACTAAAAGAAAACATAAAGAACATAGATAATGCACAGATTTAATGTAGTTCACCCAAAACTTGGACTAGGTCCAACTACACAACCTTCAATGTTTCTATTATCTAGAAAAAATATTTACCAACATTACAATGCATTATGCATCTCAGCCTGTTATAACAACATTTTACGAAAACCTCTAAAATTGACCATTTTATGGTTCTTACAACATTTTCAATTTTTTTTTTCAAAAAAAGAGAGCATTAACCCTCACTACATGATCCATCTCCACAATATCAATAATCTCCAACTTGGAGATTCATCAGGCTCCACACCAAACGTTCTTCCATGTGGAGACTGAAACTAGACAACAATTAAGTATGTGCAAGTTCAACTAGATAAAAGACTTTTCTCTATAGTACCTCCATGATCACCAGTCAAGAAGCCAAATAGAAGGTAAGAAAGATGCCAACTTCTTCTTGGGGAATACCTTCTTGAACATATCAACAAGATTTTTCATTTATGTGAATCTTTTCAATCCCCAATTGGCCATCCTCCAAAATAGACCTTATAAAATGACACCTAATTTGTATGTGCTTTCTCCTGCAATGAAAATAAAAATTCTTTGATAAATGAAAGGAATTCTTGCTATCATCGTACAATAGGTGATCTTCCTACTTCTAACCCAACTCCTCTAGATAAAATTGTAACTAAATAATCTCCTTGCTAGCTTTCATAGTAGCTACATACTCAACTTCAGTGGTTGAAAGGGCATTAACCTTCTGCAATCTAGAAATCCAAATGATTGCAGTACCCCCTACAATGAAAAAAATCCATGTAGTACTTGTATTCATATCTCCTACAAAATCAAAGTCAAAATATCCACTTAGAGAATAGTTAAATCATGTCAAACATAATGCCTTTGTAGTAGTACCTTTCAAATTTAAAAGAATCCATTTGGCAACATTCCAATGTTCCATACCTAGATTTCTCATATACCTATTGACAACTTCTATTGCATTGGAAATATCTAGCCATGTGCATACCGTTACATACACCAGACTGCCAATTGTTGATGGATATAGGATGTTAGACATTTTATCTACCTCTTCCTATGCCTTTGGGTACATTTCCTAAGTAAATTTGAAATGACTAGCCAAAGGTGTACTAACTTCTTTTTCTTAGTCCATATTAAATCTTTTCAACACCTTCTTTTTATACTCACTTTGGGACAAATTCAAGGTTCTATTTTTCTTGTCCCATGTAATCCTCATACAAAGGATTTTCTTCGCAACACCCAGATCCTTCATATAAAATAACCTTGCTAATTTATATCTAAGTTCATTTATTTGTTGCATATTAGACCCATCTACAAGCATGTCATCAATATAGAGTAATGGGATAATGTAATTCCCATTATCCAATCTATTAAAATATACATAGTGATTAGAATGACATTTATGGTATCCTTGTTCAACCATGAAACTATCGAATTTTAAATATCATTGTCAAGGTGCCTGCTTCAGGCCATATAGAACTTTGCTTAACCTACACACCAAATTATCCTTACCCTTGACCTCATAGCCCTCTTGTTGTTGCATGTAAATTTCTTCCTCCAAATCTTCATGGAGAAAAGTTGTCTTGACATCTAGTTGTTCGAGATGCAAATCATTTGTAGCCACAAGGCTTAGTACAATTCTAATTAAAGTCATTTTTATAATAGGAGAGAATATTTCATCAAAATCTATACCCATTTTCTGTGCAAAACCCTTTATCAAAAGTCTCGCCTAATATCTTTCTTTCCTACATCTTCCTCCTTTAGCTAATAAAGCCATTTTTTAGGAAAGACACTTTTTCGTTCAAGTAGAGGGAATAAATGCCATGTCTTATTTTTCAATAAGGAGTCTATCTCCTCTTTCATGCCTAGCTTCCACTATTGTTTGGCATCCACTTGCATTACTTCTTCATATTCTTCTGGTTCACCAGAATCGGTTAATAAAAATGAATGTAAAGAAGGATAAAATATTTCTAGAGGTCTACTTGACCTTTAGAACACCTAAAAGTTACAAGAGTTTGTGGGACAACCTATTCTTGTTGAGCATTAGGTACTAGCGGGGTTTTAGTTTCAGGAGTCTCATCCAACACCACATATTCTTGTTTGACTAGTTCATGCCTTTTTTCATGCAGTTGCTCTTTATACATGACTCATTGAATATAACATCTCTACTTCTAATTATTTTAAGATTTTCAAAATCCCATAAGCAACAACCATAGTCATCTACTCCACATCCAGTGAAGGTACATTTTAGTTACTTAGCATCAAACTTTATTCTATTTTATTTATCAACATGGATAGAAGCTTCACAGTTAAAAGTGTTTAGAAATGAATAATTTACCTTTTTTCTAGTCCATGCTTCCTCTAGAATAGGACCATACAAAGGGGCTGAAGGTATTCTATTTATCAAATAAACAATAGTTTTTACAGCATCTACCCTGAAATGAAGAGGCAGTCTATCATGCAACCTCATGCTCCTTTGCATGTTTCATGATTGTCCTCTTCATTCTTTCTAACACCCCATTTTCTTGTGGGGTTCCAATAATTTTATACTGCCTTTAAATTCCATTAATAGAACAATAATCTTCAAAGATTGTGCTACAATACCCATATCCATTATCAGATCCAAGAAACTTCAACTTCTTTCCAATCTCATTCTCAACCAAAGCTTTCCATTTCTTAAATGTTTAAAAAAAATTAGATTTATGTTTCGAGAAATGCACCCATGCTTTATGAGTTGAATCATCTATAAAAATTTAACATTATAATGAGAGACACCAAGAAATGATACCTGAGTCGATCTCTATACATCTGAATGCACTAGATCTAACTTCTTACTCCTCTTTTCTTTCCCAACTTTGAGAAATCTGACTCTTTTTTGTTTTCCATAAACACAATTTTTATAGAGCTCTAATTTGATATTTTTGAGTACTAGCATTAGATTTTTAGAGTGAAGAATTTTCATCCCTTTCTCACTCATGTCTCCAAGCCTATGGTACCACATTTTTGAATATGTTCTTGCAACATCTATAGTAGATTTTCTTGCATTAACATTATCAATAGTAGCTAATGTAGAATAAGTGTTACTAGTAAATAGATATAATGTGCCCACCTTTGCACCTTTAGCTACTATTAATGAACATTTAGTCCCCTTCTAGATATTTTCTAAAAACATGAATATGCATTCTTCACCACCTAGTTGTCTAGCAGAAATTAAATTTCTTCTTAAATTAAGGACACGCCTTACCTTCTATAGTATCTAGTCATTTTTGTTTGGAAACTTTATCTTCCAAACATACCTATCCAAAATTACCTTGAACATAATATTGTGAATATTTTCTAAGGGGTATAACATGGAACGAAGCCTCATAATATGTTACCTAGGAATCATTAATATTATCCAAATATAAGATTAAAGCATCTTGTATAGTATTACTTGCAACATTAGTTTCTATACTATCATCTTCATTTTTATCTCCTTGTCTATTTTTCTAATACTATCTTTCTTCTTCTAACTAAGCTTTCTATAGTATAAGAAACCTTTCTTTCCTTTAGATTAAGAATGGTCTTTCTTTGACTTCCCTTTTGACTTGTCATGCAAAGGCCCTTTTCCTTTTTCCCTTGTTCTTCCTCGGTTCTCCACATTTAAAGAGACACCTAATGAGGTCAATGTTTCACCTATGTTTTTCCATTGCATTTCTTCACTTAGGATAACACCTACAACATCAAATTTCAAAGTACTAGATATAGATTTATTTACATATTTCTAGAAAATAAAATATGGATAAGAGGTCCCTAACTTCTTCATTGAATGAAATTTATAGAAATGAAAATTGATTGGTAACTATGTTAAATTCATTTAAATGATTCAATAGAGATCTCTCTCACCCATTTTCATATTAGACAAATGCTTCATAATAAATGCCTTATTCAAAGCTGAAGGTTTCTCATATAGCATAGCCAATGTCTCCATCATCCCTACTATCATTTTTCCATTTAATATGTTGAATGTTATAGATATTGCAAGGCACAGTCGAACAGATCCAAGTGCTTTCCTATCCAAGATCTTTCAATATTCATATGCGATGGTTGCCTGTGTCTTTGCTTTCCCTTCCAATAACTTCCAAACATCCTTCTAATATAAGTAATATTCCATCTAAATTTTCTATAACTAGAAATTTTAGCTATTCAATTTTTCAATCTTGAATCTTGAATCCTCCATTGCTCCAACTAAAACTTTAAAGTCCTATGAATCTACAAGAATAAACCTTTCTTTAGTACCATTTGTTAGGGTTTTATAGATCTAAAAAATATAAGAATATAGAGTTATATGCAAAACAATAGAATAAAACAAGAAGAACATAGATAACACAGATTTAATGTGGGTCACCCAAAACCTGGGTTGTTTCAACCTACATAGCTTTCAACTTTTATATTGTCCAGCAAAAGTATTTACAAACATTAAAATGGATTATGCATCTTAGCCACTTATAACAATATTTTAGGGAAACCTAAGAAATTGACCTTTTTAGGGCTTTCACAATGTTATCAATTTTATTTTCTCATAAAAGCACAAAAATAATTGGTGTTGCATGTCCATCGGAGGTTCATGGCTACTGCTCCTCACCTTGAGAAACTATCAAAGAAGGCACCACAAAATCAACCCCCACTACATGATCAGTCACCACAATATCAACACTGAACTATGTGAACTTGAGTTCTACCTTTTTCAATAGTTAATGTGGCTTGTATTCCAAAAATTTTTGGCACTAATATGTTGACATTCTTTTTCAATGCCTCCTTCATTTGAAATACCACTATAGGCATGATAACTTGTCTTTTAGTGGTAACACTTGTCTAATCAGTTTTTTGACTTTGATCCTCTTTTTGTCTCTCTTTTTCCTTTTATAGATTGAGGGGGCACATTAGACATGTCTTGTGATTTATACCTTACATATTCCAATTCTTCCTTCTAAATCTTATATACTCTCACCAATACAATATTGGTGCATAGTTTTGTTGCCATGGTGGAGTTAGTAAAAACTTTCTTTTAATCTTCCTTAGTCAAGGGATTGATATTCTAAGATGAATTATTAGGAACATAATTTATTTTTACTGAGTCATGTTGACTCACTTGGTCTACATGTGGAGGACTGGGACTTGACATTTGTACATCTAGTAAATTTTGATCATCTTGTTGTTCTTAATCAATTGTGGCCTCTTATGCTACTATCTCCTTAGTACCTCCCATATTATCATCCTTGACTTGGACTTCTTCTCCTTGTTCATATTTTTCCTCTACAACTTCCTTAGGTTCATTCTCTTTAGCATCACGTACCTTCTCTACATCCTTTGTAGATAAACCATAAATAATTTTCCAAATTGTTGTTCTTTGTTTCACTAATTCAACAACTTAATTTTGCAATATGTTGAAGGATATCATTACAACATTTGGGGTCAAATTGTGATGGTAATTCATGAAAGTGGTGTAATTTGTGGTGGTTTTCATCCTTTGTTTTACAATTTTCCCCAATGATGTCATGATACTGACATTGGCATCATAATTGTGACACCCTCATGATGATAAAAGAAAAAAGAAACATTGAAATCATTTTCTATTTGTTTTGATTTTGGAGAGAGTTGCATGCGAAAGAGGTGGAGAGGTATCAACATTGTTGTGGCACCCTTGTGATTGATGTATTTGGTTATTATGCCCTCATGATCTCTGCACTTCATCGTTGTGCCCTTGCTTTGTGATTTCATTGTCATGTTGTGCCCTTGCATTATGACTTCATTGTTGTGGCATGCCCTTGTCTATGATTTCATTTTCATGTCATGTCATGTCATGGTTTTATCTACATCCCCTAGATTTGCAATTTTCTTCAAGGGCAAGAATGGTTACACATGTAATTTTTCATTTCCTTTCCTTACAAACATGTATGTCTTTATATTTCCTTCCAAACATAAATCTCTTTATATATTTAGAGAGATCTTTTTCAAGGTTATTATTACATATATGATCCAATTGCATACATACTCCAAAATAAAAATAATAAAATAGTAAAACTTTAACATTTAATTGGCTTATTGCAAGGGAATGAGCCTTGTGATTATGCATATGCGTTTGGTGTATTTCTTTCCTACGATATATATCTCTACATTTCATTGGTGTGCCCTTGCTCTATGATTTAGTTTCCATGCCATTGTGATCTCTTTATTTCATTTTTGTGCCCTTGCTCTATGATTTTGGTGGTGTGTCCTTACTCTATGATTTTTTTGTCATGCTATGCCCTTTCTATATGAATTTTTTGTCGTGTTGTGCCTTTTCTTCACAAATTTTTTGTCATGCCCTAGCTCTATGATTTTCTTCAAGGGTATGTAAATATTGGTTTATTTTCCTTCTAAATAGGTATCTCTTTATATCTCCTTTTGAACGTTTATACCTAGAGATCCTTTTTAAGGTTCTTACGCATATGTGCTACAAAATGACAAAATTGATCCAATTGCATATATATTAGAAAATCCAAATAATAAAACAATAAACCTCACTTAACCCATTCTAAGTGACTTACCTCAAGATCCTCCAAAGAAATAAAGCAAACTAGGAAAAATGAGTAGAGTTCACAAGAAATTTTACAAAAACATATTATAGTAGACATTTTTAGAAAGAAACTAGACATATAGTTAAATGGATCTAGCTGCTAATTTTCTAGGTTGATTATTAATTCTTGTTGGGTTTTCATCATATTAGGTACAATAAAATGAACAATAAGTTGTTCCTAGCTAGTAGGATCAAATATCATTTTCCAAGGTGAAAAAATTGTTTATGGAAGAAATTGAAGAAAAAATTTATTGAGGAGTTGAGTTCAAGGAGTTGAAGAAGCAAGTTCTCCTTCTATATAAATACCATAATCATGAGGGTCATTCCTTTGCAGAAGCCTTTGGCATAATGAAACTACCTCTAAACCATGAAAAAGATGTTGAAGTGGTTTGCATCCTTGAAACACTCTTATAATTATTTGACATTTGGACTCTAAATTCTCAAAGAAACTTGCAAGTGATTCCAATGTCATAGTACCTACAACAACACTTTCCTAGATTCTATCTAGTGGCTCCCATAATATCCTCTATGTTGTCAACTTAATGTTTCTATCATGTAGTCTCTCTTTCTAGAGCTAATCCTTCTCCTTCTCTATCTAAAGCCACTCCTTTTCCTTCCATCTCATACCTCAAATTTTGATTATCAAACTTTTGAACATCTACCTCTACCTTATCTAAAATTGACTTCACGTCATTTTGTAACTCTAGCATAGGTGTTTGATCATCGATATATTTCATTTTATCATTCAAGTTTTCAAGATTGGTCAACACCCTCACTTGCAGACCTCTCATGTCCAACCCTTTTTGTACTATTTCAACATCATGTTCTTACTCCTAAGCTAATAGTTCTTCACATGCATTTTCTTGCAAAACATTAATTTTGTTGAACAATTGTAAACTCTTAGAAAGTGCATTGTTGTTTTCATCTATGTATGTATATACAATAATGAATAATAATAATGTTTTCATGTATGTCAAAATAATAAATAACATTACCATTGGATCATATAATAATGAAGTAATCAACCCGTTAATTAGCAACTACACCAATATAACTATTGTTTCCAATGTCATAGTACCTTCAGATGAATTTTCTTGTAGAACATTAATTTTCTTGAACAATTATAAACTCTTAGAAAATGCATTGTTGTTTTCATTTATGTATGTATATATTTATGAATGTTTGTACGTATGTATGCATGTATGTATATAGATGTATGTATATATGTATGTATGTATGTATGTATTTACCTATATGTATGTATGTATGTATGTATGTATACAAAGAGATCTTGTGGATTAAATATTTTGGATTATAAACAAAAAAGAAAAGAAAACAAGATATTAACCATTCCCCATTTATTTTGATTGATTATGAAGAACTATGCACAAAAGAGGGTGGAAAGCCTTGAATGAAGGTGGAGAGCTTTGAACATTGATGGAGATCAATGGAGATCTAGGATTTTGTTGCAGTTCCCTTGTGATCTTCGTGCCCTTTCTTTAAAATTTTATTCAAGGGAAGAACAGGTACCTAAATAAATGTTCTTTTATTTTCCTTCTAAACATGTATCTCTTATTCCTATATAATAGCTTTGATAAGATTCAATGATAATTGATTATGATGGTTGTATGCATATGTGAATGTATGTATGTAAATAAATTCACTATGTGAACTACTTTACATGCATACATACACACATTTGCATAGTACTTGTGCTAAATTAAATTAATCATTCATGTTTTCAATTCACACAAGAAATTATCCTTGCATTCAATAAAAATTATTCATACCAAATTAAGTATGTAGAAATATATGCTTATAGATTATATTATCTCTTAGTGATTGAGTAAAGATCTTGTGTATAATATCATCCAAGTAATGATCAGATGGATTCACATTAAGTCATAATAGGATCAAGTAGATCATCTATTTATGTTACTTCATACTTCTTTTATTGAAAATTTTCTTTAACATACTCAGTAATACTAGAATTATATAGCTATACCTAGTACACTTATTTATTTTATTTAATCATATAGATTTAAGATTATTATTTTTCTTAAAATTAGACTATGTATTTGTTATCACTAAAACAAAAATATAGATCCTTGATAGTTATCTCTTTTAATTTCAAGTTCTTCATATTTAACGTGAAGAGTTTTCATTGCTAAACAATGGAATAGCCACAATGAGTAGCCTCAGAGATCATGTCTTTTTCCACCAAATTATATTTTTATTTTACTTTTATCCTTCAAAAATATTATAGGTGAATGTTCTTTTGATTTTCCACATACTTAATAATTTGTCACTTGTAATATGAGAAATTTTTTTATTGTGAGATAGAGACATCTATCATAAGGATGAACATGCCAATTTTGAACATCCCACATTCAAAGCTATTTCTGTTGTCAAATTAATGAAACTACTTGCAACTAAAACCCTAATTTTATGCAACTTGCCTGATTGGCCATTCACACGATGATCTTCCTCCTACCACACCATCTAATCTTCTATAAGTCTCTCTACTCTAAAGACCCAATACATGGATCCATTATCATCATGAGTAGACCCACTAGCCTTGGCCAAATTCAATCAAAACTATTCATACCAAACTAACTATGCAGAAATTTGTAAATACAAATTATATTATCTCTTGGTGATTGAATAAAAATCAAATATAGTTTTATAAGGTGATAAAATTGTATATGTAGATGTATTTATGTATGTATATATGTATCTCTGCATCTCATTTTCATGCACTTGTGATCAAGTGCTAAGGGAAATATAAAGAGATACATGTTTAGAAGGAAAAGAAAAGGACATTTACATAGGTACCTCTTCTCCCCTTGAAGAAAATCATAGATCAAGCACTACTGCATTTGGGTGTGAACACCATAAATTACATCATCATCACAAATTATCAATGCAATTTAACACCAAATGTTGTAGTGAGTTGCAAAAGACACAAAGATCACAAGGGCATACAAAACAATGAAATTAAAGAGCAAGGAAAAAGAGATGATAAGGGAATGATGATGAAATGCAAAGATCACAAGGGCATGACAAACAAATCCTAGATCTCCACCGATCTCCACTAAGGGCATGACAATGAAAGGTGAAGATCATAAGGGCACAACAACCAAATGCATTGATCAAAAGGGTATGGAATTTAAATATCCACTAATGTTCATAGCTCTCCACCCTCTTTCGCACATAGCTTTTCAAAATTAAAAAAAATGGGGAATGATTTATGTCATGTTTTTTTTAAAAAATCTAAAATCAACTTTACACTGTTATTGTAACTTTTCCATAGGTGTCTAATCCTTAATAGCTTTCATTTCAATATTTCAACATTCAATTTTTCAAGTATTCTCTTCATTATATAGTCATTTCCACCCTAAAAACCACTTTTTTACTTCATTAAAATCATGACTTGGACAAATCCCATATTCCAAAACCCAAATAATAAAACAATACAACTCACTCAACCCATGCTAAGTGACTTAGCTCAAGATCCTACACAAGAATAATGCATCCTAGCAAGAAATTTTAGAAAAATATATCATAGAAGACATGTTTAGAAACAAGAAAACCATAACCTATTAAATTGGTCTAGTTGCTGATTATTTGGGTTGAATACAAATCCTTGTAGAATTGTCATTAGATTAGGTACACTGAAATGAACAATTAGTTGTTCCCAGCTAGTAGGATCAAATATAATTTTCCAAGGTGATAAAATTGCATATGTAGATGTATGTATGTGTGTGGATATATGTATGTGTGTATATATTTATGTATGTATATGTATGTATATATAGAGAGATCTTGTGGATTGTGGAGATTAGTGGAGATCTAGGATTTTGTTGATCTGCCCTTGTGATTGGTTCATTTAATTGTCATGCCCTTGTGATATATGTATATGTATGTATGTATATAAACATAGATTATTCATGAATCATGTGTGCTTTCAATCATCATTTTTTGTAGTTAATAATATATGTTTTTATTCAATATTGTTTTCATTTATTTTGTTCACTAATGTTTGTATATCCTCACTTTTTGGTTGAGTAGATATAGTTTTACTGACAAGAATTCATTATTTGGTAACTACATTCTCTTTTTTATCAAATTGACTTTAACAATCATGTTTACTATATATATAAACCATGGTTTTATAATTTATAACTTATTAGTCTTTATTATATTTAATATAAAAATACTCTTGATATAGTAAAAGTAGTAAAAACTATAACTTAATCTTTCAATGCAACTGATATTTCTAAAAATAGTGAGATCAATTAGAAATAATTAGAACATAAACATATTCTACATTTAGAACTATTTTATAAAAAGTGAGAAAATATAGCAGAAAAAAAGAGGCAGGAAGGAACTTTGTGCTAGCTATAAACAACATGGGATATGCTTGGAAAAATATATATTTGAGATGTTATAGTTATCAAACTTATTCATAATTCATCTGAGCATTGGTAAGATTTGGCAAGCATCAAGATTATTTCTGACCATTTCAGTAGTGTATACAATATTTGATGGTGATGGATTATTTTAGAGTAATTCCTAAAGAATTGGTAAGGGAAATCATAATGAGAGTACATTTTGCATCTCATATTAGATTAAAGGAAGTATGTAAGAGTTGGAAGAGAAAGTTGGAAAATTCATAGTTTTATGAAGATAGGAGGAGTTGTGGGAGGCTCAAAGAGTTGATATGTTTGATTGAGAAGTTTCACATAATTGCATTTGACCCAATTAACCAATTGTGTGGAAGACTACCTCCTGTCCCTTCCTAATTAGAATTCTACACATTCTCCAAGTGTGTATGCATAAAGATGATATTGGTAGAGACTTTATGTTGAATCACCTCTAGTCTTTTGAGAATTTTCAGCTCCAACATATTTTTCAAGAGCATAAGATGGCTACCAAATTTTTGGCAGATGTGGGGATTGATTGAAATAATAAGACATATTTGATGAGTGGAGATCACATTCTATAGAGTTTTCTAGATACTGTGTTAGAACATATGCAGACATTTGTTAGTAAAAGCGTTGGTTAAAATTTGAAAGAATCCCCTTGTATATGGTTAATGGTGTTCTCATGATTTTTTGGTGTTGCTTTCTCCATCCTTAGATTTGAATGATCTTTCTCTCATATCTTCTACAATATTCTATCAGTACTTCTTAGACTGAGAGGGGATTTTCATGTTATTTTCTATTTTTTTGGGCCTTTATTTATTTTTATCTCAAATCAAATGGTGTTCTTGGGAATTCAATGTAGGTGTGTGTAGATTGCAATGGTGGAGGATGTGCCATAAGTTCAAGTGGCTAGGATCTTCAAGCAGGCCAATGAGCAGGAGAAGGGTACGAGCATTATGTTGCTGGGAGTGGATTATTGGTATAATGTCATGTTCATGATGATAGGGTGGTCTTTGACTTATTGCAATCTATAATAAAAAATTTTGGCCATATTATTTCTACATATGGTGTTGCTAGGAGAATGATTGCTAAAAATCCCTATTTGGAGATGATGAATGATCTAGATTAGATAGATACAAACTTATTTGGAGGGGATCTTCTAAATGTTTTCTTTCTTGAACTTGAGGGAAAGAAGAAAAGGATGAAGAAAGCTTGGTCACTTTTCCAATCTAGGGTTGCAAAAGAATATAATTTGAGTAAGTTTGATACATTTTTCAAAGAGAATGATGATCTTTTCCTTGCTAAAATCTCTGCTAGCTTGAATTCAATCAGCAATGTGATTGAATACCTAGCTCTTTAATTTAACAAGTTTGGTGTGTTGGGATGATATGTAATGGATCGTTAGCTCCTTGATATTATGTATTTTCTATCTTAAGAAATTAAAGGTTTTCTTTATTATGATATTATTGTACAAGATATTAATATGGAAAGAAACGATGAAATTTGGGTTAAAAAACTATGGCTTCAAAATAGATCCTACAAGTTCATATACATTCTTAAGTAGACATTTGTGATCACTAGGTGTGTGAAGGCTCCATGCAAAAACATGTAGTGGCAAAAAAGGTCATGATGAACATTTTTGATGACATGTTTTCCAAGAGAATGCACAGTTCCTCAAGGTGACTTGGAATTACTAAATTTTCATGTTTGCCAACACCACTACTCTTCCTCCATCTCTTGCACAAGTAAAAAATGTTTCCTCCAACATTACAACCATATAATAAATGGGAATAGCACATGCCCAAGCCATAACATTGTTAATTTGGTTTTTGTTGCTAATTAGCTAAGTTGATTACAAATTCCTATAGAACTATCATCAGATTAGGTATAATAAAATGAACAATAAGCTTTCCCAGCTAGAAGCATCAAATACAATTTTCCAAGGTGATAAAATTGAATATGCGAGTGCATCACTTGAATGCCAAGCATGAAGCGCATTCCCTAATTTATAATGAATGGTTGGAGATAAAGGCTCCATATGCTAGCCCAATGTGTGTGCGTGTGTGCGTGCATGCGTGCGTGTGTGTGTGTTTGTGTGTGTGTGTGTGTGTGTGTGTGTGTGTGTGTGTGTGTGTGTGTGTGTGTGTGTGTGTGTGTGTGTGTGTGTGTGTGTGTGTGTGTGTGTGTGTTTGTATATATATGTATACACACACACATATAAACATACATATATATGTATGTATGTATATACATGTATGTATATATGTATATATCTATTTCCCATTAACTCTGCATTATTTTTATGCAGGATCTTGAGCTAAGTCACTTAACATAGGTCAAGTGAGTTTTATTGTTTAATTATTTGGATTCTAGAATAGGTATGTAGTTGGATCAATTTTTCTAGTGTGCTAAGATGTAATAAGAACATTAAAAATGATCTCTCTATATACACACATACATACATACATGTATATGTATGTATGTATGTATGCATGTATATGTATATTTTCATATTGCCCATTAACTTTGGGTAAAAGCACAAACCTGTGACACCATTTTACAAAGGAAAATGCTAACAAAAGGATAGTTGTTCACCTTCAATTAAATAAAAATGGTATTATTATTTAG
Source organism: Cupressus sempervirens (assembly GCA_028749045.1). NCBI lineage: Eukaryota > Viridiplantae > Streptophyta > Pinopsida > Cupressales > Cupressaceae > Cupressus > Cupressus sempervirens. The sequence goes on from CM053790.1 coordinate 557,210,781, forward strand.
AATTTGAAACTGAAGTAAAATAATGAAATGTGTAGAAATGGATGAAGTTTAGGATTATAATTTTTAATAATTATTTGGAATGAGAAATTATATATCTTCATATTTTTTAAAGATAACTTTTAGTTTTTGAAAAACACTAGAAGTAAGGGGTCTAGTTCCGACCACAAAACTACATGGAAATAAACTTATTTCCCTTTGATCATAGATTATGTTATACATAACATATGTAGCTAGAACAATCAAAAGTAAAAATTAGCTTTAGACCCATATGTACATATATATATACATATATATATATATATATATATATATGTATGTATGTATGTATGTATGTATGTATGTATGTATGTATGTATGTATGTGTGTATATGTATGTATGTATATGTATGTATGTATATATCATGTGGAGATCTAGTATTTCATTTTCATGCCCTTATGATAGTTGCATTTCATTGTTGTGCTATTGTGATCTTTGCATCTCATTCGTTGGAGTGCCCTTCTGATCTTTGCATCTCGTTCATTTTATTGTACCTAATATGATGATAGTTCTATAGGAATTTGTTGTCATGCCTTTGTGATCTCTGCATCCTAAGTATTAAATGCTAATATTGATTTGGGAAACACTATATGATCTAGAATTTTATGAAGTACTAAAGCCAGTACTGATTTCTCCCATGTCTCCAAAAAATGTAACATAGGTTAAAGGTCACTTGGTGTAAGGAAATTTGCAAGAAAGATACAATTGTTTCCACATAATCCATAATAGATCTGAAAAAAAATATACAATTAAAATCCACATGCAAGAGAATAGACAACATGCCAACAAAAATTGTGACACAAGATATACCCTAGGAAACCATCATTGAGGAAAAAAATAACCTAGCCTCCAAAAGTATCCATCACCATGTACTATTCAACAAAAACACCATTGGAATACAACCATGGAAGCCCTCAAATCCATAGCCACAATCAATAAATCCTTATGAACAAGCATGAATCCACACATCTACTACCATGCTTTCAACCTTCACAAATGCTCCCTTGGCTAACCTGGCAAGCCTTGTCTTGCTCAACTCTTTCCCTTTTTGCCTTCTGTCTTGTTATCTTCTCACATCAATTATTACCCTTGTGGTTTCTTATATAGTAGCAAGTCCCACAAAACCACCAAGTAGTATAACATAAATAATGTGCTAAAACCATCTGCTACCTAACCCATTGACCCAACATTAATATTGGAAATTTAATTATTTTTCACAATATTAAATAATTACATGAAATATTATCACAATGTTATAATAAAACTCATCAAGTATATCCAATGTGAATATTTACATCTTGCATGTCCATCTAGGTGCAATATTACAAAATAAAATAAAATAATAGAATATAACAATAATATGCAATGTGTTGAACACCCATTATCTCAACACTTGGGTTCCAAGAATTTGTAGCAATTATTCTCACTACTAGAATGAATTTTTTATTTCTACAAAGATCTACTATGATATGTTTTTGTAAAATTTCTTTCAAATTTTTGCTACTTTTCCTTGTTTGCATTATTTTTGTGGAGGATCTTGAGGTAAGTCATCACTTAGCACCTTAGAAAAGATCTCTCTATATATACATACATATATGCATGTATGTATATATGTATGTATGTACACACACACACACACACATCATGTGGAGATCTAGGATTTCATTGCTATGCCCTTGTGATCATTGGATTGCATTGATATGCCCTTGTAATTTCTACATCTCATTCATTGTCATAGTCTTTTGATCTCTATATATGTATGTATGTATGTATTTATATGTGTATATGTATGTATGTAGGTATGTATATAAATAGAGAGATCTTGGAACAATAGGAAAACAATAAAACTCACTCAATAGGTAGCATGGCCACTAATGTGATGGCAACAACTATGTGTAAGTGGATTTCTCTTTCTCTCTCTCATTTTTGATGTGTTTATTTACCTTGAAATATTATTTCTTAGGAGGAATTTTCTAATATTTGATTCAATTTATGCAGAAGGCAATGAGGACAGTCCTAGATGTACCCATGTGATGAATTACGCATGAGAAATGAAGATGTTCAAATGCATGCATTTTATTTGAGGCCTTTAAGTAGGTAATAAATAAATGTAATTGTGTTGTAGTTTATGAAGCCCACCTTCTACCCATGCATGTGAATGTAGCATGCATTCTCAATTTAAAGTGGTATAATGTTATTTTAGATGTGACAGAAAAATGACATTCAATAAAAGAGGAGAAAATGATGTCACTTTTGCAGGTATGAAACCTTTTTTTACTTTAAATATTGATCCTTTCTTAAAGATTTTAGATGTTAATGGGGAATTTAGATGTTGGTAGGTGGGGGGGGGGGGTTTGTGGGGTTTGGAGAAAAAGATCTTCCACCTTCACATGGTTGACCCTAATTAGTAGAGAAAATTAAACTATTCTTAAAACCAAGTGAAGCCCAATATTAACCTTTTTTGCAATAATAATAGAACAAAATTGAATGTGTGACATTGAGAGAAATTTTTTCTAACAAATCTATTTCCAAAATTCAACTTTGGTTATGAACATTATCAGGACACTGCAATGATCTTATCCCTATAACTAGTTTTCCTATTATTTTTATCTTTTGGGAGAGATCGGCTGATTCATTGTAGACAAGGTAATGCTCTTACCCCTATAACTTGTCTTCCTATTATTTTTATCTTTTGGGAGAGACCGGTTGATTCTTTACAAAGAATCAACTGGTCTCTCCAAAAAGATAAAAAATAACAGGAAAACCAATTATAGAGGTAAGAGCATTGTAGTTTCCTGATAATGGTCATAATTAAACTTACATTTTAGAAGTACATTTTTTAGGAAAGTGCACTATCCAACATCACACATTCTATTTTTTTTCCTACCATGTAGTCATCGTAACATCAACGGCTAGCCATTAGCTCCATGGAATTGTTCCCATCTATCCATCACTATTGCTACTAACAAGTATGACAAATAGTCAATAGATCCATAGCATTCCTATCACTTGGATGTCATAGATGTGATAGAGCCTCTGATGGTGTATTACCCCTTATGGATTCAATTTACTATATCTTAGGACATCATCATTGTGATGGGAGACCTTTCTTGCATAACTTCTAACAGAAAAAGTTTGACGCCTATTTGATGGGAGCCAATTTCTATCAGATTTGCTTGGGTGATGGGTTACCATCTCCATTGCAATGTCATGACATCACAAATTGGGTCCAAATGTAGTAGTTTTTTTATTTGGGGGAAAATATCCCCATGTATTTATTTATGGCATTTCCTATCACAAATTGGGTTCAAATGTAGTAGTTTTTTTATTTGGGGGAAAATATCCCCATGTATTTATTTATGGCATTTCCTATCATATTCTTATCCAAAGAGGGCGTTACTCTAGCTAATGTATCCTCCCTTATTTGTCTCTCTATTGTCAAACTATATTGCCATTTTTGCTAAACTCAATCATATAGAATTTTAGGTAATGAGTCCAAAATATTTAGTAGAGTAGACTTGGATGTACACATCGTAAAATATATGGATTCTTGCATTTTAATCTAATCAACTTTCCCTAACTTATCATTATCATTGTGTGCAAATACATATAAATCTACATTTGACTGTAAATTATCACACAAATTGTGCATATCTAAAGAAGGATTATGAACTACCACCTTAAATTTATTTAAGTCATCTAACTCAATCCTCTCCTCATCTAACTCAATTGGTTATGTATACTTCCTCCTTTATCTCTTGTATGTCTTCTTGGTAGGATGGCTCGACTCTGCTATTGTAATAGTTCTTTTTCCCTTTGGCTCCTCAACTTCCTTAGTTTGCATTGTGGCTTCCCTTGTGCTTCAACTAGTAGTAGGTATTGCTATTTTTTGTTCTACATATTCCACAAATTTCTTTGGTTTTTTCACTATTAGCTTCTTGTCCTTACTCTTCTTCTTAGCCTATCTAGGTGCTTCCTCAGCTTCTTCTCCCTCAACACCTTATACATCTTTTCCTTGATATTCTTCAAGGCCTTATGTTAGAGCTAGTAGGGCTATACCTTGTGAATCTTCTTCTTTCTCCCCTTCACCAAATCTCTTCTTTAGTTTCTTTACCAATTTATTCTTTTTCATGATCACTAAAGCTATTTACAATTTCATAGTGATCTTAGAAATGACTTCCTCATAATTCCCAAATGAGATGACACTCTTATCAATGTCTTCTATTAGTAAAGGTGTGATATTAAAAGATGCTTAATCTACATTGATCTCATATGGGAAGGTCTTCAATCATCCAACCCTAGGTATAGCTTCCTACACATATGTGTAATCTGCATCAACTAGGAAAAAAACATCATTACAATTCTTATTTAGCAAACTTACATATCTTGGAGGGATGCAATATATTCTTCAACTTGATTGTCATGTATTCTTAGTGAATAATTTTTTTCAATATGGTCAAGTAGGTCATTTTTCTTTTTCCTTCAATTTTTATGATTCTTTATTAGATTAATTGTGTAATTTGTTGGAAAATATATTAATTTAATCTTTTCACAATTTTATCATAGGTTTTTATTTTAATTTTCCTTTTTATTTTATATCCATCTTAAAAGGTTCCAATCATAAGGAAGCATGTCTTGTTAGCTTTGTGCATACATTTTTCACCTTTTAGTCTTTTTTTGTCTTGTCATTTAAAAAACATTTGTTAATCTTTTGACCACTTGATTATAGATTTTGATTTGATTTTTCTCTTTGTTTCACATCCATCTAGAAATATTCACATCATAAGGAAGCATGTCTTGTGATCTTTTTCCATGTATATTTCACCTTTTAGTTTGCTTTTGTGTTGTCATTTTAAAAATATTTGTGAATCTCAATAGTCTAGTCCAATAGTTATTTTGCATGTGGTCCTTCATTATAGTTTGGTGAACCAAAATGGGGTATGGAATTTACTCTTCAAATTGCATCAATGATCTCTTCTCTCGTACATCAAGTCCAAGCTTATTCATCCTATCACCTACTAGATAACTTATATGGGGTAATGAGCTCTATGCAGTTATCCTACAAGCCATGAAAACAATTTAGTACCAATTTAAACTTCATACACTTTCATGTCAATAACTTGGTAACCACATCCAACATCTCAAATCATAAATGTAAACTTTTTGTATCAAACTATTGCCTTATTGTTCCTTACTATACTAAGTATTAGGGTAATCACTTAGCTTATATACTAAGTTGCAATATTAAAGAAATAAGATGGAAATAAAATTGCAACACAATAAGAATTCACATATACAAAACATATATTTAATGTGGAAATCCTATAATGGAGTAAAAAACACCTAGGAACTAGAAACCCAAATAATTTTGGTCTTTAAAAGTTTTCTTTATTAGGAGTCAACTTTGTTAAAGTATTAGTGAGACTTGGTTAGAGGATTTTAACCAAAGATTATGTATACCTTATCACTCATTGACATTTCTAAAGAGTGGCTCTCTCTAAAGGACTTACACACATCACTAATGGATGCCACCATATATGATTTCAAAGACTTGTTAGGTTCACTCAATTAAGAGACTTATGGTCTACAGTGGTAATAAAGCAACAATGAATTGATTACTTTGTTTGTTATGTTGTGCTATGCCTACTTCCTTCTAATCTTCTTTTGGCTGATTTCTATACTCACAGTTTAACTTAACACTTCCTCTACTTGATCCTTCCACTTTTGTTCTATTTTATCCATATTCTATCTTCCTTTAACTTTAACAACTTGACCAACAATAGTAGTATTACCAACAAAAGAAGTCATGCTTATCCAATTAAATAGAAAATTTTTTCATCCTAAATTTTTCCACTTAATCAAGATCGTAGGTTCTAGATTCATTAGATTTATTCACTCCAAAAATAGATTTAATTCTTCCATTTTAGATTTGTTAAATCTTCGCCATTAGTTCTCTATTATATTTCTGTAGTTGTAAATTTGACATTATCCTTTGAAATTATCAAGCAATCTTAATTTTCACCAAATGGTGACCTCAGATAATATTTTTTCTTAACTTATTATTTTTGTTCATACTTAGTGAACATTACAACTTTACTTAGGGAATACATCACTCAATTAACACTTAAATTACTCAATTAAAACTAGATTTGAATATTTGTTAATTTGGTGCTTAGTGACAACTATTGTATCTCAACTAATATTGTGCTCCTTCATTCACCATGCAATTTAAGTAGTGTTACTTGAATACACTTGATCTTTTATAATTTCCCAGCAACATTATGCTATAAGGATCTAGCTCCTTTAAGTTCCCACTGAATCCCATACAGTTATCAACTATTTCATCTTCAAACATTGTTGAAATCATCTTCATCAATCAAATGGTATGGAAATCCACTGAATTAGCATAGTGTCTTACCAATTAAGGCTTAATGTCAATGATAGTGTAACAACTTACATAACTCTTTTATATACATTAACAACATTAACAATTGAGGATAATAATCTCCCCTTTGGCATTGATGGAAATTGATTATCAACAATTTTACATTACAATTCATTACACATAAGATAATCAAATATATGCATTGACAATAATACAACTCTATAACTCTTTGACTGCATTTGGGTTCTCTACAACAAATTTAACATTAAGTTCACTTAGTCGATAATAAAATCTCCACCTTTGGATGTACTTCTCTATTTACCATCATGTTTACATCTTTTGTCTATTTTATTCTCTCTTATTCATATCACAATCTCTCCACCTAAGTAATTCATCTCTCACTTTCACAATAATGTTAAAGATAAATATAAGTTTCAATGTGAAACTTATAAAACCTTGTAATAATACCTTATTCTTTGCATGTAGTATTTATGTCAGTTTCATTATACTCACTTTTCACAACTTTCAAAAATAATCCCTAAAAAGTGAACTCTTGCATCAAATCTAAAAATATATATATACTAATTGATGAGTTAGTACAAAATGAATCTTTTCTTAATTGTTATTGGATAATGAAAGGACCCCTAACTTACATCTTAGATACTAAAAAAAATCTATAGGTAATGGCTTGGTGAATATGTCTACAGGGTATTCCTTAAATTTTACATACTCTAGCCTCACTTTCTTCACTTCTACTTTATATCTCAAATAGTGATACTTGACACACACACACACACACACACACACACACACACACACACACACACATGTATATATGTATATATATGTATGTATATGTATACATACATATATATGTATATACATATATGCATATATACATATATACATATATATATACATATGTATATATAGGTATATATTCTATATATATATATGTATATGTATATATCTATATATACATATATACATATACATACATATATATATATATGTATGTATATATTTACATATACATACATATATATATATGTATGTGTATATATATACATACATATATATGTATATGTATATGTGTATATATGTATATATATATGCATATACATATACATACATACATACATACATACATACATACATACATACATACATATATATATATACACACACACATATATATACATATACATATACATATACATATACATACACACACACACACACACACACACACACACACACACACACACACACACACACACACATATCAACCTATCTATGCTTTTAAGTGGCAATAAAAAATCAGCAAATTAGGGTTATCTCAACTTGATGTGCAATTTTCTACTTGTTATAAACTTTATATCAAAAATTTGAGAAAGAATAATTTATCGAAAATTGAATTTAGTTTCTAAGTTACTAGGTCTTCTCTGAAAAATAAATTAATTGTTCAAAATTTCAAATTTTATTACAATAGTACAGAAATTTCAAGACAAAAATGAGAAGTAAACATATGTCTGACCACCTTAATCAAAATAAAATTATAATATCTTTAAATAATATTCTAGATAGAAGAAGAAGACTCATGCTTGGATGCGACACATATTTTTTTTGTATTTTTGTTCTAAATAAATGAATAATTATAAATTTTTTACTTTATTATTTTTGGAATTAAAAAATCTCATGTTTGACCACCTTAACTAATTCAAAATTATGTAAATTTTGTTTTCATTATAGTAGAAGAAGTATAGAATGTGATGCATCTTTTGGATTTTAAAAAAATTATACCATTTGAAAGTTATAGTTGTTTTTGAAGTAGTGTGTCAATCAACACTTTATACATAACACCATTAGAAAATAAATAATTATTAGTGACTAAACTCATAATTTGACAAATGTTACATTTATGGAAAGCTATGAACAATATTAAAAACCACTTTTCAATTCATCAAATTTAGGTACAATAAAGTTGTGAGTTACATGTTTGAAGTAAAAAATGCATGAGAACGGGGCTAAAAACATACTTTTTTTTGGATGTTTTTAAAGTTGACAATATAGGGTTGGTATCAAAAGATATAGTAGGACTTATAAAAGTATTAATTATTTTTGTTTGTTATCAAGATGAGTGTGAAATAAGTTCGAATAGATTTTAAAATACTTTGAGGCATTTCAAGACTACATATTTTTCAAATTATCACTTTTTAGCCCACATATACATACATACATATGTACATGTATGTATGTATGTATGTATGCATGTATATATACACACACATATATATGTTTATGTATATATGTATATGTATACACACACACACACACACACACACACATATATATATATACATATATGTGTGCATATATATATATGTATATATGTGTGTGTGTGTGTGTGTGTGTGTGTGTGTGTGTGTGTGTGTGTGTGTGTGTGTGTTTTATTTTTACATGCATCACAAAATTCTTAGGTATTTTTATTGCACTAGTAATATCACAATAGATAGCGAAAGAATTGGTAACCTCTTCTTGAATTCCTTCCAACAATTTCTTAATCCAAACAATATTTAAATAGATAACTGCAATAGTGATACAACCAGCCTTAACATTAGATTGTGATATGTAGCTTTGTTTATTTCTTAACTATGTAATTATTTTTTCTCCTAAGAAGAAAGTATGACCATTGTACTTTTCCTTTCATCAATATTTCTATCACAACCAACATCACTATAGATTCTAAATTCAAAAATACCTTCTTGTTTGTACCACAATGCAAAATTTTCTATTCCTTTTAAATATTTAAATGTATTTTTAATAGAATCCATGTGTATTTCCTTAGGGTTAGAGCAAAACCTTGCAACCACTCAAATTAATGTAATATCATGTCTACTATGCACAATCTATCTTAATTTTCCAAAAATTGTCTGATATTATTTTACATTCACTTCAATAGTAGTATCATCCTTAGATAATTTACATCATGCCACCATTTTTGTACCAACTAACCTTGACTAATCCATACGAATGTCTTCAAGATTTCCTTAATATACTTTGATTGAGTCATAGACATACAATGTTTTTATGAGCTTGTAATCTAGTGAAAATATGATCTCATGAAACATAGACACTTCAAAATCCTTATGAATTTGATTAGAAAAATATTTGCAAAACAAATCATTAACACCAACCATAATATCATCCACAAATATTTCAGCAATCAATACCATGTTTTAAATTTGTCTTTGTAGGTATAGATTATTGTTTTCACTTGTTCTCATAAATCTAATCTTAATCAAGTATGAGTGCAACCTTTCATACCATGCTCTTGGTGCTTTCTTCAATCCATACAATACTTTATTCAATTTCCAAATCAGATGCTTTTGGACTAAATCAATAAAACCTTTTATTTGTTCAATGTATAATTCTTCTTCAAGTATTCTATTTAGAAAATGGACTTAACATCTATTTGATATAGCTTGATTTTTGTGTAGTTTCATATGCTAATACAGTTTTGAGTCCTTCCAATCTTGCTTTAGGTAAAAAATTCTCATCATAAAAATTTCCTTCTTAGGTAGAACCTTTACAAACCATTGTATATTTTTTCCTTAAAACCTCACCATTCTCATTGATTTTGTTTCTAAAAACCCATTTTGTTCTAATAACATTCATATCAGCAAGTTTTAACACTATATTTAATGTGTTATTTTTATCAATCTTATAAATCTCTTCATTTAGAGAATTAATCCAATCTTCATTGTTAAGTGCAAGTTTCAAAGTTATTAGCTCAAACAGAGCAATCAAACATGTATTATCTTTCATCTTACTTCTTATCATGACTCCAACACTTTTATCTCCAATTATTTGTTCAAGTGAATGGTTTTTTCTCACATATTTTTCTAGGACATGTTATGTTATTTGATTTCCAACATTATCTTCACTCAATTGGGGCTTAGCATCCTTCTCAGGTTGTTCTACCTTTGGCTTGGTTAATGCAAGTTTATGCTTGACACATCTATGTTATTTCTCAAGTGTTACACTAGGAACATCATCATATACATTGACAATTTTTTTGTAGTCATTAGGGTTTTTTTTTATTCTTTCCTCCTCATTTTTATCTAAAAACTCATCAATTCTCATATCTACAATTATGGTCATTGTGTTAGTAGCCTTGTTCAAACATTTAAAGTCTTTTCTATTAGAATAATAACCAAGGCAAATACCTTCATTGGATACAAAATTCAATTTCTCATTCCTTTCAACTTTATGAATGTAACATCTACTTCAAAAAATATTGAAATAACTTACATTAGGTGTGTGACCATACCATAGTTCATAAGGATTCTTGTTTTTTACTTTCTTTAGTTGAACTTAGTTGAGACTATAGACTACACTTCTAATGGATTCACTCCAAAACACTTGAGAAATCCCCTTTTCAATTAGAAATGTCCTTGTACAATCCATGATTGACATGTTCTTTGTCTCAACAATCCCATTATGTTGTAGTGTCCTTGGTGCTAATAAGTACCTCTTAATTCCATGCTCAACACAAAAGATAGTGCATTAAACAAACATAAACTCCCTACCTCATTAAAATATCAAACATTTAAACTATTTACCAATTAATTTTTCAACTCTATCTTCGTACCATTTGAACATATCAAAATTATGTGACTTTTAACTTCATAAACATAATTTTCATCATCCTAGAATAATCATCAACAAATAATATGAAGTTAATGATTATGACAATCATAAAAGTTCATTAACTTTTACTCTCAGTGATCCACATAAATGTAGATGCACTAATTTTATAATATCATTAGATGTATTTGTCTTTCTTGAAAAGCTTAGCTTGGTCATCTTATAGGTTCAACATTATTTACACATAGCATTATTAGTTTTATGAAAATTTAGTCAGCCTCTATTCTTTTCTTGCTACTGACTTTAACCATACTCTAAAAATTGACATGACATAGTTTCTTATGCCACAATCACGTGTCCTAAAATTTTGCACAAACAAGAATGTATCAATTATAGGATCAAGATAAAATAGATTACCATTTGTTTTATCTAGTTCCAATCATATTTCCATCATCATCATAGATCTTGGCTTTCTTATTCTAAAACTAAAGCTTTAACATGTATTAGTCAACTAAGAAACACTCAATAGATCATATTTTCATCTTTGCACCCAATATGCATCATCATATCTGATGTTATCATTTAACATCAATGAACCTCTATCTTTCACTAGAAATTGAAGATCATTCTCTAGTTTAACTGATCCACCATGATATTCCTTAAGTTTATAAAACTTACTAATTTCTCTAGTCATGTGATGTGAATATCCACTATCAAATATCCATGCGTCATTCTAAATCACATGAGATTTTTTTTTTTCCCATTCTCATATCTTTCCTCATCAGGATCTTCTTGAACATCAACATACACAACCTCTACTCCTTTGTCGTCTTTAGTGCCTTAGAGGTATGTGCAGCATCATGGTGTGCCAAAAAGTGGCAATCTAAAAAATATGTAGCTCTTAAATGCCTCAAAGAATTTCAAAATCTATTCCAACTTTTCCCCAACCATTTGGATACCAAATGAAAATATTAATACCTTTACAAGGCCTAGCATATCTTTGATACCAACCCTACATGTTCAACTTAAAAAATGTCCCAAAAACATGTATTTTATCGATTCTTGTGTATCTTTTACTTCAGACATGTATATAAAAATTTATTTTTTCACCCAAATTTAATGAAATTTAAAGTGTTTCATAAGAATGGTCTTAATTTCCATAAAAGTAATGCTTGTCAACTTACAATTTCAGTAAGTAATTATTACTTATTTTCTAATGGAGTTGTGTATAAAGTGTTGATTGCTACATTGATTGAAAAACAACTATAACTTTCAAATGGTACAAAAATTTTGAAATCCAAAAGGTACATCACATTCTATGCTTCTTCTACTATATGAAAATAAAAAGAAATTTTCAATTTTCTAGATTTTTGAATTAGTTAAGCTGGTTAGACATAAGAGTTTTTTTTATTCCAAAAATACTATATTAGAAAATTCATAGTCAATTATTTATTTAGAATAAATATGTGTAAGAATTTTCCTATGGGAAAAATTCACCCAAGAACTAAAAACTCAAACACAAGCACACAGTAGACCAAAGTAGACAGAGTATGATCAGAATAATAATGTATTCAATAACTGGTTCATGAGAGTACACTAGGAGTACTAGTATATAAAGGCCTCTAAGATACATCTAGAATGTCTTGTAATCAGCACCATGATGTGTCATACAACCAAGCACATGTCCACCAGATATGGGTTATCCTCCATTAAGCATAGAAGTAAATGCGATGATGAGAGGATAAGCCTACAAGGGTATGACACACAAAACAATGTTGTAGACACCATGTGCTTAAATAGAGTTGTGTACTCCTATGTTGTCTACATGCCAACTCAAAAGGTGTGCAAACTCCTAAGTGTCTCACAAATAAAAATAATAAAATAATGCAAAATAATTAAATAATGCATTAACCTAAGTAAACTTAAGTAAGTGTAATAAGTGAATACTTATTTACACCAACAATATGCCAAAAAATATGCATCACATCTAGGAATGAGTCTAATTTTTATTTCTAGAATCTTATTAAAGAATATTATCATTTGATTTTGATTAAGGTGGCTAGACATACATCTACTTCTTATTTTTGTCCTGAAATGTTTGTACTATTGCATTAAAATTTAAAATTTTGACCAATCAATTTTAATTTTTTCCTAATAAGCCCTAGTATTTTAGAAACTAAATTCAATTTCCTAGAGATTCTTTTCTCTCAACCTTTTGATAGAAAGTTCATAACAAGTTGAAAATTGTGCATCAAGTTGACATAATCCTAATTTGCTATTTTTTCATTACCAATTAAGGGCATAGTTTGGTTGACCATGATCCTATACATACCCTAACTCAATTTTCTCTTCTTCAAAAATATAGAATGATTTCTTCCCTTTTTCCTTATAGGATTTTTTCTTTCTATATTTGGAATCTTTCTTATCATTTATGTCATTCATAATCATTTTATGATGTCTTGCAATTATATGACCTACATCATTACATGTAAGACATATTTGAAGTAATTTACTCTTAAATTTACCTCTACATCAAGGTAATCTCCTTGTAGACAATTATTTAATATCATCCATATCATCTCCTAGTTTTGATTCACATTCATCCTTACTACTCTTTTCTTTTCTTAAACTACCAATGGTTAGTGAGTTCTTGAAATCATTCCCAATTTTAGAATCACCATTATCAAATTTACTTAATGTCAACTAACCAACTAAATGATCAAAAATAAAATCATTACTAGATGTAGCTCTAAATTCTTGAATTGTAGATTCTTTATAGTACATATAGGTAAGATATTTTTGATAAATTTACATATAACTTCAGTATCATTGATGAATTCTCATGTATCTTTGATAACACTTGAAACTTCCTTGATTTGATTTATGTACTACAGAATATTTTCACCTTTTCTCATCCTCCTATCATCATATTTTCCTCTTATACTTTTTATTTTTCTCTTAGTACATTGTCATCTCCACCATGTCCAAATGCCAACTTGTCTAGGACTTTTCTTTAGTGGTAGTATAGTTATTTCCATCATCAAACTGGGCATCATTCTAGGAAATAACTATTAGGATTTCAAAGAATTGTTAGGTCCACTTGGTTAAGATATTTTATCTACGACAATGGTAAGAAAGTAGTAGTCAATCGATTGGTCAAGTTTAAAACTACCATACTTTTTCAAAAACCTTCTCTTCTCTATCTTCTTGTTTTTTATTTTTTTCTAGCTAATTTATACACTCATACTTAAGTTAGCACTTCCTCTTCTTGATCTTTCCACTTTTTTAATGTTTTGTTCACTATGTATCTTATTTGAACTTTAAGAATTTGATAAAAAATACCAGTATCAAAAAAAAAATCTTGTTAATCCAATTCAATAGAAAAAAAATTATTCTATAATCTTCTATATTTTTTGACTTAATCACAGTTTTAGATATTAGATTTATTGAATTTAGTCACTCACAAAAAAAACTTCCTTCTTACATTTCAGATTTGTGAAATCTTCACCATTACATCTCCATTACATTTCTCAAATCATAGATCTCATAACTAACTTTGACTTTATCCTTTAAACTTCTTAAACATTTTTTATTTTCACCAAATGTTGACCTCATATCAAATATGTTCTTAAATTGTTCATAGTAGGTGAACATTAAAACTTTACTCAAGGAATACATCACTTGGTTAATTCTGAAATTAATTGGTTAACACTATACTTTAACATTTCTTTGCTAGGCAATTAGTGACAAGTGTAGTAGATTGGTCAATATTGCATTCTCTTATTCACCATGCATTTTAGTTGATATAGCTTTAACATACATGGTCTTCAATACTTTTTCACGAACATTGCATCATTCTATAATCAAACTAACATTCCATCATTAGGATCTAACTCAATCAAGTGCCCATTGAATACCATACACTTATCAACTCTTTCATCATCATACTTTCTTCAAATTATCTTCATCAATCAAATGATATGACACTCTCCTAGAATAGTATAATATCTTACTAGTTAATACTTGATAGGAATGACAACACAACAAGTGATGTGACTCTTTTACATACATTAAAACATTATCAATTGAGGCTAACATCACCTCCTTTAAAAACCATTTTATTTCTCCTCGATGAAATCTATTGCATGTTCTTTTATTTGAGTAATCTCTATTTCCTCTAATCATACAACCATACCTCTCATTATCTATCGCATTTACTTTTTTATACAATTTTGTATTCATATAATGTTTCAATTTACACTACTAGGTCCTTGAAGTTTACTTGGCTCTTATACTAATTAATATCAACTCATTAGTTTTCTTAGTCTAAATGTGTTTCAACCAAATACCAGCAAAATAAAGAATGCTAATGAAATACAATATGACACAATTCAAATGTTATTTATATTATGAGACTTTATTTACATTATTTATCTCAATTTGATCAAACCTCATGCTTTGATATATTATTTTGGATATAACACCAGATAAAGTAATTATTTATGTAACTTCATCACTCACTTACAACTTGTCCTAAATATATCTCTACTCTTGTTTGAGTGCATACATTTACAAAAAAGCCAAAAAAATAAAGGTTTCATCCTCAGTGTAAGTGAATTTATTTTTTATTCACAATTACTTATATTTTTATCATTGTTCTCCCTAATCCTCTTACACAACCTCTATTTCAATATTATTATTAAGATCTCTCTTTTTTGCCCATATGATGATTCAACTCCCTCACTTTTACTATTACATCTCTCCTCGTGAATTTTTGTCCCCTCTCCTTATTTAAATTTTCAAAAAGTAAAAAATGTGTATTTTCTTTACATGTATATTAATGGAGGAGAATCCATTAATTATACTTTCTCACAAGAAAATTTTTAATATTTTAGTAGTGGTAACAGATTTCTAGAATCCATGATCTTATGTGTTATGATTTTGGATGAGATTGTATGAGTTCTTTTATGTTCAACATTTTAAATCATACTCAATGATCCATCATCAAGATGAGAGAGCCCAACAGTGAAAAAAGATGTTAGGAAGTAGACCAATACTACTTAAAAAGAAGAGAGGGTAAGGAGGGGAGGTACATAAATCGAGACAAAGGAAAATAGAAGAAAAGAGACCAAGAAATATAGAAAGAAGACAAAGTCTCAAAAGTAAGAGCACCAATAAATTGAACAAAAATAGTAGAAATGAAAAGACAAGAATAGTGAAATAATAAGAATATAGAAAGGAAAGACATATATGAGAGGGGGAGTTTGAAAAAAAAAATACCAAGTATAGAAATAATTTTAAAAATAATAAAAATAACTTTGAATAAATAAAACTTAAAGAGGCATAAGCATAGAAAAGAGGATGAGAAAAGAAAGAAGTGTAACAAGAGACAAAGGTGCCTGAAAGAGTAAAAATAAAATAAATAAAGGAGCAAGAGAATGAAAAAACATAAAGCCCATAGGTAAGGCTAAAATAAAGAAATAACTAAGCTTATATCCAAAGATATATATCAAAAGATAAATAAAATAAATAAATAACTAAGGATTTAATGTGGAAATCGAATTTGGGAAAAAACATTGGTAACATGCTACCAATTTCCACTCTTCTAAAGTGAGCCTTGTGAGGAGCCAACCCTATTAAAGATTATAATACACAATGTTAAATGTAACCTTGCTAAAGGATATCAATCACCCTATTAGGATTGATCCTTTTTAGAGGACTTTAGAACAATCCATTAGAATTTCACCCTATTAAAGGATTTACTCATGACTATTAGGTCAAGCTTAATCTAAAGGATTTATCTATATTGATACAATTGTTAGAAATTAGTAATAGGACTCAATCTAATAATAAAAACACCTTACTTGTAGATGTCAAATCTCTAATTCAATTCTCCATCTTCTTGACATTCAATCTCCTTCATCTCTAATCAGTTGTTCTCCCTTTAAAAATTCATCACCTTAAGCCTTCTTTCTTAGTACATGCCAACTATAGAACCATTCATTCAATCACCATATGGGGTAATACCTTAATACTCCTTGTCTTTTTGCTCACACTATGGAATTTTACTTCTAGCCTTATATCTTCGTAAATAGGAAAACTAGATCTCTTTTGGCTCAGTCTAAAAAAATGCTTTAGCATAGGGCTAGGTTAGATTCATTGAATCCTCCCTCATTTATACTTTGTTCCCTATAGAAACTTCTCTTACCATGCTCATTAAATTCATCTCAAAATTTTTTATCTTGAATTATGTGTCAACATCTCATTAGTCTAATCTTCAATAGGCTTCATAGAATTCAAGAAATCCACTTTGTCGGCTTAGATTCATCAAATATTCAATTAAGCTCTTTATGTTGTCAATCAAAAATATCTAACTATAGATGCTTGACCAACACTAGGTTGTCCACAATCGACTAAGATTTTTCTTTGTTTCTTGACACATGCTATCCTTCTTTCTTTCACTTGGCACACACTGATTATCACTTTTTCTAGTCACATACTAATTTTCTACTTGGCTTGAACTAAAATTTCTTGGCTCCTACTATTTCTTAGTCAAGCTTCATAGACACAATTGGTTACATAGCCTTTTATAAATCTTATCTTCCATATATATCCTTTCATTGCATCCTTAAGTAGATAAACAATACACTATATCAAATCAATGTCTTATTTGGTCTAAGTGCACGTTTTATGCATCGTATGTTAGAAATAGGGAGAATAAGTATTCTAAAAACTTTTTTTAACCAATTGGATATTATTTATTACTTTGAACCATACATAAGAAAGTGAACAAGTCATGTTGAATAGTAAGAGTAAACATGCACAAAGAGAACTCATTACACTATATTTTCTTACCTAGAGAAACCCTACCCAAGGGAAAGCCCCAGTAGGAATGATGCCCATAAAGCTATATATATATATATATATATTCCTTGTTAGAGGATGGAACTTGTAAATAGTCTATAAATAGATTCAGTACTTAAGAGTTCTAGTTAGGAGACTTTGAATCTTTGCTAGGAGCTTCCAACCCTGTTAGGAGTTGTCATAAAATGTATGCAAGAAGAGATTACTACCCAAACATGCACTTTAAATTACAAGAATATCTTACTCCCCAAACAAGTAATTTATCCTTTAAATTCCTCAAATTTTTAGAAATGCTTTAGAATAAATAAGAGAGGGGTAGGGGTGAATCAGTTATTCAAGTTCCAAATGTCCTAATAATTTTTTTTCACTAAGTATCATAAGCCCATTAAAACTAGCCATGCATCCAAGCTAAACATTCTTATTAGCAAGTTACTAATAAATCAATATGCACAAATAAGATACAAAATATCAACACATAACATAGTGATTTACATGGAAACTCAATTTGGGAAAAACCACCAATAACATGCTACTTTGTTTTTCACTCTTTTGTAGTGATGCCCTGTGAAAGGCCTACCCTCTTACATGCTAAAACACACTGTTAAATGTAACCCATTTAAGGGATTTCAAACACCCTATTAGGAGTGTGCCTTGTTAAAGGACTTTTGAAAATTCACTTGGAATGCCACCCTGTTAAAGGATTTATCAATAGTTGTTAGATCTACCTATGTCCATAAGATTTTTTCCTAACTGATACAATTGCAAGAGAGTAACAATAAGGGATATTGATCTGATATAACTCACAACTTAACTTGCTGATTTTAGATCTCAATTTAGTTAACAAATTTTCCTAGCTTTCAATCTTTGTAGCTTTGATAGCTTGTCCTCCTTTCTTGCTTTGTCTCCTTGAGTCTTCTTGCTCATTGTGCCAATACAATCACTTCTATGGTCACTTTCAAAGTAGAGTCTCTGTGCTCTATTCTTCCCTCTCAATGCCTTCTTCTTGACACTGCAAACTCTACCCAACCACATAAGTTAGTATGAACTAACTCTAGTACTTCTTTGGAAGTATAGGTTTTTCTTTTGAAACTTGACTTGGTCATTTTTTCTAGCTAGCATTGTTTGCACATTGTATTTTCAAGCTTCTTTAGTTTATGAAAACCCCCAACTTTCTTCATGTTACTAATGCTAATTAGATTATCAAAGTTGAGATGACATATCCTTTTATGCCATAGCCACAAATCATCAAATATGACAATACAACAAGAAACATCCTCCATATCTAGGTAAAATAGTCTACTCCTAGTCTAGTCTCCTTTTCCTATTAGATTTCTATTAGTGTCATAGATTTGGTAGTTTTGTTTCCAAATTCTACTTTGGATCCTACATTGCCTAACTATGACACACTCAGCAAATTGTAGTTCAATCCTTCAACATAATATGCATTATCAAATGATATTTTCTCTATAAGCTTAATGGAACCTTTTCCTTTGATTAGACATGGAGCATCATTTCTAAATCTAACACTATTTCTATCATATTGAGTAAAGGTAAAAAACTTACTTTTGTCTCCTATCATTTGATGTGGACATTCACTATCTATGATTCACTTGTCATTCTTGTTTACATAGGTTACCAGTGTTGTTGCCTCATCTTCATCTGAATCATCCTTCATGGCTACATAGACTACCTCATCATCATTTTTATCTAAATTCTCTTCTTCAACAATGTAGCACTTTTTGCTTTTGTCCTTGTAATATCTACTATCAATTCTTCTATGTGTTTCCTTCTTTGTAATTATTCTTTTGTGTACACCTTGCAAAAATATGTCCTACTTCATTGGAATTAAAAAAAATGATAGGAAGCTTACCTTTGAATTTACCTTTGACTCTTTTAAATCTTCTATTCAACAATGCTTCCAATTACTCTACATGTTCTTCAACTACGTGCTATCATTGGATGCATATTTGATCTTTCTTTTCTTCTTCTTTGGTTTCACCTCTTCAGTGTCTTTTAACAAAAAATCAGCCTTGAAAGTAGATTCAAGGTTCTCAGGTTTGTAGTTATCAAAGTTAGATAACTCAAATGTAGTAAGTCTACCCACTATACCTTCAAGAGTGAGTTTGTTTCCTAGTATGCATCTTAATTCTTAGATGGATAATGCCTTAATAGCATAGATGGGGACGAATGTTCTTAAAACTCTGCTAATAATAGTTTCATCATCTAAAACACCAATCACACTTCTTATTGCACTCACTACTTCCTTTATTCTACAAACATATTGGGCAATGTTCTCACCTTCCTCCATTCTCATGTCATCAAAATTTCCTTTGAGGTTTTTTATTTTTTCTCTTTGAACATTCTGATCTCTTCCATAAATATTTGACAAGGCTTCCCACATCTTGAATGTAGAGGTACATCCCTTGATGTCATCAAATTCAGCATAGCTAAGAGCAGCAGCAATCTCCATCATTGCTTGATTGTGCTCCTTCTTTTTCTTCATATCTTCTATAGTAGCGACACTAGTTGGATCAACATGTTCCACTATGATTGATATTTGTGCATGATCACCTATAGATCTAAGGTGCAGCTTCATTAAACTTTTCCATGCAGTGAATTTGTCTCTGTTGAGCTTGTGAACTTCTATCTTGGACATGTTGATCTTTTTTGCTTAAAGTATCTTTAAACTAAATCAGTAGATGGCTCTGATACTAATTATTAGAAATGCTTTACAATAACTAGGAGGGGAGGTGTATCAGTTATTCAAGATCTAAATGTCCTAATAAAACTTTTTCACTAAGTATAGTGAGCCCATTCAAACTAACCATGCATCCAAGCTAAACATTCTTATTAGTAAGTCACTGATAAATCAATATGCAAGAATAAGACACAAAAGAACAACACATCACATAGTGATTTATGTGGAAACCCAATTTGGTTAAAACCACTAGTAACATGCTACCTTGTTTCTTACTCTTCTATAGTGATGCCCTGTGAAAGGCCTGCCCTGTTAAAGGCTACAACACATTGTTAAATGTGACCTAATTAAGCCATTTCAAACACCCTATTAGGAGCGTTCCTAGTTAAAGGACTTTAGAACATTCACTTGGAATGCCACCCTATTAAAGCATTTCTCAATGGCTGTTAGACCAACCTAAGTCCATAGGATTTTTTCCTAACTAATACAATTGCAAGATAGTAACAATAAGGGCTTTTGGTCTGATGTAACTAACAACTTAACTCACCAATTTCAAATCTCAATTTAGTTCACAACTTTTCATGGCTTTCAATCTCTACAACTATGACAACTTTTCCTCCTTTCAAGGTTTGTCTCCTTCAGTCTTCTTACTCATTGTTCCAATACAATCACCTCTGTGGTCACATATCAAAGTAGAGTCTATGTGCTTTGTTCCTCCCTCTGAATTCCTTCTCCTTGATGCGAAAAACTCTAGCCAACCACTCTCTCTAACCACACACTTCAATTCATGACCTATAACTCCTTAAGTAGAAGTTTAGAATAATTTTCCCACTCTAATCTCCACTGATATTTTTGTTTTGAATGAATTAGGTAAGATATGATGTGTCATTTCCTCCATATTTTTTATTCTAGAAACATCATGTGGAATCCACCTATATTCATGTAAAAATGGTTAACCTAAAATTTTGTACCACTAGCTCATCATCTTTATCTTTTGCCTGGTTCACAGAATTGAAGGTAACAACTTATCATTTCAAATCTGGTGAATCTTTGACCTTTTAAATAATGCAATAGCTTGACACTATTGAATTACTGATGCTCAACATATATTGTGTTACTCAACACCTATTGTGGATTCACTCAGCTTGAACTAAATTTTACTGATGCTCGACACCTATTACATTTTATCTAGCTTGGCATCTGAACCTTGCTTGGCACCTGAACTATTTCACTTAGTACACACTAGATTTTGCATTTGATTGACACTTACTAAAAATATACTTGGCATGAACTAACTTGCTTGGCATCCACTAATGAATTTAGTCAAGCTTTATGGGTAGCCTTGTTACAACTTATTCTTTTAATGTTTCTAAGTGTAGCCAACCTTTGTATTATCAATACATCATTTTACCATTATCTTAACTGATCTTTGTACTCCATTACAACATCATAACTCAACCTTTCCCTTAGGTGCTTTCATTACATGTTATTAATTAACTCGTCCTCTTTAATCAACTAAGTGATAGTACTTGGATCTTATAAGCAATTGTGATTCTAGCAAATAGTAAGTTTGACATCAGTGATAAAACAATGATTGAAAACACTATCTATCAACAATCTCCCTTCCTCAATATTAATCTATTTAGTTAGATTTCAATGCAAATACAAAAGAATAGATGTTGTAACTTCTTTCTAGTTGGCTTTTTGGTTATTCTGGATACTGTACTTAGTATTTCAATTGTCATCCGTTCTTTTTCTGTCTTTGTATGTCCATCCACTCCTGGCATCTTGATGGTGGATTTTTTGTGAGCTCCTTTTGTGGTGGTAGCTGGTCCATTTCTAGTTTTTTTTTTTGTCCCATTTTCTAGTGTTTCCAAGGTGGTTTCTCCTATGGATCCTTCTTTAGGTGTTGTTGTTTTGTCTCAGGCTATCACTTCCTCTTTTATGGCCTTTTCCTTGGCTTTAGGGGTTTTAGGTACTGACTGTGATGGTGCTGATTTTCAATAGTAGAAGGTTGCTAGTTTGGTGGAGGATGGAAAGACCATAGTAAAAGGAAAAAAGGTCAAGCCATCCACTCCCTCTTTTGATATGGCATTACGGTCTAATAAGAAGGGTTCAAAAGGGAAAGTTTGGTGTGGCTATCCTTTATTTGGCAATCCTAACTTTTGGCCTGTTGTTCTTTGTAGTGTCCCCTAGCTCTTTTGTCCTTTAGTTCTTTGTAGTGTGTCTCACCATAAGGTTTTAAGAGCCTAGTTAAAACCTATTTGTTTGGCTCTTGTGTTGCCACCTTGGTCACCTTTCTTTTGGTGAAATGTTTTAGTTTGGGGTTTTAGGTGCCTATTTAAGACCTATTTGTGTGGTTGATGAATACTATGTTATCTGTGATGCCACCCTGGTCATTGTGTCTTGTTGGTTAACTTGTTATACCTTTGGACTGTAGTTTTGTTTGGTTTGGGCTTCTTTAATTTTTTTTTTATTTGTAAAGGATTTTAGATTCCCTTCAAAACCTATTTTTCTTATCAAAAACTTCTTTCCATACGATCTTTGACCTTAGCTCAATCTTGGATCACAAAATCAGGTTATTAGAAACTTGGTTTTGGCATATGATAAAAAACTTTGCATTCATATTTTTCATGCATAACTTCTAAATAACCTTGCAATATGTCTTCTCATAAATACCATGCATTTTCACAAATTTCTTCTAGGTTGGTGAGGACCAAAATAAATTTTTTAACTTAGAGTAAAGATCTAAGATTTCATCCCTAATTTGTCAAGTAATTATTTTTAAAATAAAATAATTCCTTTACCTTCTATTCCATTATTTTGTACATAGTTATACTAGTAAATCTTAAATATCCCTTTTTCATGCTATATGTATTGATGTATGTATTTATCCACATCATCATCAACATCTATACTATTTCCATATAACCTCTCTCTCAAAAATAACATCATATAAACAAGTTCTACTTCAAATATTATTCTTTGTTCCTATTTGATAAACACATAAGTGCATTCACGAGGACTTGCATAATGAGTGCCAGAGTTAGTATTCCTACAAGTGATGTTAGCAACATGTTCAAATCACTTTATTCCTCCTCCATGTAACCTTTCTAGTCATAGTGTGATGTTAGCAACAAGTTACATATAAAACTATACACTGCTATAAACCATTTTCATACTTAGACAATTTTCTAAGTACCAAAAAGCTAAGTATCTTTATTTTCAAGGTCTTCTACAAGCATGCACGTCATATGTTTCCATTAATGAAAACATTTGCATATCTACATATAGATAATTTTCAACAATCTTACCCTTTGGCATTGATGACAACAAAATAGGGAAAATTGGCTAAGTATGAAAACTTTGCCAAAACTTACAACATTACTACACTTACCTTATATTACAAATGATCCCCATTTTTATATGACTACAAAATGTATAACTTGCTTACAAAATTTTCATACAACTTCTCCCCCTTTAACATCAATGATAAAGGTTGGAATGTCCAAAAAAAATACTATTAAAAAGCTCTACCTAAGTGCTATCAAAAATTGTGAAAACTTGTCAAAATTTCTGGCTCCCTACCTCAAGCTGATATCATCTTCACACAATCATCAAAATTTTCCTTTAGACTATCCATAAATTTCTCCCATGTGTCCTTGGCTACTTTTCTAGTAGTGAGAATCACACATAAAGCATAAGATGAAATCTCAAGTGCATCAAGGTTGGAATATATGAATTTGGAATAAGTATCTTTTCTTTTAACACATTCCTCCAATTGCCTTTCCATGGATTATAGTTTCAAAGCTATAAATTCTTTGAAATCTGAAAATCTTCTGAAAATTTTCTCTTTTTCAAGTCACAGTTTCCTAATGTTAGTGTGAACATCAACAACTTGTCCTTCAAAATATCAACTTTTCTAGAGGGTTATTGTAACTAATTTGTTAGAGCTTCTGACTCATTTAGCTTCCCTTCAATCTTATTATCCAAATCTTTAATCAACTTGTGAGATAAATTACATTTGATATACAATATTTTTCCATCTTGTTGACATCTTTAGAGTTCCTTGATGCAAGTATCAAGACTTAGCAAATGGTTCTCTATGTTTTGAGAAAAAGTGTTGAAAAGATTATAAGCATGAAAAATTTGAGCCTTAGACTTTGCAAAGCTTAAAAAATCCATACATTCATCATCAAAGGAATTTATTACTTCTTCGGCTCTTTGTTTGGGGTCTGCTTTTGTATGTTCGACTGCTAGAGTTCTATGCAATCTATTACTCACCTCCATTAATGTCTTTTGTAGACTTTTGGCTTTCTTGTTCCTCTTAATAAACTTGGTCAAAGATGAGATCAAGTCAGATTGATCATCATCATCACCTATAAGGTTGGAAAGAGGTACTAAATTGGATGAGCTATATGCTTTAGTCTCATTTTCCTTTTGTTTCTTCTTTATTGTCTCCCTTGTGGGTGAATGCACAAAGTTGGGTCGTAATTCCACGGAAGTCAAATCTATGAAATGAGACCTCTTAGAAATGGGTACCTGATTTTAAAAAATGGGCACCCGTTTTACGCTCAAGTGCCTAACCCTAAATTTACAAAATGGGCACCCACTATTTTTAAAAATCGGGTACCCATTTTTTATTTTCAAAAAATGGGTACCTGTTTCTCAAAAAATTAAAAATTTGAATTTTTAAGAAACAGGCACCCAATTTTTGAAAATAAAAAATGGGTACCCATTTTTTAAAAGTAAAAAATGTGTACCCGTTTCTTAAAAATTCAATTTGTTAAGTTTTTGGCGGATTTTACATGCCACTTTTAGCTTTTCAAAATGGGTACCCATGTTTTGAAATTCAAATAACAGGTGCCTGTTTCTTACAACATGAGGCGAGATTTTTTTTTCCTGCCTCAAATTTTCGTTTAGGATAGGCTTGGTGAGACCAAGCCTATGCCTTGGCCTCTCAAGATTTGCCTAAGGCATTGAACTGACAAATTCATGCCTTGCCATAATTTTTAGAGGGTCGTCCCGATCAAATTTTTTTACAAAACAAAAACCCATTAGAGCTCTCATTGTCCTAATTTCAGAAATATAAATTTTATAGAGTTATGATTTTATTTACTATTTTATTATTATTTTTTAATCAAAGGTGGTACCTAAATGTAAAATAGCAATGTTTAGTAAAACTTTAATAACTTTTTTATTTTATATTTTTTCTTAAATTAATTTATATGTCGTCAATCTTCATTGAATTCTTTTGAAGTTATGAAAAAAAAAATTGAAAAACGTGAAATTTTGGTCAAATTATGGTGTCTATACATGAGAGATTTTTAAATTTTCCTTTATAGCCAATTAAAAATTAATTTAAAAAAAATTCATTAAAAAATTCAAGAAAAATATTCTCATCAATCTTTGGTGTGTTAGGTAACTCCATTTAAAAGGATTTGCAAAAATTCATTCATTTGTGTCAAATTATGGTGTTCGTACACGAGCGTGCTAGTGTGTTCATCTATTTCCTAATTTTTTCTTCATCATCAATTTTGCTCATAGTTCTTATCATGGATTTATAGAGTTCCATATCTTCTTCACTAAATAATGCCTTCTTTGTTATAAGTCTATCATAGAATTTCTAATTCACAATGTCTTCAATGTTTTAAAGTTTCAAATTGCTAAGAATCATATATCTCATAGTAGAGATATCAATCTACTCTTTCTCAATATCATTTTATAAATCATATAAATTATTCATTTGCACAAAGTTCACCTCATTGAAAATAGTGGTGTTAATCTTTTCTATCTTTAGTTTCTAGGGTTTCCTTGTTTTACCTGCTGGCTGTTAGAAGTAATAATCTTTTTAGGTTGTTTGATTTCTTGTTCCTCTTCTTGTTCCTCACTAGACTCTTCAATTGTCAATAATATTTTCTTCCTTTTCCCAAGTCTAGTAGCTTGTTGCTTGACTCTTTTTGACTTGTGAGTCTCAACTTCTAATATCCTTTTATACTTCCTTTTGGGTTCACTAGGTTACTTGGTTGATATAACAACATATGTGATGCTTTCCTCTATAGGAGTTGCTATAGTGGATATACCAAATGCTTGACAACCTAATAGACATGGCACATACATCATAGTCTCAACCTTCTTAATCTATGATTTTTCTAAGGATGCCTGGTAAGCTAAGTTATCTCTTCATATGTTCCAAATTAGTATGAGGCTTTGTCCTTTCCTATATTCAACAATAGATCAATGTAACCAATAGCTACATCATCGCTCAATTCATAACTTAAGGATTCAAGAAAATTTTCCCTTGGTTTCTATGGATTCAACATAAGTTAGGTCTATAACTACCATAAAGCATATGTCATCCTTAAATCTATCAACAATTGTTGCTGCAATTTTGAATCTTCATTTCATTTCATTTTGAAATGTTGTTATAATTAAATTTCCTCTATCCAAGATTTTATCTATAGGATGACTCCTGTATACATCTGTTATCTTGTCCATAGCACATCTTTCATTTCTTGTGATCTCTATAACTAATAGAAATGGGAATTTTTTAAGTACATGAAAGAAAATATGAATGATTAGTGACTAAAATTTGAATACACCATTCTTAGTTCTCTTAATCTTCTCCAAATTCTCAAGGAGTTGTACTCTCAAAATTTCACTTAAAATTACTTGTTTTGTCTCAATACAAATCTTCTAGGATGTATAGATAAAGCCTATTGAAAACTCATCATTCTTAGAACTTTCACAAATAGAAGATGCAATGATTCTTCTCAAGAATATCACATCATGTTGTCTAATGGTGTTAATCACCATTTCCTTGCCATTATAAATTTCTTTAGTATTGAGTTCAACCTTATTTTTGACCAATTTCTCACCAATGGGTAGATTTCCTTGTTTGTTAAGACCAGTAACCTTATGAATATTATTGGCAAAGATGTCAACTACATTGTCTCCCATCCAAAAGTTTCCATTATGAATTTTACTCAATATAATTTGAGTCCATTCTTTGTTCTCAAGTTCATGTTAGAAGTAATAATTGAATAGGTCTAAATCTTTTAGATGTTCAAATCTAGGCTTCACAGTCATATCATGGTTGAAAACAATTTCCATATCCTTACATTCATAAATTCACCTCCAATAGTTACAAACTTTCTAGACAAGTAACTTCCTATGTCTTCCAAGTAAACTACATTGTTTAGAGTTATTGATAGAGCCAAATTAAGGTTTCCTTCTAAGGGTTTCATAGGGACAACCTTCAATTTTGATCTCTCAACATTCTCGACATTGTGAACTACTATCATATCCATGATTTCACCAAATGCAAATTTATCGAAGAAATTTTGAATGAAAAGTGATGCAAGAGCATCCAGAGGTATAGGGGAAATCCTGTGTAACCAATTTTTTTTTTTTTTTACCTAGATATAGTTTATGTTTCATGTGTTTTCATTTCTAGATACCCATTTGGGTCAAATAATGGCTCCAACTCTCACAGTTCCACTTTTAGTGTTCTGGGTTAGAGTTTTTTAGAGTTTTTAAATCACGTTGGGATACGTATAAATGCCAAAAAAATAGGAGTATGAAATTGAGCCATAATTTTGGTGAGTAAGAAGGTGTAAATTATCTGGATGATTGTAATTTCAATTTAGAGCATTCCAAAAAAAGAATCAGGTCAACAGGCCCGACCGTTTGAAAGATATTACAGTTTTTCAGCTTCTGGGGGACCTCCTATGAATGCTTCAAAGTCATCTTAGGGGCATTAAATGACCTCAAACAGGGCCAAAAAATGGAGGATGAGAAAATATAGTCCATAGGGTTATAGAACACTTTGAGAACTTTCTATAAATGTAAACATTTCATCAATCGGAGCTATGGTTCAAAAGTTATGCCTTCCGAAAGTTCGGCTACCATTTTTTGGATTCGTCTAATTTTGTGCTAACTTCTAATGCATCTTTTGGAGCCTTCTATTTGGGTGGTGGATGCCAACTAGCACTTTCTAGAATGTATTCCTAATCCTTAAACCTTTGGGGTCTATTTAAGAACATTTTTGGCATTGTGAAAGGTAGTTCGGAGTGGAGTTTGAGAGGAGGTACTGGAAGGAGAAATTATCTCTAGATTTTTAACATTGTAAGCCCATAGGGCATGTTTTGAAGACTATTTCCTCTATTCTAAGTGTACTAGCATGTATTTCATAGTTAATAAATTTTCCTTTTTATGTTGTGTCGATTTTTTTGTTTGGCTTGACTCTATCAAGTGGTATCAGCGCAAGGTTTTCCTGAGTGTTTAGACAGAGCACCGATTATGAGGCAGTTTGCACTAGGATTATGTGGTTGTGGGTTTGAGTTAAGAAGATGCCTCCATGAAGAGAGTGTGGTGGAAGGGTCGGAGCTATTAATCCTAAGGAGGTTAGAGCCCTCCAGAGGTAGGTCCAGCCATTGCCGAAGGAACTCTGTAGAGGAACAAATATTGCCGTAGGAGGCAAAAGTGAGGATGACATTGAAGAAGAAGAAGTTGAAGGGGAAGTTGAAGGGGGAGTTCTAAATCAAGTAGAGTAAATACTTTTTAGGGCCATTACTAAGTTTGGAAAATGACCTACAATTGATGTGGGTGTATTTTCAAGAAATCTAAAACCAAATGAGTTGATTGACTGGATCAATGCACTGGAGGAGTACTTTGAGTATGACGATATCAAGGACCCAAATAGGGTTAAGTTTGCAAAGGCTAAGCTGAAAGGCCATGCCAAAATCTAGTGGCAAGAGGTTCAATTAGAAAGAAATAGAAGAGGAAAGGAGAAGATCATAAGTGGGATCACATGGTGGACAAACTAAAGAAGCAGTTCATTCTTGTTGATTATGAGCTAGATTTGTTTAAGAAAATGCATGTGTTAAAGAAAGCAAGAAAATCTATCCAGGAATATACAGAAGAGTTTTATCGACTTTTGATTAGAGTAGGGCATGCAGAAGCAAATAAGGAGAAGGTTGCTTGTTATATCAGTGGGCTGCGACCTAGCATCCAGGAGGAATTAAGTTTGGTAAGAATGACCAATGTTGAGGAGCATACCAATTTTCCTGTGAGTTGAAGAGAAGCTAAATAAAAAGTTTGAAGGGAGAAAAAGAGGGTGTGGTCAAGGAGGAAGGGGTAGTGGTAGGTCATCTAGAGGCTGAAATGAGACCCAAAATAAAAATGAAGATGTGGGTGCTAGCAGGAACAAGAGGAATGAGGATTTCAACTGCTCACATGATCAAAACTTTGGAGGAAGAGGTAGACCACATGGACAAGGAAGAGGATGTTTTTGTGGTACCTATTTCCATTGCAATTAAGAAGGTCATCATGCCTTTGAATTTCCTCAATGACAAGGAAGAACAAAAAGGAGAGTTGAGGGTCAAGCTAGGGTTGCTCATGTGGATGAGGATCCACATTCATTACATTCAGAGGATATAGAAAGAGGAGAGACTTTAGTAAATGAAAGGGTCCTACTAAGTGGTGAGATTGAACCAGGGCAAAGGAGGAGTCTATTTCATACCAGGTGTAAGTGTGAGGATAAATGTTGCGATGTGATCATTGATGGTGGTAGCACTAACAAATTAGTGTTAGAGGAGATGGTTTCTAAGCTGAACCTTAAGAGGGAGAAACACCACTAGCCCTATCAGATTGCATGGGTAAAGGATGATTATAAGGTCCTAGTAAGTGAACAATGTGTAGTGAAGTTTAAAATTGGGAGTTACCATGATGAAGTTCTCTGTAATGTTATTCCAATGGATGTCTGCCATCTATTTTTGTTAAGATCGTGGCAATTTGATAGGCATGCAGTACATGATGGTCATGCAAACACTTACTCTCTGACAAAGGATGGATTTTGTCACAAACTTTACCCATGATAAAAGAAGTTGAAAAGGTATGTAGTAGGGCTAGGATCTATCTTGTTCATGGAAGGAAGTTTTTGGATGGCATGAAACATCAACGCATGTGTAATGCTTTGATTCCTATAAAAGATAAGGAAGGTAGTAGTGAAATACCACTTGAAGTTTCAGATTTATTAAGTGAGTTTGGAGATACCATCTCTAATAATGTTCCAGAAGGATTGCCACTAGTAAGGCAAATCACTCATCAGATAGATTTAATGCGTAGAGCTAGTTTTCCTAACAAGGCTGCTCATAGGATGACTCCTACTAAAACTAAGGAGCTAAATAGATAGGTTCAAGAGCTATTGAGGAAGGGTTTGATTGAAGAAAGCCTAAGTCCATGTGCAATACCTACAGTATTGGCACCAAAGAAGGATGGAGAGTGGAGAATGTGTACATACTCCCAAGCTATAGATAGGATAACCATCAAGTATCAATTTCCTTTGCCAAGAATAGATGATCTTATATAGTGCTTGAGTGGAGCTCAATACTTCACAAAGATACATCTCAAGAGTGGTTATCACCAGATACAAATACAAGAAGGAGATGAGTGGAAAAATACCTTCAAGACCAAGGAGGGTCTTTATGAGTGGCTAGTCATGCCCTTTGGATTGATGAATGCCCCAAGCACATTCATGCAGCTTATGAATGAGGTACTTAAAAAGTTCTTTGGAAAATTTGTTATTTTTTATTTTATGATATTTTAATTTTTAGCAAGACTTTGGAAGAACATTTATTGCATATTCATAGTGTTCTTGAGAGGTTGAGGGAAGAGAAACTATTAATTAATCTAAAGAAGTGTACCTTTGCCAAAAAGGAGTTCATCTACTTGGGGTTTGTTATATCACCTGAAGGTCTCAAAATGGATCCAGAGAAGGTAAAAGCCATCTTAGAGTGGCCTACTCCAAGGTCTATTACTGAGGTAAGATCATTCCATGGTCTGGTTAGTTTTTACAGGAAGTTCATTAAGAATTCCAGTGGCATTTGTGCACCCTTGACCAACACAATAAGAGGGGGTAGAAAAGAGTTCAAATGGACTACAACAACTATGAGAAATTTTTTAATGCTAAAGAAGAAAGTGACAGAACAACCTGTGTTGGCACTTCCTAATTTTGGCAAGGTGTTCCATGTGGATTGTGATGCTAGTAATAGTGCTATTGGGCCCATATTGAGCCAAGAAGGTAAGCCTATTGCATATTTTAGTGAAAAATTGAATGATGTGAAGAAGAAATATTCTATTTATGATAAAGAATTCTACGTGATAGTTCAAGCCTTAAAGAAATGGAGGCATTATTTATTGCCAAAGGAATTTATTTTGTATACTGATCACCAGGCATTACAGTACCTAAATAGCCAAGGTAAATTGAATTAGAGGCATATGAAGTGGGTGGAGTTCTTGCAGAGCTATACATTTGTGTTGAAGCATAGAAGTGGAAAGTCTAATAAGGTTGTAGATGCATTGAATAGGAGGCAATTGTTGCTTACAATAATGGAAGTTGAAGTATTTGGGTTTGATGAACTCAAGAATTTGTACCCTAAGGATCCTGACTTTGTTGAAGCTTGGAAATCTTGTAAAGAACATGTTGCTATAGATAGAACCAAGTGGCTAGACTATTTGATTCAGGATGGTATGTTGTTCAAGGGCAGTCAATTGTGAATTCCAAGGAGTTCCATGAGGGAAAATCTGATTAAGGAAAAACATAGTGGAGGGATGGCAGGACATTTTGGTCGAGATAAGACCATTTCCATTCTTAGAGAACATTATTTTTTGCCTCAAATGTCATAGGATGTGAAGAAGTTTGTACAGAGTTGCTAGGTTTGTCAAGCGGCCAAGGGATTTAGTCACAATACTAGACTATATCAGCCATTTCATGTTCCATCAAATCCATGGGAGGACATAAGTATGGATTTTGTTCTTGGATTGCCAAGGACACAAAGGGGTAATGACTCAGTATTTTTGGTGGTTGATAGGTTCTCCACAATGGCACATTTCATCCCATGCCACAAAACTCATGATGCTGCACATATTGCAGACTTTTTTTTCAGAGAGGTGGTGAGACTCCATGGTCTCCCAAGGAGTATAGTCTCAAACAGAGATACTAAATTTGTGGGGTATTTCTAGAGAACATTGTGGAAGAAGCTGAGAATGGACTTGAAGTTCAGTTCTACACATCACTCACAGACTAATGGATACAATGAAGTGGTAAATAGAAGCCTGGGCAATTTGTTGAGATGTTTAGTTGGTGATAAGCCAAAGGGATGTGACTTGATCCTACCACAAGAAAAATTTGCATACAATAATTCTATAAATAGAAGTACTGGTAGATCACAATTCCAAATTGTATATGGAAATAGCCCAAGGACTGCACTAGAATTGTGGAAGATGGAGGAAGGGGAGAGGACAAGTGTTGAAGCTGAAGAATTTACTAAACATATCAAGCATCTACATGAGGAGGTTCATGCACACATTACCAAGATGAACCAATAGGATAAAGCTAGGGCTGATCAAAGGAGAAGACATAAGGAGTTCCAAGTAGGGGATCTAGTCATGGTACACTTAAGAAAAGAGAGATTTCAAGTAGGTACTTACAACAAGCTAAAAAAGAAGAAATTTGGCCCCTATAAAATTTTGAAGAAACATGACTCAAGAAATGCATATGAGGTGGAGTTTCTAGATGGAATTCACATTTCTCCTATCTTCAACATTGCAGACTTAATAGAGTATCATGATCATGATCAAGATGAGGGTTTGATTCTAGAGCCATGTCCACTTCCTACTTCTAAGAAGGAGGAGATAGAAGGGATTTTGGATAGTTTTGTGGGCAGGAGTACTAGAAATTGAAGGTATGAAGAGTACCTAGTTAAGTGGAAAGGACAGTTGATAGAGGACTCAACTTGGATATCAGTAGCTGAGGTTTCCCATTTGGGATTTCCTCTACCATCCATCAAGTGACAAGGTCACTTTTTAATTTACCCTGGGTGTCTAATGCAAGAGCATCCAGAGGTATAGGGGCAATCCTATGTCACCAATTTTTTTTTACCTAGATATAGTTTATGTTTCATGTGTTTTCATTTCTGGATACCCATTTGGGTCAACTAAAGGTTCCAACTCTCACAGTTCCACTTTTAGTGTTTTGGGTTAGATTTTTTTAGAGTTTTTAAATCACCTTGGGATATGTGTAAATGCCAAAAAAATGAGAGTATGAAATTGAGCCATAATTTTGGTGAGTTAGAAGGTGTAAATTGGTTGGACGATTGTAATTACAATTTAGAGCATTCTAGAAAATGAATTAGGTCAAAAGGCCCCACGGTTTGAAAGATATTGCAGTTTGTCAACTTCTGGGGGATCCCCTAAGAATGCTTCAAAGTTAGGTTAGGGGCATTAAATTAACTTGAACAGCATTTTAAAATGGGGGGCTAGTGAATCTGGTTGATAGGGCTATAGAGTGCTTCGAGAGCTTTTTGAAAATGTAAACGGTTTGTCAATTGGAGCTACGGTTCAAAAGTTATGCCTTTCAGAAGTTCGGCTACCATTTTCTGAATTCTTCTAATTTTGCACTAACTTCTAATGCATCTTCTAGAGCCTTCTATTTGCACGGCGGATGACAACTAGCACTTTCTAGAATGTGTTCCTAATCCTCAACCCTTTGAGGTGTATTTAAGAACATTTTTGGCATTGTAAAAGGTAGTTCGAAGTCGTGTTTGAGAGGAGGTACTGGAAGGATAAATTATCTCTAGATTTTTACTATTGTAAGCCCATAGGACATGTTTTGAAGACTGTTTCCTCTATTTTGAGTGTAATAGCATATTTTCATAGTTAATAAAGTTTCTTTTTCTATTGTGTCCATTCTGTTGTTCGGCTTGACTCTATCAAAAAATGTTTTTTTTTTTTTTTTGATGTACTATTTTTCTCGAAACCACTTTGACAAATAACTTTTGCATCCTCTAAGCTTCTAAGATGATTGCAATGTGAAAGTAATTAGGTTTGCACTCTATTTATTTATCCAACTTGAACTTGAATTAATTATGTACTTTGCCAAATCAAAAAAGTTGTTAATTTCATTATAAAATCAAATATCTACTCAAAATCATCCGTCCAATCATCAAATGCTACCTGAGGTTAACCATAGCTTCCTTTCATCATAAAAATTCTCCACAAAAATTTGCTGCACAATTTTTTTTTTGAAAACATAGATTTCATATTCTACTTTCTTCATTATAATAGTAACTCTTATTTCCTTCATGACTTGCTCTAATAAGCTTCAAATTTCAAGTGAGCTAAGCTATAGTCTAAACTCATCTAGATACATCTTTTCACAACCTCTCTACTCATAGTTTGATCTCTTAATGAATTTTCAAATTATTGTGTTGTGAACAAGCATAATTCAACTTGGTTGAATCAAAATCAATTTCTAACTCCAATCTTCCTTTCTTTGTATCATCTAACTTTTCCTTAGATCCAATAGTTAATCACTTTACAAATGTCTCCTCAAGTTCTTCTCAAATTTCACTAAATATATTTCTTTGATCTTCATTATCTTTTTTGATTCTGACATTCCTTTTATTATTCCTTCTATCATATGTAAAGTTTCTTCAATTATTCCTTCTGATCATTCTATAATACTTCACTATATGTTCAAAGTTGTTGTATAACTAACATACTAGTGTTCTTCTTCTAGGATTCTTTTGATTAATAGGTGCTTGATTATTCCAGCTTATGTGTCCAAAGCTATAACACTTATAGCACACAATTTTCATTCTTTCTTTCTTCATAATCTCTTCTTTCTTCTAATGTCCTCTCATAGATCTTCCTCTATTTGTAAGGTTAACATTTCCAAAAATTCTAATATTCCTTTTATAATTATCATATTTAGGTTTCTTACAATCAATTTCTTTATGACAATAAAATTTTGTAACATGGTTAAATGACTTATTTATACTATCTCTTTTCATATGAACTATTTTATGAAACGAAAATACTTGCCTCTAAATTCATACCTAGTTTCTTTAGGATATTTTCTTAGGTTCATCCAATTTCTTAGTTCCTTTTCTTCTCCATATTCTTTAAATTTATTAGATTATTTAGATTCAATCTTATCATCATATTTATGTTTTTCTTTCATATTTGATCCACTTTTAGGTTTTTTTGTAGACATGCTAAATAGGTAACCAAGACCAGTCTTATCATAGGTAGTTCTTTGTATTAACATTTTTTTATCAATATTTTCTCTACTAGAATATATATTCTTAAGTTGTACCTTGCTTTGGGTTAGTTCACCTTTCACAGTAGTGTTGTACTTTTGAAGTTCTTCATGATTTCTTTTAATGCTTCAAGTTCAGATGTCCTCTTTGGTAGATTGGCTCTAAGATCTAAATTTTTGGTCTTTAAATTAGATTCAACTTTGCTAGAATCAATCTTCAATTCATGCTTCACGATCTTGTACTCTATTTTTAGCTTTGAATATTCATCATCATAATTTTAGATGTAGTAGATTCACACTTGGATTTGAGATGTTCAATCTTGTCCTTTAGTTGTTCAATGTACACTTTGGAGCCTTCATATCTATTTCTCAAATTATCTCTTTCTTTGGTAAGGAGATCAATTTGTTCAAGTGCCTCTTCGAGGTCCTTCATCAAGTATTCCATATCCATAAGGATCTTACTCAAGTTGTTAAGCTTCTTCTAAGTGACTACACTCTGATACCATTGCTAGAAATAGGGAATACTGGGGGGGTGGTGGGGTGCATGAATCAATATTCTAAAAAAATTGTTATCGACTAGATATTATTTATTACTTTGAATCATACATAAGAAATTAAAAAGCTATTGCTGAATAGTAAGACAAACCATGCAAAAAGAGAATTCATAACACCATATTCTATTAACTAGGGAAACATTGGCCAAGGAATAACTCTAATGGGAATGATGCCCACAAAGATATATATATATATATATATATATATATGTATGTATATATACATCTATATATCCATATACATATATA
Organism: Cupressus sempervirens; assembly: GCA_028749045.1. Classification (NCBI taxonomy): domain Eukaryota; kingdom Viridiplantae; phylum Streptophyta; class Pinopsida; order Cupressales; family Cupressaceae; genus Cupressus; species Cupressus sempervirens. The sequence goes on from CM053790.1 coordinate 557,247,321, forward strand.
TACATACATATACATACATATACGTATATATATACATATACATATATATACATACATACATATATATATACATATATATACATACATATATATATACATATATATATGTATATATATGTATGTATATATATGTATATGTATATATAGATGTATATATACATACATATATATATACATATACATATATATACATATATACATATACATATATATATACATAGATACATATATACATATATATATACATATATATACATACATATATATATACATATATATACATACATATATATATATATACATACATATATATACATATATATATGTATATATATATGTATGTATATATATGTATATATACATACATATATATATATACATATACATATATATATACATATATATACATATACATATATATATATACACATATATATAGATATAGATATACATATACATATACATATATACATATATATACATATATACATACATATATATATATATACATATATACATACATATATATATATATATATATATACATACATATATATATATATACATACATATATATATATATATACATACATATATATATATATATACATACATATATATATATATATATATATATATATATATATATATATATATTCCTTGTTAAGGGATGGACTATGTTAGGACTCTATAAACACATTTAGTACATAAGAGTTCCTATTACAAGACTTTTAATTCATCCGAGGAGATTCCAATCCTATTAGGAGTTGTGGTACAATGTATGCAAGAAGATCTCACTTCCCAAACATGGAGTTTCAATTATAAGAAAAGCTCTCTTCCCAAACAAGTAATTTATCCTTTATTTTCCTCAAATATACAAGTATAGATGTTGCATCTTCTTTCTAGCTAATATTTGATCTCAGCTCAATCTCATATCACAAAATCAGGTTAAACTTGCTTCTTGCATATGATACAAAACTTTTCCTTCATAACTCTCATGCATAACTTCTAAATAAACTTGCAAGATGTCTTTGGATAAATACCATTAGTTTTAAAAAATTGCTACTAGGTTGGCTAGGACCAAAATAAACTTTCCAACTTGGAGTAAACATCTAGGATGTCATTCTTGATTGGTTGAGTGATTATTTTGTGAAGAAAATAATTCCTTTACCTTCCATTCCACTATTGTGTACATAGTTATACAGGAAAATCTTAAATATCTCTTTCCCATACTAACTATATTGATGTCGTTGGTTAAACACATAATAATCCAAATGTATATTCTTTCCATATAACCTCTCTCTCAAAAATACCTCCATATAAATAAGTTAGACTTTAAATATTGTTCTCAATTTTTGTCTGATAAAGACATAACTGCATTCGATAAAACTTGTATAATAAGTGTCAGAGTTAGTATTACTACAAAGGACATTAACCACATTTTCAAATCACTTCATTCTTCCTCCATGTAATCTCACTAGTCATAGTATGATGTCAGCAACAAGTTGCATACAAAACAATACATTGTTGTAAACTATTTTCATACTTCGACAATTTTATGACTACCAAAAAGCTAAGTATATTTATTTTTGAGGTTTTCTACATGCATATACATTATATATTTCTAATAATGACAAAATTTACATCTACATATAGCAAATTGTCAACACCATGTAACTCAAGCTTTCTCTAGGTACTCTTATTATCCTTTCTTTTCAAATCCTCTTCATCAATTGAAAAATGATAGCATTCAAACCAAAGTAAGAAATTGTCTTACTAGTAAGTAGCAAGTTTGACATCAATGAAAAAATAATGATTGTTCCACATTGTTATACTTTCAAAAAAAATATTTTTCAATACCAAATAAATCCATTTATTTGTAAATAGACTAGTAGGCTAAGGTGTATTATCCAAGGAAAGATACAATAAACTTGCAAGTTAAAAAATGATTCTCTAAAAACAATATGCATTAATATTACAATAAACATTATAAGTTTCACTATTATACTTGAGTAACTAACAATTTGAAACCCCTTGTCTTTGGCAATTTTGAGCTTTACCCATGTGATAAGGGTTTCTTTTTTTCTACCTTCTATTATTTTGAAGATCAAGATCTTATCATTGAAGAAGGATGTGTGTTTTGGGGAATAGTCCACTTATTTCCAAGACTTTGACAATTTATTTTAGCCCTCTTTCTTAACTACTTAATGTATGCTCAATGTACATTTCCTTCCTAATTCTTCATATGTTTCTAAGAGATGTCGCTTTATGAGGTTATTGGGAAATTCATTGAGTGATTCTTCAAGGTTGATGGTGATACAACATCCTTTGGCATTACTAATTTCAACTAAATTTTGGTTGACTTACACTTGTCTCAACCACTCCCCATAGACCTAGTGCTCATAGTTGGGGATTGTCTTTGGTCATAATTGTTGGACTATTAGGGCCTGACCTTTTGTTTTTGGTGTTTATTTACTATCAATAACTTTGATTAAATTTTTTTCTTTTTGCATTGCAAAGCTATTTCTACTTGGTGGAAGGTTGCATGTTTTGAACACTTGATTGTCTATGAAGCTGAATCTATCTCAAAGTTCTTCTCAAATGACTCTTAGACTATTGAAAAAGATGTAACCTATATGAAATTTCTTCATAAGGAACTTATTATAATTCATGACCTTGTCAATATTGTTTCTAATGGATTGGATTCAACTATTGTTACAAGTATCCATACTATTTCCACCTACTCTACTAGTGCTAGGCCCTCTAGCGAGGCTTCCACTTCTATTCCCTCCTCTTATATGGCTATACACCATGTTTCTAGTAATGTGTCTCAACTTCTTTAGCATGCTATTCATTGTGTTATTTATTTCCCTAAAGGTGTCTCCTTTTCAGAACCTAAGGATTATATCACTATGAAAGTTGTTCAAAGGAAAAGCAGTAAATCACACCTTCCATTTTTGTGGTGTGATTATGGACCTCTTTCATGGAAATTCCACTCATTTTTTTTCTATTGTTTGTAGAATTTCATTATTTTACTATTAGAATAAATGCTGATGCTATGGGAGAGTATTACAGAACATAGTAATGAGTTTGTAAAAGACTGAGAAATAAGCAAACTATGATTTTTCTATTAAGGACAATGCATTAAATATATGCTTATGTGTAGTTTCCAGCACATACTATAGTATGTATTTGTCACATGGACAAGTGCACAAAACTTGAATTGACAATGTACAAATGATATTAATGATATATATAGAACTGGATGGAAATAGAGCATTAGGAAGACAATATTTCTTATATGTTTGATACAACACATTGTATTTGAAATGAAGTGTTGCATAGTTAACTCGAGGTAGTATATTGACCACTGATGATTTCAGTAAGTGCATAGGTACAAAATTTGCATGTGTGAAAGTTTAGGTATAACTGTGAGCTGATAACATTAATTAAATGTGTATTTCAGTTAATTAACGTATGGTAAAGTGTAAAGCCGACTCAAGGATTTAATATTGAGTGTGGTATAAAGGAAAGATGTTTTCAAGTTTTAGACATCCTAATTGAGATTGATGAGTAGAGAATAGTTGTGAGTTGTGAAGTAATAGAGTAGAGTGATTTTCTAATGCATGTAAGTGACCTTAAGGGTTACTATTGATGGTTACAAAGTTTGAGGTCAGATTGCATGATCTTAAGGGGAAGAAGTCTGATGGACTAGACAAAGGAAGAAGAAAAATATTGTCACAGATCTATTATTGTGAAATGAATAGTATCGAGCTGAATTGGACAACGAGTTCATTGATCTTATCCTAAAGCTATTTGGATAGTGGGCCTAGCTACCTTGAAAAACTCCTAACAGGGATGGTACAACTCCTAACAAGGTTGGAATCTCCTCACATGAATTCAAGGTCTCCTAGCAAGGACTCTTTTTACTAATTGTTGTAATAGGCTTCTAATAGGGTCCATCCTCTAACAAGGAATATTCATATTAGTACATCATTTTATGGGCATCATTCCCACTAAGGTTTTCCCTCTGATCAAGGGTTTCCCTAGTCAACATATCTAGTGTAATTATGTGTGTGCATGTCTTTATGGTTGTTGTTTACTTTGATTGAATGGTTGAGATTATTTAAGAGGATAAATGCTTTAGATTGTTACATAACTGATTCACCCCCCCTCTCAGTTATATTGGTGGACTATTATTTCTAACAATTGGTATCATAGCTTGAGGTCCTTAAATGAAAATTGTAGTGAACTTTGGGAGATCCATGGATTTTTTTTAGAAAGGAATGTCCTAGATTTGATGGCACAAACTACAACATTTGGAAGGATAAAATGAAGACTCATCTCTTGCACATGGGTCTAGGATATTGGCTTGCAACCAAGGCATCTAAAAACATTATAGGAGAAGACAATCTTGAAACTTGTACTAAGGACAAGAGAGAAGTATTTATGTGCAACATAAGGGAAAGAGAAGTAATATTGTTAGCTCTACCTAAAAGTGAGTACAGATAGGTAAAACAACTCAAAACATCTCATGAAATTTGGAAATCTTTAGAGGCTAAGTATGAGGGTGATACACATACAAAAGGGGTTACAATACAAAATTTGTATTACACATTCCAAGATACTAGAATGATGGAAGATGAACTTGTAAAGAGCTATATTGGTAGAATATCTGAGATTGTTGTAAGAATCACATCTCTTGGTGGAAAGAAATATGATGATAAAGTGATATAGAAGATCTTGAAAAGTTTGACACCACCTTTCAAGAGAGTAGCACAACTGATTCAACTAATGATACTCTGTACTACTAATTTCACCAAAGAAACATTTCTTGGTAGATTAGAAGTTGCAGAATTCAATTTGACACAATTTGAAGAATTATAAAAAGTTGAGATATCATTTAGTGCATTGGATATTAAACTTGGTCTAGCAAGGAATAGAAAAGCACAGGGAAACATTGCTAGTATCAAAAAGTCTGTTGAGGAAAATATCCAAGAAGGAGTGGCTCTTCTTGTCGAGAGAGAAAAACATAGTAAGAATATCTTTAAATGTTGGACATGTAATAAATATGGTCATTATGCATGTAAGTTTCCTAAAAGAGAAAGAAAGTATAAGGGAAGATTCAAATCTAGAAGACCTATAAATTGCTTATATGCTAATGAAGAAGAAGAGGAAGAAGAATTTGATCAATACTTAAGTGAAGATGAATTACAATTTGTAGCTATAAAGGAAGATGATCTTGATAGAAAAATTAGAGATGAAAGTGATTTGATCTCACAAGTTGAAAAGAAAGATTGGATCATTGATAGTGGCTGTTGACATCACATGACTAGTGATAAGAGCAAGTTTTTCAAATTCAAAAGACATGATGGAGAAAATCTCAGAGTAGGGAACAATGCAGCTTGTTAGATTAGAGGAATTGGATCTATCACACTTGATGGTAAAACATATAATGATGATGTTTATTTTGTTGATGGACTAAAACATAACTTGTTAAGTGTTGGAGAACTTATGGACAAAGGTTACCAATTGCAGTTTGGTAATGACACATGCATTATCAAAAACAAGGAAGAAAAACTACTTGGTACTAGTGCAAGAATGAAAGGTAACGTATTTTAGTTAAACACCACTGAAATAATATGTTTGGTAGCTAAGATTGACAACAATTGATTATGGCATAGAAGATTTTGTCACATTAACTTTGATAACATTGTGAAAGCCAGTAATACACTTACTATGTGAAATTTACCTAAGATCACTAAGTCCACTGACATTATTTGTAAGGAATGCATCTTGGTGAAGTAGAAGAAAGTCTCATTTCCTAGCAAGTAGTTTTGTAGTAAACAAAAGCTAGAATTGGTTCATATAGATAAGAGTGGTCCTACAAGAATAAGAGGATTCTATGGTGAAAGGTACTTTATTGTTTTGGTTGATTATTTTACTAGAATGATGTGGGTAGCTTGTCTTAAATAGAAATCAAGACCACCTGATAAATTCAAGGTATTCAAGAACAAAGTAGAGAATGAATATAGAAATAAAACCAAAAGCCTAAAATTAGATAGAGGAGGAGAATTTACTTCAAGACAATTCAATATCTATTATGACAAGCATGGTATCAAGAGACAACTACCCTCACCCCATACACCTAAGTAGAATGGGATTGCTAAAAGAAGAAACAAATGAATTATTGAAGAAGCAAGAGCTACATGTTGGAAATATTGAAGACTATGCTAGATTACTGAGAGGGGAGGTGTGAATCAATAACTTCTAAAACTTTAACAATTTTAATTCACCGTCCAATAAATAAATTAGCAGTTAATTCATCACAACTGATCTAATTGCATGCATGAGAAACTAAAATATAAGAGCATCCATAAAACATGAACACATAGATCTGGCGACCTAGAAACCTTCCAAATAGAAAGTAAAAGTAAGGTGGGAATGATACCCAAAAACTTCAATACTGTAGCACAAAGCTGGCTAATTAAGACTTACATTGATTACTTTTGAAGATCTACCCTATTAGGAGCAATTAGGGTTGTTAGGTCCACCTTGTTAGAGGTTATACAAACATATAATGAAGTATGCACTTGGTAAAGAGATTTTATGAAAGACTATTATGTCTATCTTATTAAAGGATTTTGACTAGTTCCCCTATTAGGATGAAGTAGTAGATCTCTGATCTACAACTAAATTTTTTAAATGAGATTCCTTGGATGTAATTATCACCTTTCTATGGTGGATATGCCTCTACTACTCCTTATGGCCTTTGCAATTCACTCTTCTTCTACTCTATTATTTTCACATTCACCCTTTCAATCATATTCCTTGATACTTGGATATGATACAATACATTACATATATATATCAATCCAAATTACATAATAACAAAGTTGGCCATCATACATGTTAACACCAATATTACAATTTTGGCCAACATGAAGACACTTCGTATCTAAAGACTAACTTAGTGAACTTCTGATACACAACATAAACTATCATTACTCAACATCATCATGCACTTAGTAGACATAGAGGGTTGGTCTATATTGATCACTTCAAAGTAGTCTTGAACTCGGTCTGCACTGGTGACTTAGTAGATACTATGCAACTTGGCATAAACTATCACCATAAGCTTAGTTAATAGTAGCTTTGCATTACATGAACTATGGACTCAGTAGATAGTACAATGCTTGATAACCTTTGATAAACTTGGTGTATACTAAAATGCTTAGTTTAAACTATTGGACTTCACATTGATTGGAACTGATCAGTGACCACTGATATACTTGGCAAACACTATAAACTATACAATTAGCTCAGATGATATAAAATCTAACTAAGTGTGTTGTAACTAATAAAAAACTTGACTAATATGTCAAAAATCTCCCCCTTTAGCATTAGTGATAGAAAGACTTATCAGCCAAAACTTATATTCATCACCACATGATACTAGCTTGGTAGAATATACTATAAAACTTCTACTATATACATTTTTCTCTTAGCATGTTTCTCCCTAATACTATGTGGCTCTCTCAAAAAAACATATGTGTCTCTCCCCCTTTTTGATAGTAATGCTAGAGATTTATTCTAACTTATTTACATAGAGACATCAAAATGAGATAAGAAACTAGAATGTACCTTGAGAATGATTGCCAAGGTTTTATCCCAATTCTCTTGAAGAATCTTGCATGTATTAATTGAAATTTGTATTTCTATAGATAGTTCAATCATATGATCTACAACAAAGAAGTTATTATCATGGATCAAGGTTTTTGAATATACAATATGTTTTTACATTGTATCCATGTTTGGAAGGATCATATTCTTAATATGAATCAATGTTGACTGGATCCTTGGTTCTTTTCTTGGTAATTCCACCTACATATTTGACAAAAATCTGATCTTCTTGTAATGTGCAGAGCTTCAACTAGGGTCAAGTTGGAACTATTGAGCACTGGATTTTAGATCCTCATTGACTTTGGACAATTTTCCCTTTATTTCCTTTGTAAATTTAGAGACATCACATAACTTCCCAAAAAGTGATGTCACATTGGAACAAGATGTCTCAAGATTTACCAAAATTGTAGAAATCTCTACTTGTTAAAAGGCAATTTACTGAGCAATGTGCTCCAACACTTTATTATTAAATTTCTTCTTAGCCTTTTCAATTAGCTTGTTTTGACCATCTATGTCCTCATTGAATTTTTGGACAACATCTGCTAATTGAAAAAAACTAGGTTGAGAAAAATCAATCCCAACTCCTATTGTCTTTGATAAAATGTTCTTGGCATCATCTGTAATCTTATGCTCCTTATCTATTTCCTCTCTTAATCTTTTTTGTATTTCCTTTTTCTGGAGGAGTTCACCAAATATCTACATTTGGTCTAGAGTAAGCTTGTACATATCCCAATTTGGGAATACTATCTCCTCATCTAAATCAATATCATCCTCTATCTCCTTTCCTTTTCCCAAAAATTTTGTACTCTGTTGAGCCTTAGGTTCAACTGTCCTTGTACTTAATGCCTTTGTGTCTAGAATGGAAACAATAGTAGATATACTTGGACTTGCAGTAAAGATTGATACTATACTCATTGATGAAATACTTTTAGGAAAACTTGAGGAATCCAAAATTGTTGAAGTAAAAAATATAGAATCCAAAAACGATGTAGAAAAAATTGGAGAGCTTAGGGTATGTGCAGGATCATGGTCAACCAAACTATGCTCTTAAGTGGCAATAAAAAATAAAAAAATCAAGGTTATATCAAATTGATGTGCAATATTCTACTTGTTATTAACTTTATATCAAAAATTTTAGAGAAAAAAATCTCTAGAAAATTAAATCTAGTTTCTAAACTACTAGGACTTATCTCAAAAAAATAAAAATTGATTGGTCAAAATTTTAAATTTTAATGCAATATTACAAAAATAAGAAGTAGATGTATGTCTAACCACCTTAATCAAAATCAAATAATAATATTTTTAAATAATATTCTAGATATAGTTGTAAACTCATGCTTGGATGTGACACATATTTTTGGATATTTTTATTCTAAATAAATAATAATTAATTAATTTTTGACCTTAATAAAAAAAACTCTCGTATCTGAACACCTTAACTAATTCAAAACTGAGCAAAATTCAAATTTTCATTCTTTTTCCTTGTAGTAGAAGAAACATAGAATGTGATGCATCTTTTGGATTTAAAAAATGTTGTACCATTTGAAAGTTATAGTTGTTTTTCAAGTAGTGTGTTAGTTAGCACTTTATGAGTATTTCCATTAGAAAATAAGTAATAATTAATTACTAAACTCATAATTTGACAAACCTTACATTTATGGAAAGATAAGAACATTCTTAAGAAACCTTTTTCATTTCATCAAATTTTGGTGAAAAAAAAGTCATCAGCTACATATTTGAAGTAAAATTCACATAAAAACAAGCCAAAAACATGTTTTTATGATATTTTTTAAGTGTATCATATAGGTTTGGTATCAAAAGACATAGTAGACCTTATAAAGATATTAATTGTTTTCATTTAGTATTAGGGTTGGTGGGAAAAAGTTGGAATAAATTTTGAAATGGTTTGAGATATTTCAGAACTACAAATTTTTTAGATCACCACTTTTTGGCACACCATGATCCTACACATACCCCTTACCGCTAAATTAATCAAAACTGTAGAAGTCAAAATTGGAGATGGAAGACTGAAGAACTCAACTTGGTAGATGAAAAATTCTGCAACTTGATAGATGAAGTGAAAGTCACTTTTGTCAATTATATGCTGAGCTAAGTTGGGGGGAAGAGTGATTGGACATTTGATGTATTAGTAGTAGTCAAAACAAAACTTGTTGAAGCTATGTTTGTACTTTATGTAGCTAATGATTTGCCCAGAAAGTGAGGAAGTGAGGTAATGACTACTGTAGCTATCTTGATTAGGTCAATTTCCTCATCATCTTCCTTATCTTCCTTAGTAGCTTCTTTCCTCTTAAATTCTTGGTAATCAATTGTAACAAACTGAGTTGATTCTTCATCATCTTCTATATTCTTGTCATTATCATCATCATCATCATCCTTTATTTCAAGTAGATGTTCACTTGCTTATGAAAATAATAGATGTTTTTCTAGGTATTTGTGGGATTCCTCACAACATATTCAATACCTTTCATCAAAATTAGATAAGTATTGAATTTTAAAGTAATCTTATCTTCATTATCCTTTAATGACTTATTTACCTTAGCATCTGTCATGCTTGATAGTAGCTTCCTTAGAGTTTTCTAGTATATGTCTCTAATAGTTTGCTTGGTATTTTCCGATCTTGGTCTAATTTTCTCCATTGAGGTTTGGGAATCTAGGAGGCTAACTATGTTGGAATATACAAATAGGAAGATTATTTCTTAGGGGTGGGGGTGCAGAGGACGATTCAAAAGTAACATAGTTTAACCACAAAGTTTTTTAGCTGAAATTAATTGCATGTATGTAAACATATCAAATAAACATAAAGTAAAGACATGCATGAAAACACATAACACCAGATTTTCATCACCTAGAAACCCTCCAAAATGAGAAGGTAAAACTGGGGTGGGGATGGCACCCATAAATTATCACTACATCAAAATAAGTTTGACCACTTCCAATGGTCTACCTTATGAGATGCCTAACCTATGAAAAGTGACCTATCTAAAGGATTTATCACTTTGTTAAAGGTTCTACAACATAGTTGTTAAGCCAACTTGTCAACATAGGATTTTCAATCTTAATACAATTACTAGAGAGTATTAGAATGTATTAACCTAATGACTTACAATATTGAATTTTTGACTCCAGGTCCTTGTTTTGCTTACTCTATTCTAATCATTCTTGATTTGATCTCTATGCGAAACCCTGATGCTCTATTCTAACCAGCTAAAATTTGCAATTTTGTTCAACTTCTAAGACTTTACACTACTACTAACATGCATTCCATGCAATTCACTCTCTTCATCATCATTGAATTATGGGGTCTCAATCTCCTTATAAAGGCTTCAAAGACTTAGGGTTAGGTATGAATCCATGATCTTCTTTTCCCACTCAAATCTTTACACTTTTCCTATTGGTTGCATGCTTTCTCCACTTTTTTGAAATTACATAGGTAATGCAAAAGATTTGATTTTATCTTTAAAATTCATCTTGAGTTGGCTCAAAAAATGGTTTACATCTAAGTTTGTGAAGGTACAAACTCATATGTTGATTATGTTTTACTCAGCATTTACTAATTACTGATGCTCGACACATATAGGATTTCTATCTTGCTTGGCTCCTATAGTAACTCTGTGTTGCTTAGCTTCTATAATGACTCTATCTTTCTCAACATTCATGCTTTGGTCAACACCCATAGAGCCTTGGAATCACTTATCGCTTAGCACTTGATACTTTCTTAGCACCTAAAGCTCACTTGGCACCTATTAGATTTTTGGCTTAACACATACTATAGCTCGACATGTATAGTGTACTTAGAATTAACTTGAAATTGGTTAAGTGTACTGACACTCAATTTTCAAAATCAATCTAAGACCAACAACCTCCCCCTTTGACATGAGTGTCAAAAACACTTAACTAAGCATTATGAATCTGATCTCTATGAGTATAATATACATCCTATTCGGTATATGTACAAAACTTCAAAAACTTGTTCAAATTTTTTTAAAGAACTTGTAGCTTCAAAATTTGAAACTCCCTTTGTGCTGATGTGCCTTACTAAATCCAAAAAACTTATATACATTATGCTGGATCTATCTCATGCTGATACTTCTTTGCCTTGTCTTGTTATGCCTTAACTAGCCTATTTTGTTTGCTCTATTTTTGCTCTATTTTTGCATGCTCTACATTGAGTCCCCAATTTATTCATTCTCTCCCTTTTATTATGTCTCCCCCTTTTGGTTATCATAGGGTATTTTCTTCAAAAATATACTATCTCCCTCTTAGATTTATTATCCCCAAAAATAATGTAAAATATATTGTCTCCCCCTTAGTTTATTCTCCCTCTTTTTGACACTTATGTCAAAGGGTTCCTATGGGGTAATAGAAAACTTTGCCAAAAAGGTTTTATTTACCTCCATAATAATTTTAAGAGTTGCATACCAATTATCTAGAGCAATCTTTAATGCTTTGATTTGGATAGCTATCTCTACCACAAGGTGTACTAGGCCTTCTAATGTTGAAAGATTGGAGGTCTTTCTTCAAAAAAATTTCAGCATAGGCTAGTTCTTTATGAAGTACCTCTATATGAGGGGTTATTTCCAACTGAATCCAAATTAATTTGGCCTTGATGTTTGCCTCATCTACTATTATTACAACAAACTTCCTTTATGTGTAAAGCATTGACACAAAAGGCTTCTCACTCTAAGTTGGATCCCTTGGCAATCACATAATTGATATCTTCAAGTTCCTCTCCAAGGTCAGTATTCTTTGGCTAGTCTCTTGTGTGAATAGTGATGAATCTCATAGTTTGGAGTATAATGAGAAAATTTTCTCAAGTACTACTTTGACCTTTTCAATTTTCTTAGACAATTCTACTTGTGTCAGTGATATCTACCCAAATGTTTTCTTGTTCACCTTCATTTGAAAGTTTTTCTTAAACCATTCTAATAATTTAACATTAGTGTTAAGGTCTTCATTTTGTACCTGGTCCAATATAATGGATAGCTACTCCATAATCGACTTTGTCTAATTAGGTATTGGTAGGCTGAAAGCATCAAGAAAGATTTCTTTGATTTCTACCAATGCTTGCCTCTACCTATACTCATTCTTGAGTATTGCATGCTTCTTCCTCTTCTCCAGTACATCTTGCACTTCATTTATCTAGGCTAGGTTCATTGTCTTGGAGTCATAACTAGGTATGACTATTTCCTCATCAAGTGCAGGGTCTCAATAATGAAGTACCCTAGCTATCTTGGTAGAGTTTGAGCCTGGTCCTAAAATATTTAATAGTACTACATCAATGCTTAGCTTCTTGGTAGGAGTCCCTATAGTAGGCAAGTTCACCAACATTTGTATTTCCTCTTGTTCTTTCTCCTTAGGTGTTTCTTATTCTTCCTTGTCTTCTTCAATTCTACCTTGATCAATTATGGTGATTGGAGGAGGTGCACCTTAACTTTGTGCTATAAGAGCAGAGGTATCTTTCTATCAAGTCCTCTCCTTATCTTGCTCCTCTAGAGTTGAAGTTACTATAACTGTAGAATCAATCTTAGCAGATGCATCTTGTGCTTATTTCTCTTGTGGTTTTTCACTTGTATTTGTAGGAGCTTGTGAATGTGGTTCTTGTGTATTCACATTCTCTTTAGTTAGTTTAGCTACTACCTTTTGTAATTCCTCTACACTCACCAAAACTAGATTTGTACATAGTTATGGTTGCAAAGTTGTGTGGTGAAGGATCTTTCTGAGATTCTCTGTAGTCAATGGATTAATGTTCTAACATGAGGTATTAGGAATATCCTTTACAATTTCTTTCTCTATAGATTTAGGTGTGGTATGTGGAGGACTGGGTGGTGGTAGTTGTGTGTCTTGGACACTCTATTCTTATTTCTACTCTTCAACTATTGCATCATCAACCTTTTGTGTTTCCTTCTCCACTTCTTTTTCTTTCTCTCCCACTTCTTCCTTTTCATTTTCTTCTTCTTCATTATCATCATCTTTCCCTTCAAAGGGGTATCCCTACCCTTCTTTTACTATTTGCAATCCATAAATCACTTTCCACATGGGTGTGGACTTCTTTACAATATCGTCAATTTGATTTTGCAAAATATTAAAGGTTCTATATTTGGGAGAAAATCTATTCCCATTCTTTTTTCTAGCCTTTTTTATTTTTCCTTTTGTAAACTTAGGCATTACATGAGTTAATTTTGACTACCTTATTTCCTTTGCCATATTTGGGTAGTAATGCCATTTATTTTGAACTATTGAGCTTAGCTCCTTAGGAATAGAATTATCCAATTCAAGTGGAGTAGTCTTGAACTTGGCCATCATAGTGTAGATTGACTCTTCCACTATGTTTTTCTCTTCTCTAGTTATCTTATTAAAATCAATTTTTTTCAATCCACTCAAATCTGCATTATCTCTAATATTATCACACACATTTTCTAGATCAGATTTGGTGGTGTGACTTACCACTCTGAATTGTTTAGTGTCAAATTCAGTTCTCTCTTCATCTGACTCTGAGGTTGCCATGTATTTTCTTCTCTTTTTCTTGGTTTGCCCTCCTTTTTGTGTGGCTTTCTTCTTTTCATATTCTTTTTCCATTTTTACTATGTCCCTTGTATCTTCCCTAGTGGTAGGCTTTTTTGGGCTTGGATTGGCTACTTTCCTCTTAGATTTTGGTTGTGTAGTAGGTTATTTCTGTACTTTCCTCTTTTTGGGTTCTACCTTTGGTGCATCCTGCTTGGCACCTTCTTCTTCTTTAGCATCCTCACCCATTCCTTGAGTCAATGTTGATGGTTCTTGTCACTATTCATATTCATTTTCATCTGCCTCTTCATCTTCTTCCTCAGCTTCAACTACTCCCTCTCTAAATTTAGCTTTGAGCTTTTTCACCAATTTATCCTTTATCCTTAATATAGAGGCTATCTTTAACTCCATATCTACCTTGGATCTCACCACATCATATGTTCCAAAATGTGGGGTACTCTTGTCAATATCTTCTGCAAGCAATGTTGTAATTACTGCAAATGCCTTATCAATATTAATCTCATATCCAAGGGATCTTAACCATATAACCCTTGGTATGGTGGCCTAGATATAGGTGTAATCTATATCTAGAAGAAAACAAACATCACTTACATGCTTTTCAACTAATGAAATAGGTATTCTTAGTCTCTGCTTCATTGTCTTCTTGAAATCTTTATAATAGCTTGTCATAAGTGTCTCAAAATTAATTCCCATTTGTTCAATGAATTCATTTACTTGAGCTACCACTGACTTGTTTGTTTTCTAGCTAACTTTACAAAAGGATGGAAATTCATTCTATACATAGAAAAATATACAAACCAAAATTGCACCAAATTTTCATTGTGCTCCCTTACTTCTCCTTATAGCTCTTATGTTCTCATTGATTTGCTACAATTACAATTTTGCAAGATCATAAGTATGATCCATTTTGACTAATTTGTAACCAACAGTACTACAATTCATGGTATGCTATTTAGTCTATTGGATTGGTAACATTTATGAGAAATGAATCTCACAGAAAAGTCAACAAGGGGATGTTGAATGGTATCTATGTTCATGCCTCTTTTGTTCCATTTGGCTCTTGTGTTTTCCTCAATGACTTCCTTAGAGTCACTTCTAAGGGTCCTTGGCCAATCTAGGGTTGGATACCCTATTACACTATGGACAATTCTCTTTGATATTTTGATTGGGCCACCTTCCAACCTAAACTTCCATCACGAATCCTACTTAACACTATTCTGATCCATTTACTTTTGAAAATAGTAGGGAATTCAAGAGCATGGGTTAAACACTTCATTTCAAAAATTATGTATTCTTCTTTCAAGACTCCATTTACACACAATATATCATAAGCTTCCCTTATCTCCATGTGTCCAATAGTGCCTATTTTGTAGTTATAACATCTCTTGACATCCTAGACCATAACAACCTTTGTAGGAACTATAGATAGGGCATCGGTTGGGTCATTTTTATAGGAAACTTCAGGGATAGGCCAAAAATTTGGTTGTTTAACTTCATTTAACACTAATTGAACCTCAAATGGCTCTTTCTCCTGAGGTTTCCTAGAACTAGAGGCTATTTCTTCTGTCTAGGTTTTAAACATGAAGAAAATTTGACACTAGTATAAATACCTTGAATTGATGAAATTGTGTTGAATCAAATATTCTTCATCTTTTCTCTTTGATTGTAATGAAGAAAAATGGTTTAAAATGCTATCATATACCTTTATTTCATATCATTTAATGTTTAGTGTGATTATAGCTATCTACTCAGCTTCTTAAGCATTTCTATATTACTTAGCTTCCATTGTCTTTCAACCACTAGGCATCCACTGGAGTTTCCCTCACTTAGCTTCAATTGACTCTAGCAAACAACTCGGCATCTTAAGGCAACTTGGCAACACTTATGAAATCTTGAAATTTTGACTTTGCATCTCTATTCATGTTAGTTCTCCTTTTTAGTACTTGTCTTGGAACTAATGTATGATAAAGCTTTGTATATTAGTCACATGTACCTTGTTTTACTTAGTTAGATGAACTGTGACCACTTGACCTTTTGGGTGAAGTGATCAACTTTTTCTTTTCCTTTGTTGAACTCAGAGTTAGGTGCCTTAGACTTGGTTGGAAAAAACTTGCTAATGTGTCCTATCTTTAGACAACTAAAGCATGTGATTTGACTCAACTACCTATTGTAGTTGCCACTAAATTTTGTTCTAATGCAATTCTTAAGAATAGCTCTACCTAGTATTGTAGTGATGTCCATGGCTTTTGGTCTTTGCTGGTTGGTTTGGTTTCCACATAGGCTTTGATCTACATTCAAAGGATCTATGACCATACTTCTTACAATTGTAGCAGTGACTTTCAAATCTTGATGTCCTTATGGTTTTGGTCCTATTATCCTATGCTTGGTTTCCTTTCTTATCACATTTGTGATAGTGACCCATATTCTTAGGTTTTTCATGTTGATTAGCCTTCTTACTCCTACAAATATTAGAGGTATGTCCCTTTTTACCATATAAATTACAAGTGGGTTTAATTTTCTTACCTTTGTCACATATTTCTTCTATAGTCTTTGATTACTCTCATTCTTTAGTGCTGGTGTAACCTAGTCCTGAAGTGTCATTGCCAGATCTTGGTGATTTTAGAAATTTTTCAAAGTGCTTAATGGCTTCACTAAATTTGTTGAAACTTTTTGCAATCTCCTTCTCTCTTCTCAAGTCATTCTACAGCTATTCATTTTACATTTTTAGTGTGGAGATCTCAATGTCCTTAACATTTAGTTGATGATGTGCATTCATCATTTGGGTAAGGGTATCAAGTTCCATGGTGGAAACTCTTGGAAGTTCTATTGACCTCTCTTCCAATCTATTGGCAAGGTTTCTCTTTTCGTCTTCAATCATAGCCTTATATTCAATGGCTCTTTTCCTCTGTTTAGTTATCTCACAAAGCATCATGGCTTGTGATTCTTACTCAATTTTGAGAGATTTGATCTCTTCTACTTGAACTCTATTCTTATCCATCAAATTTTCTATTGCTACATCAAAATATTTGGTATCTCTATTGGAAAACACTTTTGTGGTGTCAATCTCCTTGTACTATGTGTCATTTTCAGCTATGGCAATCTGTCTTCTTCTCTTTAGAGATTTCATCAACTCTTCTTTGACTTCTTCCAAGTTGTGTAGAATGAGTTGAATATCAATCACCTTGTTCTATATGACCTTCCCAAGTTTGTAGATTTCCATCTCTAGATCTTTTTCTCCAATCTATAAGGCTTTTTGAGAACTCGACTTTGATACCAATTGTTGGAATATACAAATAGGATTATCACTTCTTGTGGAGGGGGGAGGGGGTGAATCAAAAGTAACACACTTTAACCACAATAAATTTTAGCTAAAACTAATTTCAAGTGTAACTGTATCAAATGAACATAAAGTAAAGACATGGATGAAAACACATGACACTAGGTTTTAGTCACCTAGAAACCCTCAAGAATAAGAAGGTAAACTATGGTGGGATGACACCCACAAATTATCACTATAGCCATATAAGTTTGACCATTTCCAATGGTTTACCTTATGATAGGCATACCCTCTTAAAGGCTTTACACCTTGTTAAAAGTGACCTATCTAAAGAATTTACAAATGTTTACTTGAAGTGTTACCCTGTCAAAGGATTTATCACATTGTTAAAGGTTCTACAACATAGCTGTTAAGCCAACCTGTCAATGTAGAATTTTCATTCCTAATACAATCACTAGAGAGTATTAGAATGTATTGACTTGATGACTTACAATCTTGAATTCCTAATTCTAGGTCCTTATTTTGCTCACTCTATTATGATCCTTCTTAATTTGGTCTTTGTGTGAAACCCTAATGCTCTATTCTAACCAACTAAAATTTGCAATTATATTCAACTTCTAAGTCTTTACACCCCTAATAACATGCATTCCATGCAATTCACTATCTTCATCATCATTGAATTATGGGTTCTCAATCTCCTTATAAAGACTTCAAAGACTTAGGGTTAGGTATGAATCTACAATCTTCTTTTCCCACTCAAATATTTACACTTTTTCTATTGGTTGGATGCTTTCTCCATTTTTTTGATTGGCTACATACTAATTACATAGGTCATGCAAAATATTTAATCTTATCTTTAAGATTCATCCTAAGTTGGCTGAAAAATGGTTTACATGAGCATTTTTGAGGGCACAAACTCATATGTTGATTTTGTGTTACTCAACACTTACTGAATGCTGATGCTCAAGACATATAGGATTTCTATCTGACTCAACTTCCATAGTAATTCTATCTTTCTTAGATCCTATAGTGACTCTATCTTACTCAACATTCATTCTTTGCTCAGTAGCTATAGTGACTTAGCATCACTTATCGATTGGCACTTGATACTTGCTTGGTACCTAGAGTTCACTCGACACCTATTGGATTTCTAGCTCAACACATACTGTACCTCAGCATGTATAATGTACTTGGAATTAACTTGAAGTTGATTAAGTGGGTTGACACTCAATTGTCAAAACCAATCTGAGACCAACAAACTGGTTAGGTGAATACTTCCACTTACTCATTTTGTCCATGACCAAATCTTCAATCCTCTTCTACTTTGCTCTAGTCCTGGTATCATATTTTAGTGCCTTAAAAAAATTTAATCCTACACCTTCTTGTAGTTCATTTAATCTATCTTAGAAGGTGGGTGGAGGCCTATTGGATATGGCATCTACTCCTTCTTTTCCTACCTTCTTCCTTGATCACCTTGTAAAGACTACAGTGGATGGCTTGGGTGGCTTGGTGATGATCACCTTTCCTTTCTTCTTCATAGGTTCTTCTTCTTTCTCATATTCCTTTTCATCCTATACTTCTTCACTTGGTACATCCTATCCTTTACCTTTGGTTAATATGATAGGTGCACTTGATTTTAGTTTGGCTATTCTTCTCATTTGTTTGTTAACCACCTGAGGGAGTTTTATTTCTAACTTAGTTGTTGCCTTGGTTTCATCATAAATTCCAAAATATGGGGCCTTGGGATCAACTAGTTCATTGATAAGAGCTTCAATGATATCCCTATGATCATTAATATTCACCTCATAGCTAAGAGGTTTGACCCACACCACTCTAGGCCTAACTTCCTAGATATAAACCTTGTTACTATCCACCATGAAGCATACATCATTCTTGTAATCTTCAACTAACTTCTTTGTAATTTTGAACCAATTTTTCATTTTATCTTTGAATGCATTGAAGTACTTGCTTATGATGCTAATGTAATTTTTCCCATATCTATAATATATTCATTTATTTGATAAAGAATAGGCACATCCTTTCTCCAAACTACGATGCCTTTAGAAGGGAAAAACTTCTAGACATAAAATAATAGATAGGTTAATAGTGAACCAAATTTGCATGGGTTATTCTTTGATGTTCTAATGCTTTTCCATATTTTTGTTGAATTGCTTCAACAATAGGTCAAGAAGGTCAAAAGATAAGTTGTCTTTCACCACTTTATAAGCCAAGTCCACAGCTTCATATGGAACACTATTAAGATCAATTGAGCTATATATCTTATGAGCAATGACATGAATTCCAGATTTCAATTCTACATCTATAACACTACTTATTTTCATACCTCTACCATCCCATTCAGCTAGGGTTTTCTTCTTCAATTCTACCCAACCTAGGGTTTTTGTTACTTTAGCCTTTGTAAGCATGGGAAGGCTGATGATTTAATGAATCATCTTTTTGGTAATCAAAATTGGCTACTCTAACCATAGCTAACCATTATGCACTTGGCTAAGGATAAACCTAATCCATTTAAATAGAAATTCTCGGGGCATATGGAGAATATGAGTTAATCCTTTTGCTTTCAAATGTTGATGCACAGGTTTTAGAGTTTCATCAACAAAAAACTAACCTAGGGCATCATCCATCTCTAGAGTACCAATTTCATGAATAATATATTTAAAATGAGTGTGAATGTTGTTAATCAGACGTACCTTTAGAGGGATTTAAAATTGAGCTCCACTTGGGTCTAGGGTTTCTATAACTACAGGAATGAGCTTCAAATCTAGTGCTCTCAATTCAACTACTCGAACCAACATGTCCAACCCTTTCTTGATCCTACTACTCCTTGATGACATCTTCACTCAGTAGCTTGAGAAAAATTTGAAAAAATCATGTAGAAAATTTTCTCAAGCCACTTGATCGCACTAGAAATCACTTCTTCGCAATAGCTTTGAAAATTCCAAGTGAGAAATGAGTTTGATTTCATGCCTTTTGTTAAAATCTTGTCATTAATGCTCAGTACAAAGGTAGATGAGTTGGCATTGTTCTTGTAGGTAGTCACTATTCTACTTTTTTCACTCAGCGAAGGCTTTCTGACTCAGTAACAATATGTGTCTTGTTACTCCTGACTTTGCTCAGTAAAGTCCATGACCTAACCTTACTTGGTAGAAAATGTAACTCAATGATAAATAATACTAACCTTTCTTAGTGATCATTTTGTATCTTAAAAATAGATTTGGATCTTTGTCACCTTTTAACTGGAACTATTTTGGATGTGATCTTGATAGCCTAGTTCTAGTTCTCTTTTGAGAACTTAATTGGAAGGGGTGGAGTCAACTAATTCTTAAGTGACTTGACCAACATTTCTTGAAGTATTGTCCTTGGTAAACTTAGGTATCTATTGCTATCTCATCTACTTATAGATGTTTTCAGCTTTTGCTTTATTTTCATCTTTAATTCTACTTATATTCATGCAATTCCTAGCAAGATGACCAAGTTCTATACAAGTGAAACATCTTTTGGTGGTATCTCCTTTCCTCATATGATGTTTATCACAATTCATGTCAAAGTGTCCAAATTCTCCATAATAATGATGTCTACACCAAGTATTGTAGTCCTAACCAAATATTGTTTTCACATTTTGCTCTACTAGATTGAGTGTCTTGGTTTTATATTCTGATGCCTTGTGCCCTTGTTTCTTGCATTTGTGACACTTAACCTCAAATTTTGATTTGTCTTTGGTTTGATTATCCCTATGACCATGCTAACTATAATTGTAGCATTTTCCATTGAATTTTTCTTACCCATTACTCCAACATTTGTTTAATGTATGAGCTATCTTACCATAGTGATTACAAGTGGATTAGTGATTCTTTTGAGCAGATTGTTTGGAGGATTCACATTCTTATTTGTATCCAATTCCTACTTTAACCTTTTGTCTATAGAGATTCTATTTGTTCAACTGATTCATGTCTACTTGGGATTTTATTATCCTTTCATTGAGTTTCTTTTTAGAATTTAGATCATTCGGCAATCTTTGATTGATTTATCTTTTAGAATTTAGATCATTTCTCATTTTTTTCGTTTTCAAATCTTAAGTTCATGATTTCCTAATTTCCATTAGAGAGTTGATCAATAAGGTCTACTTGCTGAAGGGATTGGTTTTGAATTTCATTATACATTTCATCCATTTCTTCTTTAATCTTGTTTCTCTATTCCAAGACTTCACATGACCTTACTAACTAAATTTCTTTTTCTCTTTTTAGTTTTCTTACTTCTTCTTGTCGAGAACCATTCTTCTTTAGGAGTTCTTTGGTTACATCATTTGCATCATTAAGTTGTTTGAAGGGAAAAAGTCTTCAATTCTTTCTTCAATGTACTAATGATCATTCATCTGATTTGCAAGTTCCTTCCTTCTTTCCAAGGATTGGGAGAGATGCTCCTTTGCTTTCTTGAGTTGGACAATGGCCATTTCTAGATCTAAATTTTCATTGTCAATGGCTTTATCAAGTCTAAATTTCTCCATAATCCTTGATCTTTGTTCAAGCTTTCAAATTTTCTCCTCAAAACCATAATTCTCTAATACCAATTGTTAGAAATATTCAAGACTATGCTAAGTTATTGAGAAGGGAGGGGTGAATTAGTAACTTCTAAAAATTTAACAATTTCAATTCATCATCCAATAAATCAATTAGCACTTAATTCATCAAAAATGATCTAATTGCATGCATGAGAGATTGAAACATAAAAAAATCCATAAAACTTGAAGACATAGATTTGGTGACCCAGAAACCTTACAAATAGAAAGTAAAACTAGGGTGGGGATGATACCCACAAACTTCAATACTATAGTACAAAGTTGGTTAGTTAAGGCGTACATTGATCACTTATCATGATCTACCCTTTTAGGAGCAATTAGGACTGGTAGGTCCACCTTGTTAGATGTTTTACAAACATACAATGAAATATGCACTTGGTAATGAGATTTTATGAAAGATTGTTAAGTCTACCTCTTTAAAGGATTTTTATTGGTTCACCTTTTAGGATGAAGTAGCAGATCTTTGATCTGCAACTAAATTTTCTAAATGAAATTCCTTGGATGTACTGATCACCTTTCTATGATGGATATGTCTCTGCTGCTCCTTATGGCCTTTACAATTTTCTCTTCTTCTACTATATTATTTGCACATTCAACCTTTCAATCATATTCCTTGATACTTGGATATGATACAATACATACATACATACATACATACATATAAACCCAAATTATATAATAACAAAGTCGGGCATAAAAAAATTTAACACCAATATTAAAAAGTTGGCCTACATGAAGACACTCAAGTTCTGAAGACTGACTCAGTGAACTTCTGATACATGGCATCCACTATCATTACTTGGCATTGTCATGCACTCGGTAGACATAGATACTTGGTCCATATTGATCACTTCAAAGTAGTCTTGAAATCAATTTGCATTGGTGACTTAGTAGATACTATGCAACTTGACATAAACTAAATTACTAGTTTACCATAACTTAACTTGTTAAAGACTATCACCATAAGCTCAATTAACACTAGCATTGCATTACATGAACTATGAACTCGATAGATATTGCAATGCTTGTAACCTTTGATAAACTTAGTGTGTACTAAAATGCTTGGTTTGTAATTGTTGGACTTCACACTAACTAAATTTGCTCATTGACCACTGATATACTTGGCAAACATTGTAAACTATACAATGAGCTTGGTAGCCATACACAATCTGACTAAGCGTGTTGTCACTAATAACAAACTTGACTAATATGCCAACAATATGTTATTCAAGAATGATGTACCAAAAACTTTTTAGAGAGAAATAATCAATACAACAATATACACACTAAATAGAGTGCAGATTAGAAAATTTATGGACAAAACACCCTCTAAGCAATGGTTTGGTCACTCACCATTAGTCAAATACTTCAGGATATTTGGAAACAAATGCTACATCAAAGGAGATAATAATATCAGTAAGTTTGATCTAGGGAGTGATGAAGTCATGTTTGTAGGCTATTCATTAAAAAGTAAAGCTTATAGATGTTTCAACTATAGAACAAAAATTATATTAAAGTTCACAAATGTTAAAATTGATGAAAAGTTTAGCCCTAAGAAAAAGATGATTATTTTGGGATGACCAAAAGATGCAAAGAACTATCTCTCAAAACTAACAATGGCTTTTAGAATAATATGAAAACTGAAGTAGTAGGGTAAAAGCATAGATCTATGTCACCATTTATGATACTAAAACCTATTTTGGTCAAATCTCATTTCTCTCTCAACACTCCTTTTTTCTTAAAAACTAGAAATACCCTTTTATAGATCTCAGATTCAATATCATCATTATATAAATTTTTGATTGTTTTGATTAGTTATAATATGTGATAATCTCAAAATACTATAAGTTAATATTTTAACATTTCAGAAGATGCTCCCTCAAAAAAGGAAAAAAAATAGTAAATCATATCAAAAAAATAAAAAAATTATATTTATCTCTAGAGGAGAGAATCATCTTCACAAATATTTAATTTTTTTTCAAGAAGGTATAGATTTGATACAAAAGTTTTGACAGGATGAAAAAAATGTTGGATTCTGATAAGGTTGAACATGAGTACTTATAACAAAGAAAATATAAATAAAAAATAAATATTTCTTTTTTTGTTGATGAGCTATACATGTCATCTATAAAATATTTTCAAATTAGAACAAAAAAGGATGATTTGCATATACTTGTTTGACGGGAACTACACCCAATATTTTTTATAGTTAAAAAAGGGACTTCAAAATAAAATAAAATGAATTAATTCTTACTCAAAAAAATTATAAAAACTATAGGCATAAAATTCATCTAATTCTACACATTTCATTAGTTTACATCATCTTCATATTTTAAACAGAAATACCATTTTTTTGGTCATTAATGTTGAACTATCAGATTTTGATATCCCATTTCTTTATAAAAGGTGACATAGGTTTGTGCTTTTACCCAATAAGAGAAGAATAGAGTACAATACATGAAATAAGAAAAAAAGTACCAACTCCTACCCCAAATAGGAATTTGATAAGAAATGATCCTGCTAATTAGTTAATAGGAAGTAAAGAAAAGGGAGTAATCACAAGAACCTGAATTAATGAAGTATGCCTAATATCTCAAGTAGAACCAAAGATCACAGATGAGGCAATCAAAGATGATCATTTGATAAAAGACATGGAGGAAGAAATTTAGTAGATAATTAAAAATGACACATGGGATCTAGTTCCTAGACCAAAGGACAAAAATGTGCTTGGCACAAAATGGGTATTCAGGAATAAAATGAATGAATAGGGAGAAGTAATAAGAAACAAAGCAAGACTTGTATGCAAAGGTTACTCTTGGCAAGAAGGAATTGATTATGAGGAAACATATGAACCTATAGTAAGAATGAAAGAAGTTAGAATGTTCCACACATATGTAGTAAATAAGAAATTTAAGGTATATCAAATGGATGTTAAGTTAGATTCTTGAATGGAGAACTTTAAGAAGAAGTTTACATAGAGATACCAAATGGTTTCCCTTTAAAAAAAGAGAAGTATATGGTTTGCAAATTAAAGAAAGCCTTGTATGGATTAAAGAAATCATCTAGAACCTAGTATGCAAGGTTGGATAAATATTTAGCAAAGCTTGGATTTGCTAAAGGACCATTAGATAGTAACTTGTACTTAAAAGAAATAGAAGATGATTTGTTGATGACATTATTTTTGGAGGAAATGATGAAGCCAATAACAAATTCTCATAAGATATAAAGAATGAGTTTGAAATACGCATGATAGGAGAAATGAAATTTTTCTTAGGATTGCAAATTGTTCAAAACAATGATAGTATCTTTATTTCTCAAACCAAGTATTTGAAAGATTTGCTAAAAAGATTTGGTTTAAAAAATTGTAAACCTATTGGAACACTTATGGTAACTAATCACAAGTTATCAAGCAAGGATGAGACACCTAATATTGAACAAAAGAACTATAGATCTATGATAGGAGGATTGCATTATCTTACTCATAGTAGACCTAGTATAGCTAATGTAATTGGAATTATGGCAAGATTTTAGGATGATCCCAAAGAATATCACTATGTAGTTGTAAAAAGGATATTTAGATATCTAAAAGGGACATAAAATTATGGCATTTGGTATGATAGAAGCAATGATTTCTATCTTTGCACTTATACTAATGCTGATTGAGTTAGACGTAGTGATGATAGAAAAAGCACAAGTGGAGGAGCATTATTTCTTGATGGAAGATTGGTTTCTTGGCTCAACAAGAAGCAAGATTACACGTCACAAATCACTATAGAGGCAAAGTATGTTGTAGCAACAAACAAATGTAATCAAGTAATATGGATGAAGTAGATGATAAAGGATATTGAAATTACATTCATAGAACCTATCATTATTTATTGTGATAACACAAGTACTGTTAACATGTCTAAGAATCTTATTTTGTATTCTAAGAATAAGCACATTGCTATAAAGTATCATGTGTTGAGAGAGAAAGTTGTAGAGAAAGAAATTAGGCTAGAGTACATTAACACTAAGGAATAGATTATAGACATTTTCAAATAGGCCTTACCAAATAATACATTTGAGTACCTAAGAGGCATGTTTGGGATTATGCCCCTACCTAGTTTAGAGTAGAAGATGTAAAAGTTCTTTACTCTAGGGTACATAGCACCGAATGTTGACGCTTTCTCAAAGGGGGAATATCTATGATTAATAGAGTTAGTAAAGGACTCTTGGTAATTGGTAATTGGTATGAACCAATGTCTTTAGATGCTTGAGTATTTTATAGAGTTATATGAAAAATTTGTAAACCAATAGACCGACTTGTGGTTGTGTTGATATATTATTGTAAATTTAAGCAATTGAACCATTTGTGTACTATCTTTGACATTAATGTCAATGGGGAAGAAGTATGGCATTAAAAACATTGTACTATGGGCGACATGCAATGCAATAAAGGATTTGAATGAAGCAAGAATTGATTGATGAAGAGACTTGTTGGTATTCTTGGATCTAGATACTTTTCATTTATGTTTCCATCAATGCCAAAGGGGGAAATTGTTAGCACAGATGTTGATGCTATAGGGGAGTATTGTAGAAGATTATTATGATGTATTTATAACTCTGTTTGTCATTTGTGACAACATAGTAATGAGTTTATAAAAGATTGACAAAGCAACAGACTTTGATTTTTGCATTAAGGACAATACATTATGTATCCTCTTATGTTCAATTACTAGCACATACTATAGTATGTATTTATCACATGGGCAAGTGTGTAGAACCTGAATCATAATGTATGAAAGAAATTAGTGATATATAGAGAACTGTATGAAAGCAGAGCATTAGGAAAACAATCTTTATTGTATGATCAATTCAACACATTGTATTTGAAATGAAGGGTTGTATAGTTAATTGGAGGTGGTATACTAATGTCTGATGATGTCAGAAAGTGCACATGTATAGAAGTCACATGTGTAAAATTTTTGGTATAATTGTGAGCTAATAGCATTAATTAAATGTATATTTCATTTGATTAATATATGGTAAAGTGTGAAGCTAACTCAAGGATTTAATATTGAGTGTGGTATAAAGGAAATATGTTTTCTGAGTTTTAGACATCATGATTGAGATTCATGAGTAGAGAAGAGCTGTGAATTGTGAAGTAGTAGTGTAAGTGACCTTAAGGGTTACTAGTGATGGTTACAAAGTTCTAGATCTAGTTGCATGATCTAAAGGTGAAGAAGTATGACATACTAGATAGAGGAAGAAGAAAAAGATTGTCACACGTCTATTATTTTGAAAGGAATCGTACCAAGATCAATTGGACAATGGGTTTGTTGATCTGATCCTGAAGCTATTTGGTTAGTGGGTTTAGCTACCTTCTATGACTCCTAACAAGGTTAGAACAACTCCTAACAGGGTTGGAATCTCCTAATAGGGATTCAAAGTTTCCTAATAGGGAATTTTTGAACTAAGTGTTGTAATAGACTCCTTACAAGGTCCATCCTCTAACAAGGAATATTCATATTAGTACATCATTTTGTGGGATTCATTCCTACTAGGGTCCTCTGATCAAAGGTTCCCCTAGTCAACACATATGGTGTAATTATGTGTGTACATCTCTTTATGGTTGTCATTTACTTTGATTGAAATAAAGAGGACAAATGTTTCAAATTATTACATAACTAATTCACTCGCCCTCTTAGTTATATTGGTAGACTATTA
This sequence comes from Cupressus sempervirens, assembly GCA_028749045.1. Classification (NCBI taxonomy): domain Eukaryota; kingdom Viridiplantae; phylum Streptophyta; class Pinopsida; order Cupressales; family Cupressaceae; genus Cupressus; species Cupressus sempervirens. The sequence continues at coordinate 557,275,130 of CM053790.1, forward strand.
TTTCAAACATTTACACCTATCTTCCCTTATAGTGTAAGTTTTGGCCCACTATGTTTGGGAAATGACCTCTTTGTCTTATTACATTAGTTCTTTTTTTTATCAACACCCCTTATGTTGACTTTGTGCATCTATATTATTGTCGTTGGCCTATTTTTTTGACCTTGTATTGTATATACCTGTTTGTACTATGGGCCAACACCCTCTTGCTAATTTCTTCTAATCATTATGAAATAAAATTCTAACTGATGATGAATTTGAGGTCCTCTTTGAAGTACAATCACTCTAGTATGTAGATTTGACACACTTATTTAAAAAATTAGTGTACAACACATCACAATCTTAGGAGTCCATTCACACAATTCATTGATGATTAATCCTTATATATCCTTCCTAATTTCCAAAAGCATCAATTAAGTTTTCTCAATAGACATATAATAGAATGTCTAACCTATAATATATTAGCATCCAACATATGTATCGACCAAAAAATCAAATTTTCATTCAACTTTAAGGTAAAAGGAAAAAATCAAGTATGTGTTTCTCAAATCCTTCAAGAACATCAAATGGATTCATTTAAATTTCACATAAAGGAAAGCACCATGTCATCTCAAATATCAATTTTAATATTATTGACTATTTTCCTCCAAACCACCAAAAAGGAACTCAAAACAACATGAAAAGCAATATGAAGACACTAAATACTACCTACAACCTTCCTAAAATTGTCTTTTAAAAGAATCAATCTTAAAAATTTTGGGAAACAATGATTATCCACTAAAACTGTGAAGACAAAGCAACCTTGATAGATTATCACACCATCATAAAAAAATAGTGTACTTGTTGACAATATAAAGGAGTAACTAAGAGGGGAGGGGTGAATCAGTTACTCCAAAAATAATTCCATGATCCCTTTAGATGTTAATATAAAACAAACTCTAAAAAATGAAATATTGTTGATGCTCGGTAAACACTTATAGAATGTTGTAACTTAGTAAATAATCAATATGCTTGGTAATAAATTAGATTCACAGATCTTAATGTGTTATCAGTGATTATCATTACTTTAACTTAATTGAAACCATAAAAGAAATATCATGAACAAATATGACACAAAGGTTTAACATGGAAACCCAATTTGGGAAAAGTCACCAACTGTAACTAGTTATTGTTTTCATTCTTTTGATGTGAGCCCTATTAGAAACCAACCCTGTTAAAGGATATAAAACACACTATTAAGTGTTACCCCATTAAAGTATTTAATCACCCTATTAGGATTTGCAATGTTAGAGGTCTTTAGACAATTTAATAGAACTATCATGTTGTTAGAGGATTTAAAAATATTTTTTAAGCCAACTGTATTAAGAGATTTAGGTCACTCGTATAATGATTAGAGAGTAACAATCACATGACTTGATTTAGATTCAACTAAATTAGAGATTATATTTTTTTTTCTAGCTTGTACATGATCCTTCCTAATGAATATATCCTTTCAAGTCGTCAAACACATCATTCTAACTTCCAAAATTGCTTCCTTAGAGAAATCTTCAAATCTTCAATAATGATTTTTTTCACACACGTTATCTCACAACTTGATGTTATACTTATATCCTTCTTATTGTCAAGTTAGCTAGAATAAAGCTTATAATAATTAACATTTCTCATCTTAGTTAGCTAGAATCAATAGATAAATTAATTAAGCTCAATATGCCAAAATAGGGAATTCCTTTGTTAGTGGATCCAACTTAGTAGACACTAACTCAAAAACAATTTTCTTGTGTTAACCAATAGAAGCTTTGTTAACACCGAAAACATGCAATGATCCTTTAGTAACTAAGTGAACTTGATGAGCACATATTCCTGCCAACCTTTTCTTCATTGACTGAGTGAGCTTAGTTAACACTCATCTTCTGTAGACTTTCCTTCGATGCTCGAGTGAACTTGGTAGACATTTTCTTCTAAACATGAATACTTGGTAGACATAGAAAAATGTCTTCACTATCTTAGTGAGCTCAATATGCACTGAATAATAATTGATATGTTATTTATGTAACATCAAAGACAAAACACAATTAATCAATTGTATCCAAAAGTCTCCCTCTTTCACATTGATGGCAACACAACATGTCATAATACAATGAAATTTTGAGAACAAGACTCCCTCTATTAGTGTGAACTCTTCAGCTTTCTCCCTATGTCCAAAAAATTATCTCTACAACAATCTTCTACCCAGTTCATTCTCCCTCTTTGACATCTTTCTATAGAACTTCTCCCTCTTTATAATAACAAAAAATTATGAGAGATATGCTAGTAAACTTCTCCCTTTTTGACAATGCATGCCAAAGAAAACAATTCTGATAATACTAATATACCTTAACTACTAATTCATTTGCAATATACCCTTGTCAATACTATATCAACTATTTGATCTTTGACTTTCTTTAGTTGATGTATTACTAAACTTCATTTAGTGAGCTTTAGATAGGAGAATCACCCATAGCTTACCTCTTTAATACAAAAATGCATCCTTATGCAATGGTTTGGTGAATATGTCTGCAATTTTCTCTTTTGTGTTTACGTATTCCAATCTGACTTCTTTATCCTACACCAATTCTCTTAAGAAGTGATATTTTATAGCAATGTGTTTTGTTTTGGTATGCATTATTGGGTTCTTTGATATATTGATTGCACTAGTGTTATCACAATATATGATTAGTAAGACTTTGATCTCTACTTTCATTCCTTCCAATAGTTGTTTGAACAAAACAATGTTAGAACAATTGACTACTACTACCACATATTTTTATTTTGTTGTGCATTGGGAGATACAATGTTGTTTCTTAGTTGTCCAAGACACTAGTCTTTTGCCAAGAAAGAATGCTCCACCACTAGTTCCCTTTCTATCACTAGGACTTCCTGCCAAATTAGCATCAATAAACACTTTTAAGTTCAAATTGTCTTCGAGTTTATACCATAAGTCATAGTCTTTAGTATCTTTTAGATACCTCATGATTGTTTTGGTTTCCATCATATGGTTTTCTTTGGGGTTAGTTGAGTATCTTGCCACCATATCAATTGCTAACACAATGTCAAGCTTTGTATGGACTACATACTATAATTTTCCAATCATTGATTTGTATGTGGTCTTATCTACTTCTTTGGAATCATCATTTTGGAAAGCTTGTGTCTAGTAGACATAGGGGTTCCAACTAGTCTTGAATTTTTCATTCCAAATTTCTTTAATATCTCCTTGATGTATTTGGATTGTGTGATGTAGATACCATTTTTCTTCTATTGAATCTATAATCCAACAAAGAATTTTATTTCTCCAAGCATAGATGTTTAAAATTCCTTGCTCATTTTTTCTAAAAATATTTTGTACAAGTGTTCATTTCCTATAAATAAAGATGCATCAAATAATATTTCTAACAACTCAATCTTTTTATCTAGTCCTTCTTTGATATGCATGCTACTATTATCATTTTTTCTTTGAAAACCAATCTATATCAAATAGTTATGTAGTCTTTCATACAAGGCCTTGGGAGCTTTCTTGAGACCATTTAGTGTTTTATGTAATTTGCACACCATGTCCCTTTTGTTAGGATCTACAAAACCTTATGATCCTTCAATGTAGACTTCCTCATCAAGAATTCCATTTAATAATGTAGATTTAAAATCCATTTGATATACTTTAAATCCTCGGTGAGTTGCATATGCAAGTAGAGTTCTAATACCTTCTAGTCTTGTAATAGGGGGAAAAAGTTTCAAAATAATCAATACCTTCTTCTTGAGAATAACCTTTACATACTAGTCTTTATTTGTTTCTAGACACTTTTCCATCTCCATTCAGCTTGTTTTTGAATACCAACTTAGTACAAATTATATTTTTGTCTTTGGGTCTAGGAACAAGAGTCCAACTTTTATTCTTCTCTACCTATTCTATCTCTTCATTAAATGCTTCAACCCAACTTTCCTTATCTAATGCATCTTTAATATTTCTTGGTTCAAAATTAGTAAGTAAACATGTACATTTCAATTTGCTTCATGTCATTATTCCATTATATTTGTCTCCAATGATCTAATTAGGAGCATGATGCCTTCTATCATATCTTGCTAAAATAGGTTCTTTGGATTTCATGTGAGTTCCATTATTTTCAATATGAACTTTAGTATTAAACTCAAGTTCCATTATCTATGACTTATGTCCTTCGGGATCATTTTACTCCTATATCATTAAAATGTCACATCTCTAGCTTCTAGCTATGACTTGGGTCCTTCAGAATGTGACTTAGTTTGTACTTCCTACAACTTGGTAACTGTTCAAGATTTTGGGGAAAAGGAGGTGAAGTCTCCTTTCTTTTAGATAGATTTGGTAGGGTATTAGGTTCATAGTAAATTAATTTTCTCTAATCCTTTGTCTCTTTGTTGCTTTCTTCTTCACTCTTTTATGCAAACTCACCAAATCTCACATGTGCACTTTCTATGATCTTATGAGTAGACAAATTCAAACATTTGTATGCTTTATTTCTATAGGAGTATCGTAGAAATATTCCTTCATCACCTTTTACATCAAATTTTCCTTTTCTAGATTCTTTCAAGATATAAAATTTTATGCCAAATACTTTTAAGTAACTTATATTAGGTTTGTAGCCATACCATGGTTCATAGGGAGTTTGGTTTGAGTATTTCTTCAACTAAACTTGGTTCAAATTATGAACTATAGTGCTAATAGCTTCCTTCCAATCTTTGATAGCATTTTTTTTCTATCATTAGTATCCTTGCATAGTCCATGATGGATATATTTCTTCTTTCAGCTATACCATTCTACTGAGGTGTACTAAGGGCTGATACTTGTCTTTGGATTCCTCTTCCAATGTAGAAATTATTGAATTTATTGGAGATGAATTCACCACCTCATTTTGATCTTAAACATTTCAATCTCTTTCCATTTTCTTTTTCTACTCTTTCCAGAGACCATTTGAATTTATCAAAAGCTTCTTGTTTTTCTTTTGGATACATCATAATTATCATTCTAGAATAATCATCAACAAAAAGAATGAAAAATTTTTCTCCATTGTAACTCTCTATTCCAATGGGTCCACATAAGTTAGTATGTACAATTTCCAAAGCTTCATCTGACTAATATTTTTTTCTTTTAAAACTATTCTTTTCCATTTTACCAACTTTGCAATTTTTGCATAAACCCACATTAGGTTTCTTCAAACAAGGAATACCTCTTACTCTTTTATGTTTTCTTATCTTGACCAAATTATCAAAGTTTACATGACATAGTCTCTTGTTCCATAATCAACTTTCTTCTACTTGAGAAATAAAACATGAGCATTCACCAAGATCAAGATAAATAGATTACCTTTTGTTTGCTTGCCTAAGCTAGCCAAATTTCCTTTATCATTCAGTAGGTTTGCTTTGCCATTCATGAATTCTACCTTGAATCCAATGGTGTTCAACTGTGCCACACTTAATAGATTATGCTTTAGTCTTTCAATCCAATAGGCGTTATCACAAATAAGTTCATTGGTTAATGAGATATGATCTTTTTCCTTTATGCAAAAAGTTTCATTCTTACCAAATCTTACACATCCTCCATCATAATGTTCAAAATGTTCAAAATTTTATTTATCTCTAGTCATATGGTGTGAACATCAACTACTATAATCCATGTATCATTTTTTCTAACATAACAGATAAGTGCCACCTTATCTCCTTCATTAGATTCATCTTTTACAACAATATACATAATATCATCTTCACTATCATTAGAACCTTTAGCCATAAAAAAAGTTTTCTTACCTTTGTCCTTATAGTACTTGTGACTTTTGAATTTCTTCTTTCCTTTATGATTGTATCTTTTCTTCTCATCCTTTCTTTCTCTATTTGGACACGTAGTAGCAATATGACCAATCCCTTCACAAGAAAAGTAAATTAAAGGGATTATACCTTTGTACTTTCCTCTGTGTTTTGAACATTTCTTTGCAAGTAGTGCTTCAAAAATTTCAAGATCAATGTCATAACTTTCTTCAATTTCTTCCTCACTTCTTGGTTGATTGTCTTTTGATTTCATTCTCTTTTCCTTAAGTGAGAGTTTGGCTTCAAATGAAGACTCAATATTTTTGGAAATAGGAACGTAGTTATCATAGTTGTCTAGTTCAAAAGCTATCAATCTTCCAACTAGAGCATCCAGAGTTAATTTTTTTATTTGGATCACATCTCATTTCTTGAATGGTAGACACTCTAATTGCATAGATAGGAAGAAGAGTTCTAAGTAGATTTCTTATAAGAGTTACCTCCTAAATGTCTCCTTTGGATGCTTTGATTGCACTTACACTAGCCTTGATTCTTTCCACATATTTTGCAATATTATCATTTTCTCTCATCTTCATTCAATCAAATTGTCATTTGAGACTTTCTTCTTTGGCTCTTCTTACATTTTCATCACCTCCATAGATATCTTTCAGTTTGGTCCACATTGCACGAGCAAATTTACAGTCTTTTACTTGATCAAATTTAGCATAATTGAGAGCAAGTACAATATCAATCATTATAATGTTATGGTTCTTCTTCTCTGCAATGTCTTCAACTAATAATGTTCTAGTGGGAGTTTTTTATTCAATATCAAGATACTTGCAGCCTAAACCATTGATAGTAGCTAGAAGTAACCTCATAAGTCCTTGCCATGCTACAAAATTGTCTATGTTTAGCTTTGGAATCTCTCTTTTGTAAGACATGCGGATCTTTAGCTTAGGTCTTTGAAACCTTCTTTGCAAGGACCAAAATCTTTGATACCAATTATTGGAAGTATAAAGGAGTAACTAAGAGGGGATGGGTAAATTAGTTAGTACAAAAATAAATCCAATATTCCTTTAGATGTCAGTATAAAAAAAACTCTAGATACTAAAATATTGTTGATGCTCAGTAAACACATATAGAATGCTATAACTTGGTAACTATTGAATATGCTCAGTAATAAGTTAGTTTTACATATCATAAGGTGTTACCAATGATTATCATTACTTTAACATAATTTCAACTGTAAAATAAATAGCATTAACACATATGACACCAAGATTTAATGTGGAAACCCAATTTGGAAAAAACCACCAATTGTAACTAGTAACTATTTTCACTCTTTTGAATTGAGCCCTACTAGGAGCCAATCCTATTATAGGTTATAAAACACACTATTAGGTGTGATCCTATTAAATGATTTAATCACCCTATTAGGAGTGGCCTTGTTAGAGGTATTTAGAAAATTCAATAGAATTGCCACCTTGTTAGAGGATTTAAATATAGCTACTAAGCCAAGTCTATTAAGAGATTTAGATCACCACTACAATGGTTAGAGAGTAACAATTAGATGACCTAATTTAGATGCAATTAAATTCCAAATTACAAATCTCTATTCTATCGTGTACATGATCCTTCTTGATCGAATATATCCTTTCAGCTCCTCAAACACATCTTTCTAACCTCCAAAATCACTTCCTTAGAGAAATGTTCAAATCTTCAATAATGATCTTTTTCCACACACATTATCTCAAAAATTGACCTTATACTTATATCCTTCTTATTGTAAATTTGGGTAGAATACAACTTAGAATAATTTATATTCATCATCTTATTCAGTTGGAATCAATAGATAAATTGATTAAGCTCAATATGCCAAAACAGGAAATTCTTTTGCTAGCCAACCTAGCTTAGTAGACACTAACTTAGAAACAATTTCCTTGTGTTAACCAATATAATCTTAGTTAATACTAAAAACTCAAAATGATCCTTTGTAACCAAGTGAACTTAGTTAACATTAATTCCATCCAATATTTCCTTCATTGATCAAGTGAGCTTGATTAACACTCATCTTCTATGGACTTTCCATCGATGCCCAAGTGAAATTAGTAGACATTGTCTTCTGAATAGGAATGCTTGTTAGACACAAAAAACTATCATCACTATCTAAGTGAGCTCAGTAATCACTAACTAATAATTGATATGAAATTTGTGTAACATCAAAGACAACATACAATTAATGAATTTTATCCAATAGTACTAAATAGAATCAAATCACTTGAAACTAATATCTTGATTGAAAACATATTTTCAAAATAGAAGAAGCCAACCAATCACCAAGGAAAAATATGGAGAACTTTGAAGATTCATCTAAAACATGATTATCAAACTATTATCCAAAAAATAGAACCTTGGGACATTTTCTTCAGAAATCATTAAGACTTATAATCATGAACTTTAATTCCAGACATACTACATAGAATGAGCCTTGATCTACACCATAAGAGAAATAAAAGTAGTAAAAGGATTACTATTTTATAACATGTATACTTGTGAAAATACTTGAATTACTAATAAGATATATTTTTTGAATCAAGTATGAAATTGAACTTGGCAATAAAAGAGTTCTTGATCATGTAGCCACCATCATACATAAATGTGTCAAAAATTCAAAAACAAGTTGCAAATTTAATGTACTCATTCATTTCTAGAGCTCATCACTCCAACTTCTAATGCTCACAACAAAAGGTTGCATATTGATTTTGGGTTCAACATTCAAGAATAAACTAAAAAATATTTCTTCTTGTTCATGATATGCTCATGAATATCCCCTTTTGTTGGAAAAGAAGATTACTGAAGTGTGGAGATGAGAAATATTGGTGAAAACTGTCATGGAACAATCATTATTTTGTTAGAGATATAAAACCTACTACTTTCTAGTGAGAGAATTTCTTACTTTGGTCAGATTTCTATCATTTGATTGATTGACAAAGATGGTTTAAAAAGAAAGGATAACAAGAGTACCTAGAGAAAGGTTGACTTATATGGTGTATTAAAGGAACACTAAGACCAAATAAGATATTTATGATATAGTGTATTATTTAACAAGTTAAGGTTCCAATGAAAGGACATTGAAGAAAAGACTAGAAGAAGAATATGTTACAAAATGTGTCTACCAATATTGACTAAGAAAATAGTTGAAGCCAAGTAATTTCAGTTCAAGCCAAGCAAAAAAGATAGTATGTTTCGAGAAAAGTGAAGAATAGTATGTGCTAAAAAAATTTAGTATAAAAGATATAACATATGTCGAACAACCTAGTGTTGATAGAGCATCAAAACTTAGTGGTTTCTGAGTGAAAACATAAAAAATTTAATTGAATATTTGTGAAATTTGAGCTAATGATGTTGATTTCTTGAAATGTGTGAAGTATGTTGAAGATAAGATAATGAATTGGTGCTACAATATTCAAGATAAATCATTTTGGGAAAAATTTAATAAGGATTATATGAGAAGTTTATATAGGTAATAGAACAAAAATGATGGAGGATTCAATGAATCTACCCTAAACCTAAGTTAAACCAATTTTGAGGATCAAGCAACAAGAAATCTAAATTTCTTATTTAAGTGAATACAAGGACAAAAGTTAAAGGTCAAAGTGTGAGCAAAAAAGAAAAGGAGTCTTAACATGTTGGCTTATATGGTGGCTAAAGGAATGGATTTGAAGCTGGCATGCTAAGAAAGAAGCCCTAAGGTGGTGAATGCTTGTATTGGAAATGATTGAAATGATCATAAGAGAAATTGTTGGAATAATATATGGAACTGGTAAAGAATGTCCTCAATCATTGTTTTGTCATTGATGTCAAACTTGCTACTTGCAGGGATGGCAATTTCTTTAATGATCCAAATACTATGAATTAGTTGATTGTCAAGGTGGAGGCAATCAATAAGATGTAACTAGAACACCTAGAGAAAGGTTGAACTTATGATGTTGTAACGAAGTACAAGGATCATCTAAGCCATTGATGAAAAAGTGTATTGCATGACATACTTAAAGATATAAAGAATGAGCACATTGAAACATATCGAAGATCTAAGGTTTTAGCTAAGTTTTTGTAAAGCTCAAACCAAGTTCAAGTTCCGAGCAAGTTCAAGTGTCGAGCAGAATCAAATGCCAAGCAAAAGAAAATGCCGAGCAGAATTAAGTGCCAAGTAGAATTAAGTGCCGAGCAAAACCAAGTGTCAAGTAGAATCAAGTGCCGAGCATAATTGAGTGTCGAGTAGGTATAGGTGCCAAGTAACACAGAGGTGCCAAACACCAGTAACTCAATAATGCCGAGTTGCTGCATTATTTAGGAAGTCGAAGATTCATCAGATCTAAGTTGACAAAGTTGTTATCTAGAAATCTGTGAATTAAAAAGAAGATAAGAATGATGAGTTGGTGGCACAGAACACCATGTAGAAAATTTTTAAGATATAACTGGCAAAGTTTCAAGAAGAGAACAAGATATGGGGTCGATACATTATATCCTACCTAATCCATTTTGAAACCCTAAAATTGGAGAGGGAGAATTGAGTGGCAAAGGCAAATCAGACTTCCATATAAGAAGACATAAGTTAATGAATAAATATAGTGGAATGGAGGGGATAGTGAGAAAAGGAGCCATGGTCAAGCATAAAAGCATGAAATACTAAAGAATGTGCTAAGGAGAAGATAACACAAAAACTCTATTTGGATAAACGACCACAAGGATGATTGCATTGGAAAGATGAGTAAGAAAACTCAATAAGACGAAGCTTGAAGGAGACAAGTAGTCAAAGCTGAAGTGATTGAAGCCAAGCATAAGGATTGAACTGAAAGAGTGATCTAAAATCTATGAAGTATGTTGTAAGTTATATCAGATCAAAAGACCATTATCATTACTTTCTAGCAATTGTAACAGTAAGATAAATCCTATGGACTTAGGTTGGTTTAACAGCCATTAGTTAAATCCTTTAATAGGGTGACATTCCAAGTGAATGTTCTAAAGACCTTCAACTAGGCCCATTCCTAACAGTTTGGTGAAATCCTCTAGTAGGGTCACATTTAACAGTGTGTTGTAAGCCTTTAACAGGGCAGGCTTTTAACAAGGCATCACTTTAGAAGAGTGATAATCAAGTAGCATGTTACTGGTGGTTGTTCCCAAATTGGGTTTCCACGTAAATCATTGTGTCATGTGTTGATCTTGAATGTTTTATCTTTGCATGTTGATTTACAATAATTTTCTTATATGACTGATCTAAGTTTGAAAAGATAAAAAGGGTATGGATTCATTAAAAAGTACTTAAAAGATATTAATAGGGCATTTGGACCTTGAATAACTGATTCACCCCCCCTCCCTTGGTTATTCTAAAGATTTCTAATAATTGGTATCAGAGCCTGACTGCTGATTCAGTTTAAAGGGACTACTAGCAGAAAAGATCAAAATGCCAAAGAGAGAAGTTCCCAAGCTCAACAAAGACAACTTTGTTGCATGGAAAAGTTTGATGAAGCTACATCTTGGATCTATAGGAGATTATGCCCAAAATTTAATTGTCACTAAACATGTAGATCCAACAGGTGCTCCTACTGCTAAAGACATGAAAAATAAGCAAGAACACAACCAGACAATGCTGGAAATTGCCTCTGCACTTAGCTATGCTGAATTTGATGATATCAAAGGATGTGACACTGCATTCAAAATGTGGAAAGCCCTATCAGACATCTATGGAGGAAATTAGAATGTACAAAGAGAAAAAAGAGAAAATCTCAAACGAAAATTTGATGACATGAAAATGGAAGAAAATGAGAATGTTGCTCGGTATGGTGCAAGAATAAAGGAAGTGGTAAGTGCAATAAGATGCTTGAATGGTCAGCTGGATGAAGATATTGTTAATAGTAAGTTCTGAAGAACCTTTCTCCCTATCTATTCTATTAGAGTATCAGCAATACAAGAGCTAAGATGTATACCCAGAAATAATCTAAGCTTTGAGGGTATAATAGGTAGACTCATTGCATTTGAGTTATCTAACTTTGACAGCTACAAACCTGAAAATGTTGAATCTACTTTTAAGGCCAAGTTATCACTGAAAGATGCCAAAAAGGTGAAATCAAGGAAAGGAAGAAAAATGAAGTATGTATCTAGTGACAGTAGCACTGATGAGGAAGATGTGGAACAATTGGAAGCATTGCTCACTAGAAGATTTCACAAGGGCAAAGGAAAATTCAAAGGTAAGATGCCTATCATTTGTTTCAATTGTAATGAAGTAGGTCATATTTCTACAAGATGTCCACAGAAAAAGGATTCCAAGGAAGGCAACAAATAAAAGAACAAAAGAGATGATGACAAGAGAGATTACAAAGAAAAAGGTAAGAAGTGTTATATTGTTGAAGAAAATTCTGATGACAATGATGATGAAGTTGTTTATGTAGCCATGAAGGACCAATCTGATGAAGAAGAAGCCATAGCATTGGTGACATGTATAAACAAGAATGATGGATGGATCATAGACAGTGGATGCTCACATCACATGACAGGAGACAAAAGTAAGTTTGTTAACTTTACTCAGTATGATGGAAATAGTGTTAGATTTGGTAATGATGCTCCATGTCAAATCAAAGGAAAAGGTTCCATTAAGATCATAGAACAAATTTCATGTGACAATGCATACTATGTTGAAGGATTAAACTACAATTTACTGAGTGTCTCACAATTCGGCAATATAGGTTGCAAAGTGGAATTTGAAAACAAAATTGCAAAAATCTATGACAATGATGGTAAACTGATAGGAAAAGGAGATCAAACAAAGAGTAATTTGTTTTACCTTGATATGGATGATGTTTCTTGTCTATTTACAAAATTTGATGATGAATGGTTATGGCATAAAAGATTATGTCATGTCAACTTTGACAATCTAGTCAAAATCAGTAAAATGAAGAAAGTCAGAGGTCTACCAAAATTGAAGAAGCCTGATAATATCATGTGTAAACAATGTCAGCTAGGAAAGATGACAAAGTCAAGTTTCAAAAGAAAAAACTATACATCTAAAGAGATACTTGAGTTAGTTCACACTGACTTATGTGGTCCAATGGAAATACAAAGCTATAGAGGAGATAAATACATAATTTTATTTGTTGATGACTATTCCAGGAGGATGATGAGATAAATAAATAATTTACATCAAATGAATTTGAGATATTCTATAATGACAAAGGAATCAAAAGACAAACATCAGCTCCTAGAACTCCCCCATAGAATGGAATTGCTGAAAGAAGAAACATATCTGTAATTGACTGTGCTAGAACATTAATGATGGAAAAGAATGTTTCTCTAAAATACTAGAGAGAAGCTGTAAGCGTAGCTATTCATACACTGAACCAAGTACAAGTCAAGAAAGGTACAAATAAAACACCTTTTGAATTATGGTATGGTTACTCACCAAATGTAAAACATTTCAAAGTGTTTGGTTGCAAATTATTTATCCTTAAAGATGTTAGAAATAGAAAATTTGATGCAAAAAGTGATGAAGGTATATTTCTTGGTTACTCCACTAGAAGTAAGGAATATAAGTGTTTGAATATTAACAATAACAAAATTGTGGAAAGTGCAAATGTAAATTTTGATGAGAAAATAGAAGTCCAAGCTGAAATATCAAAGAAAATGGAAGAATACAAAACCTTTGTATATTCTTATGAAGGAATGACTGCTGATGAGGATGATGTCAATCAAATTGAAAATCAACAACAAGTGTTAGTTTCAGTTGATTCACAACCAATGAATGTTGAGTTGCATTCAGAAGCCAAGTTATAGAATGAAGAAAATGCACAATATGATTTTGAAGACAAAATATGTGATGAAGAACAACCTGACAATGAAGTGCATAGTGATCCTAAATTCGAAAGATCAAACATGGAAATAAGGATAGAGCCAAGATTATCCAAATATGTAAAAAGACATCACCCTGCTGAACAAATAATTGGTGACAAAGATGCAAGACCATTGACAAGGAATAGACTAAGACATGAATCATGTCTGATTACCCAATTTGAACCCAAGACAGTACATGGCACATTACAAGATAATGATTGGTATAAAGCTATGGAAGAGGAAATTGATCAAATATGAAAAAATAAAACCTGGAGTTTGGTTCCTAGACCAACTGACAAGAATGTGATTGGCACCAAATGGATATTCAAAAACAAACTAGATGAGAATGGCGAGATTACCAAAAAAAAAGCCAGATTAGTATGCATGGGTTATGCTCAAGAAGAAGGAATAGACTATGGAGAAACATTCACTCCTGTTGCTAGAATGGAAGGAGTAAGAAATTTTCTTGCATATGCTGCCTACAAAGATTTTAAAGTCTATCAGATGGATGTAAAATTTGCCTTCTTAAATGGTATACTAGAAGAAGAAATCTACATTGAACAACCAGAAGGATTTGTTGATGAAAACAATAGGGATATGGTGTGTAAGTTACATAAATCACTTTATAGTTTGAAACAAGCACCTAGAGCATGGTATGAGAGACTTCACAAGTATCTTGTGCAAATTGAATTTGAAAGAACTAATGATAACAACAACATGTAAATCAAAGCTGAAAAAGGTAAAGACATTATTATATCTAAAATTTTTGTGGATGACATAGTATTTGGTGGTAAGGAAGTACTTTGCAAAGGCTTTGCTGACAAAATGAAACATGAATTTGAGATGTCTATGTTTGGAGAAATCAAATTTTTTGTTGGATTGCAAGTACATACTCTCAAACATGGAATATTTATTACACAATCAAAATACATCAAAGAAATTCTTAAAACATTTGGATTGGAGGAATCCAAACCAGTCAGCACACCAATGGCCATAGGAAATAAGCTATCCAAAAATGATGAGTCAGCTGAAGTCAATCAAACAATGTACAAATCCATGATTGGAAAACTACAATATGTTGTACATAGTAGACCAAACATAGAATTAGCAGTTGGAATAGTGGCTAGGTTCTTTGCTAATCCTAAAGAAAATCATCTCATAACAGTAAAAAGAATAAGGAGATATCTGAAACGGACTATGACTTTCATCTATACTACAAAAAGAATGGAAAATTTAAACTCAATGCATATACAGATGCAGACTAGGGAGGAAACATAGATGATAGAAAAAGCACAAGTGGAGGTGCATTATTTCTAGGCAAAAGGCTAGTTACCTAGACTAGCAAGAAACAAACATGTATATCTCAGTCCACTACAGAATCAGAATATGTGGCAGCTACGGTCAATTGTACAAACATTGTATGACTCACACATCTATTGAATGGAATGAAAGAAGAAGTAACAAAACTGGTGATATTGTATTGTGATAATACAAGTGCTATAAACATATCCAAAAATCCAGTGATGCATGCAAAAACCAAGCATATTGCAATCAAGTATCATTATGTCAGAGAATTGGTAGAAGACAAACAGGTGAAGTTGGAATACATTCACAGAAAGGAACAAACTGCAGATATCTTCACCAAACCATTGCCCAAGGATGCCTATGAATATCTTAGAAGCAAGTTGGGGGTTATAACCCTAAGTCAAGTAGTTTAAGGAAACAAGGAAGTTGCCTTGCATCAATAGGAATAAATCATTGAAAAATTAATAGGTTGATGCAAAGGATGACACCAGGAACAGAAACTCCAAATCAGTCACAAGCATGGTGATAGAGGGAGAAAAACAACAAGAAGCCAAAGCTTATATTTTGCATGATAAAGATACTACATCTTTGGCATTTATGTCAAAGAGGGAGAAATATGCAGAAAACTAATCAATGCAAAGAAAGATGGAGATATATGAGATTACTAGTGATAATACAACATGCTAACGTATGCAATCTTGGTGGTAACTGAATTGATTACTTGATCAGTTTGGTTTTCCATCAATGCCAAAGAGGGATATTGTTGGAAATGATTGAAATGATCATAAGAAAAATTGTTGGAATAATATATGGAACTGGTAAAGAATGTCCTCAATCATTATTTTGTCATTGATGTCAAACTTGCTACTTGCAGGGATGACAATTGCTTTAGTGATCCAAATACTATCAATTAGTTGATTGTCAAGGTGGAGGCAATCAATAAGATGTAACTAGAACACCTAGAGAAAGGTTGTAGTTATGATGTTGTAATGAAGTACAAGGATCAACTAAGCCATTGATGAAAAAGTGTATTGGATGACATACTAAAAGATACAAAGAATGAGCACACTGAAACATATCAAAGATCTAAGGTTTTAGCTAAGTCTTTTGTAAAGCTCAAACCAAGTTCAAGTGTCGAGCAAGTTCAAGTGCCGAGCAGAATCAAATGTCGAGCAAAACCAAATGCCGAGCAAAATCAAGTGCCAAGCATAATCAAGTGTTGAGCAAAACCAAGTGCCGAGTAGAATCAAGTGCCAAAAAAAACTGAGTGCCGAGTAGGTATAGGTTCCGAGTAACACAGAGGTGCCAAGCACCAGTAACTCAATAATGTCGAGTTGTTGCATTATTCAGGAAATCGAAGATTCGTCAAATCTAAGCTGAAAATGTTGTTATCTAGAAATCTATGAATTAAAAAGAAGATAAGAATGATGAGTTGGTGGCATAGAACACCATGTAGAACATTTTTAAGATACAATTGGAAAAGTTTCAAGAAGAGAACAAGATATAGGGTAGATACATTGTATCCTACCTAATCCATTTTGAAACCCTAAAATTGGAGAGGGAGAATTGAGTGGAAAAGGTCAATTAGACTTCTATATAAGAAGACATAAGTTAATGAAGAAATATAGCAGAATGGAGGGGATAGTGAGAGAAAGAGTTGTGGTCAAGCATAAAAGCATGAAATACTAAAGAATGTGCTAAGGAGAAGATAGCACAGAAACTCTGTTTGGATAAATGACCACAAGGATGATTGCATTGGCAAGATGAGTAAGAAGACTCAAGAAGACGAAGCTTGAAGGAGACAAGTAGTCAGAGCTGAAGTGATTGAAGCCAAGCATAAAGATTGAACTGAAAGAGTGATCTGAAATCTACAAAGTATGTTGTAAGTTATATCAAATCAAAAGACCATTATTGTTACTTTCTAGCAATTGTAACAGTAAGATAAATCCTATGGACTTAGGTTGGTTTAACATCCATTAGATAAATCCTTTAACAAGGTGACATTCCAAGTGAATGTTCTAAAGACCTTTAACCAGGCCCATTCCTAACAGTTTGGTGAAATCCTCTAATAGGGTCACATTTAACAGTGTGTTGTAAGCCTTTAACAGGGCAGACTTTTAATAGGGCATCACTTTAGAAGAGTGAGAATCAAGTAGCATGTTACTAGTGGTTTTTCGTAAATTGGGTTTCCACGTAAATCATTGTGTCATGTGTTGATCTTGAATGTTTTATCTTTGCATGTTGATTTACAGTAATTTTCTTATATGACTAATTTAAGTTTGAAAAGATGAAAAGGGTATGGATTCATTAAAAAGTACTTAAAAGATATTAATAGGGCATTTGGACCTTGAATAATTGATTCACCCCCCCCTCTCAGTTATTCTAAAGATTTCTAATAGCTTGAAGGGTGAACAAGCTATCAATGATGAAGGAGATTGAATGCAAAACATAATGGAGAACTAAATTAGAGATTTGAAATCTGAAAGTGAATTTTTTTTTTTTCATTATCAGATCAAGTCCTACTACTACTTTCTTGCAACTATATTACTCTAGATAAATCCTTTGGATTAAGGTTGACCTAATAGTCATAAGAAAATCCTTTAACATGGTGACATTCTAATAGAATTTTCTAAAGTTGACAAGGCTCACATCTAATAGGGTGAATGAAATCCTTTAATCAAGGTTGCATTTAACATTGTGTATTGTAACCTTTAACAGGGTTGGCTCCTCATAGGGTTCAATTAAGAAGAGTGAAACTAGGTAGCATTTTACTTGTGAATTTTCCCAAATTGGGTTTCCACGTTAAATCCTTTAGTCAAATTGTGTTAATATTATGTTAAATTATGTTTACATTTCTACCAAGTTAATATGACCTAGAATAGTAATATATTAAGAATTGAGACATTGGATGATCTAATCAATGCATGAACCTATATTTGTTAAGTACTAAAAAAATTATTTTTACATTTGGACCTTGGATAATTAATTCATCCCACTCCTCTCAATTATAATAAATATTTCAGTAATTGGTATCAAGGCTCTTGCTTTTTTAGAGGAAATAGTTAGGGACATAGCTAAACAAGGAAAATTTTTGTGCATGGAAAAATTTGATGAAACTTCATTTAATTGGACTTGGAGATTTTTCACAATCAACTATTACCAAAGAGTTTTTTGAAGTGACTAGAGTGCTTACTACCCAAAAACTTTGTTGCCAACTTTCAATTTCTCCTTATGAGTAGTGGCCATTGATAATTCATTGAGTTCCTATTCAAAATGGAATGTTTAAGTAGCCTTTAGCAAACTTCTTATCAAATTCAAAATCTCTCACATTGTATCTTTTCTACATCTCTTTTGCTTTACCTTTCCCTACCTTTCCATGCAGGTTTTGTGTTATTCCAATGCATTCAGGGTCTAAGTGATTTAGGTGTCGATGAGATGTATCTGCAGAGTATCCTGAATGAGAAGTAAGTCATTCTTATTTCTATATTTTCCATCTTGCTCCAGTATTATCATTCATATTCTAGACAATTGAGTTGGTTTTCCTCCTGGGCATAGTTCATCAAGCATATATCCAAGAATAATATAACAATGATGTTAACAAGCTGTATACATGATTACATAATTATATCATAATGGAAATATCTAGGGAAGTATAAGTCAAATCTAAGAAGGCATCAAATCAAGTTTCAAAGGTAAAATCCATTCCCATGAAGAAAAATGGACCTATAGATATCTAATTGAATAGTAATGGAAATGAATGTTTTCTATTCTATTTCCAAAGTTAGCTTGGCTGACACCCAATTCTCATGTCATTGTGCATAATTAGGAAAAGAATGATGTTAAAAGGGATTATTCTGAGCCCATAATGAATGATCCATGCTCAAGATCTCAACTCAACTTTTTGATCAAGACCAAAGAGAAATGTTGTGGAGTTTTCTTCCCTCTAGAAAATGTAGCTTTCAGAGAGTTTTTCTAGCCCTAGTTAATGTAAAAAGACACTTCTTCAATGGATTTGAAGATATAGTGCCAAGTGAATATAGTGTGTGAATATTCTTCAGGAATGCCAAATAGACATTTCTCTAAAAGTTAGACATGAAGGTGTGACCTCGATATAGAGAAAGTCAAGTGTTAACTACTTAGGGTAGAAAATGAAAAAAATGAAGTGCATGAGCTATTAAAAGATCATTCCTTGCACTATGATTCCCATTCAAAGAAAATTGGGGCTTACAAAAAATTTAACATGCACTTTCTCCTACATACATGCTAAGTTGTCAAACTAAGTCTTCAATTTAGATTTTGAAGGAAAAAAGGCATTTTTTTGCTAAACTAAAGTTCTTGTTTAGGTGAGTTCCTTTTAATGATAAGACTTTACTTTAAGTAAAGTAACAATGATTTCATGGTTATAAGTTTTTAGGTGCATAAAAATGGAAAGTTTAAATAGTTGTTAATGATGGAATTTAATGTAAATCCTTCCATTATGATTGTTGGCTAAACATAATTTTCTTTGTGTGGTGCCAACATTAATATTTCTACATCTATTTCGTTGAAATTGACTAAAATTTGTTTCCTCAAGTATTTTAAAATAACTATTTATCAAGAGCTATATTTTTTGTAATCATAGAAAATGGAAACCATAGCTATAGGATATGATAAGGTTATAGGTATGGAGAGTGAGTTAAAAGAATTAATGGATACATCACTCAATTTTAATGATATAGTTGATATTAACAAAAGACTTAACTCTTAGCCTATCCACCCAATTACATAGAAGTTGAAAGAGAGTGGATTGGTCCAAGCTACAGTGTTTTGTGTGGTTATATGAGCTCCACAGCTACTAAGAGACTACATAGAAAGATATGACCCAGAGATGAAGCAAATTCTTCTTCCTAAGTAGTCTATCCTCTTCTCAATCAACAAGGATTTAATGTAGTCTTCATTTGGTGTGCTCACAAATGAGGAATATTGGGACATTGACTTTGGCTTGCCTACATCAATGTTTAATGAGAAAAAGACCTTGAGGAGAGAGCATATGAATAAGACATGGTTTCAAAGTCCTCTTTCCAAGAAGAGAAAAATGTTGAAAATTCTCTCGAGGACCAATATGAAGAAGCAAATTTTTGATATCCTCACATTATTACTTAGATTAGAAGGAAAGTAATAAATTATAGAGTTCATTGAGCATAACTTCTTCCTGGTGTAGGTCATATGTGCTAAGGGTCTACAAATTGAGTGAGCCCAAATTATATGTAATGAGCTTGCCTTGTGGTTAAATTTGGCCAAGACATTCAAGAAAATTATACTTTTCTTCTTAATACAATCTATACTTTAGCTATACATCACCTATGGCCAAGTCTTCCAAGAATTGAAGACTATGATGAGAATACTAATGTGTATGAATTTTATGCACACATTTAGTTGCAAAGGAGCATTGAGGATTATGTAAAACTAAATGATGCCTTCACAATCAAACTATGTCAGGAATTACAAGGCTTCCCTAAAGGAAAATTTTCATCGAAGGAAATTTCAGCTATTAGCCAATTTGGATTCTCTTTCCTCCAATTTCTAAGATTCTCCTACTTGTGGATAGGTGCTTATGATGGATTCCCCAAAAGACCTCCAAGGTACCCAGAGGACAAGCTTGTTCTTGTCAAATTCTATCAAAAAAATCTTGAAGTGAACACCCTGTGTTCAAATCTAAAAAGGATAGCCCAAATTTCATTCCCCATAGTGGTTGGACCTTATTCCTCCACCTCTACATTTGATGCTTGGAATCTAGTGAAGAACAATGAAAGTATAGTCAATTTGATTGAATATGAGGTACCCAGGCTTTAGTATGACCTAGTGAACTTTGTGAGAGATCATTTGAAGCTAGAATTTTCCTATAGATATGTCCTAGAACTTGAAGTATACTGGAATATTGGTTTGATGATGATATGTTACATTCATGACTGAGCTTTTCATTGATGTCAACATAGCATGTTTGATGTTTTCTGTGGTTTATGACAAAAGAAAAATAAAAAAAATCAAGTTTTTATGGATGGCTAGCTGAGCATAATAACCACCCAAGGTTTTGGGAGATATTTCTAAGTATCTGGCATATGTAGTTAATTTGGAAGTAGAAAGGATAAGTCTAGAAGAAGTTATATAAGTTTTGGTGATGCATGTTTTGAGATAGAGTTTACAGAAGCATGTTTTTGGTAAAAAATTTATAGCTCTTAGCAGAGTTGATATTTTTAGGATCAAGATTGAGGAGACATGTTGACAATGACATTCTTAAGCTTGCTTGTTATAATATTGCATGTACAAAAAGTTAATCAAGTTGCAAGGTAGAAGATTTATGTTATTGCTAAATTTACCATGTTCTTAATGTGGTACTATAATAATTAATTGAGAAAGACCAACAACTGACTCAAGGAATTATTTTATGGAATCGATATAAAGGAAGGACATTTTCCTTTATCATGGAATGGACAAATGTAAATTGTGAATGTTCAATAAGTAGTAGAGAGTGTAGAATGTGAAGCTGAGTAGAGTGGTGTAGAAGTGAACAAAAATTCATTGCTGAGGTTTTGTTGAGTGATCTAAGGTTTGGTATTTGGATCCAACGTTTATGACCTAGTCTGAAAGGTCTGATAGTAATTGGTCCAGTTGATAGGACATAGGAGAGGATAGAGGAAAGAAGAAGATAATGGTTAATAACTTTTTTGAGCAGCGAGATTTTATCGTAGTTGAAATTGCATGTTTGGAAAGTGGGCTTAGCTCACATACATTCTACTACAACTCTTAACTTAACAGGGTTAGAATCTCCTAATAGGGATTCAAAGTCTCTTAATAGGGTCTTATTGTACTAAATGTTGTAATAGCACCCTAATAGGGTTCATCCTCTAACAAGGAATATTTATATTATTACATCATCTTGTGGGCATCATTCCCACCAAGATTCTCCCTCTAATCAAGGGTTTCCCTAGTCAAAATATCTAGTGTAGTTGTTAATGTGCATCTTTGTATGTTTGTTTTTAACTTTGGATGAATGGTTAAGTTTGTTTAACTAATATAAGCGTTTTAATTGTTGCATAATTGATTCACCCCGCCTTTTCCCCCTAGTAATCTTGGTGGACTACTCTATTTCTAACAATTGTTATTAGAGCATGATGTTCTTGAAGGATAAGCTTAACATCTTTACAACATTAGTGAGAAGAAAATATAGTCCTAAGTTAGATATTGGAAATTTTGACACAAAAGCTCTTCGTGAGTTATCCAAAGAAGACATCGAGATCAAGGAAGGTATTGATCTTGTTATAAAGAGAGAAAAAGAAGGTATAGAATTTTTTTATGTTGGATATGTAATGAGTTTGCTCATTATGAATCTACATTCTGTAAGAGATTGAGGAAAACTAGAAGGAGTTTGATTTCTCATGAAGATAAAGAATCCAAAGAAAATATGGAAAGATTCTTGAGTGATTGTGATAAGGATAATTTGGTTAAGAACAAGGAAGTAGTAGAAGAGATAGCTTTGATGACTATTTCTGATCCTAAGGCTAACCATGAAAATGTAGAAGGTATCATTAGTAAAGATTTGTAGAACGAGAATTAGATCAAAGAACAAAGATCTGATCCTAGAGTACAAGAAAGAGTTTAGTTGAAGACCCCTAAATAGAATGGCATTGTAGAGAGAAGAAACAAGTCATTTAAAGAAGTTGCAAGAGCTATGTGAGCAGAGAATGATGTATCCAAGACATTTTGGAGAGAAGATGTGAATACAACAGTCTACACTAAAAATAGTTAAATATTTTAGAATATTTGGAAGTAAGTGTTACATAAAGAGAGATGATGACATTGGTAACTTTGATGCTAGAAATGATGAAGGTATGTTTCTTGGTTATTCATTGAAAATCAAGGCATATGGATGTTATAATCAAAGAACAAAGACTATTATGGAAAGTGCAAATGTGAAATTGATGAAAAATTTAGAATCTAGGAAGGAATAGTTGATTATAAGTTAGATGATCATGTTGTTACTAAGCCAAGGAATGATGGGGTATTTGTCAAGACTAACAATGATTTGCAAAATAAAGGAGAGCCAAGACAAGAACAAAGATTAGAACCTTCAATAAAGCCAAGAGTTGAGATAACAACTCCTACTTCAAGAAAGAACATGATAAAAAATCACTCATCCAAAAAAATCATCGAGAGCAAAGACAAGGGTGTGATGAAAAGGAGCATAGTGAATGAAGAACTATGCTTGATATCTCAACTTGAGCCAAAGAATGGAAATGAAGCATGTAAACATGAATACTCAAAGAAATCTATAAAACATGAATTGGATCAGATAGTAAAGAATGAGACATGGGAATTTGTCCCTAGACCAGAAAATAAGAATGTGATAGGAACTAAATGGGTATTTAGGAACAAGATGAATGAGTAAGGAGAAGTTGTAAGAAACAAAGCAAGACTAGAATATAAAGGATACTCATAGTAAGAAGGAATATATTATGACAAGATGTGTACTCTAGTGGCTAGAATAGTAGCAATAAGACTATTCTTAGCCTATGTAGTAAAGAATAAATTCAAGGTATATTAGATGGATGTCAAGTCAACATTTTTGAATGGAGAACTTGAAGAAGAGATATAAATTGAGTAGCCTAAAGGATTTAATTTGATAGATGACAAGGAAATATTATGCAAACTAAGGAAATCATTATATGGATTGAAACAAGCACCCAAAACCTGGTATGTGAAGTTGGACTAGTATTTGACAAAGATTGGATATAGCAAAGGTATAGTAGGAAATAATCTGTATTTGAAAGAAATTGATGATGGTTTGTTGATTTTGGTAATATTTTTTGATGACATTACATTTGGAGGAAATGATGAATAAAGTAAGAAGTTTGTAGAAGAGATAAAGAAAGAACTTGAAATGAGTATGATAGGAGAGATGAAATATTTCCTAGGATTGCAGATTATATAGAATAAAGAATGAATCTATATTTCTTAGACTACATACTTGGAGGATTTACTAAAAAGGTTTTGTTTGGAAAAATGTAAACATGTTGGAACACCTATGGTAACTAGACACAAGTTATCTACAAAGGATGAGACACCTACTGTTGGGTAAATGAAGTATAGATATATGATTGAAGGATTGTAATATCTAACTCAAAAAAGGCTAGATTTAGCAAATGTAGTTGGAATTGTTGCAAGATTCCAAGATGATCCTAGAGAAGCACATTATGCAATAGTGAAAAGGATATTTAAATATCTAAGAGGAACTTTAGAATTTGGATTGTGGTATGATAAATCTAATGATTTTACTCTAAGTTCTTATTTTGATGTAGATTGGGAAGGCAATATGGATGATAGAAAGAGCACCAGTGGAGGATCTTTCTTTCTTGGAAGAAGATTGGTTTCTTGGTTAAGCAAGAGGCATGATTGTACATGTCAAAGTACAACATGGGCAGAGTATGTTGCAACATCAAATAATTGCAATCAAGCTATTTGGATGAAGCAGATGTTGAACAATATAAGAATAGAAATTAGTGATCTTATTTTTATATACTTTGTGACAACACAAGCACTGTAAATATGTCTAAGAATCTAGTTTTGCATTCAAGGACTAACCACATTTCTATTAGTTATCATATGTTCAAAAAAAAATGTTGTAGAAAAAGAAATTAGACTGGAGTATGTGAGCACAAAACTATAGATTGTAGATATATTCACTAAGCCTCTTCCCAAAGAGACGTTTGAGTATTTGTGAGGTATGCTTTGGGTTACATCTCTTCCTACATCAGAGTAGAAGATGCAACAATGGATTAGTCTAGGGTAACAAAGCACCATTGTTTGTCCAAACTAGATGATGATGCTTCCTATGTGGAGGAGTATCTGTGATGAATAGAGTCATCTAGGACTCTTGCTAATATTGTTGTGAATAGCATCTTTTGAGACTTGAACTAAAAAAGTATCAATTGTTGTAGAGTTCAATGCAAAGATATTGGTTGTACAAACCTTTGACATTGATGTTAATAGGGTAGGAGTTTAGCATGAAAAACATTATGCTAAATGGGGGATAATTATTATAGGGAAACATTATGCTAAGGAAAGATGTTTTGTAGTATACTAAGGAAAATGTTCAGCATAAGACCAATATGTGGAATAATAGTTTGGTATTGAGCACATTAAAGTATGTCAATGGGGGAGTATGATTGATGAAGAGGATTTTAGGATAAATAGTCTTTTGTTGGTATTCTTGGAAAATGATTATTTTTCATCTATGTTTCCATCAATGCTAAAGGCAAAGATTGTTGGAAGATTGGTTTAATGATGATATGTTACATTCATGACTGAGTTTTTTATTGATGTCAACAGAGCATGTTTGATGTTTTTTGTGCTATCTAAAAAAAGAACAATAGAAAGATGAAGTTGGTATGGATGGCTAGTTGAGCATAATAACTAGCTAAGGTTATGGGAGATACTTATAAGTATTTGGCATATGCAGTTAACATTAAAAGCAAAATGGATAAGTCTAGAATAAGTTATGTAAGTTTGACTGATGTCTGTTTTGAGATAGAATTTACAGAGGCGTGTTCTAGTAAACTTGTTATATCTCTTAGTAGATTTAATATCTTGAGGATCAAGATTGAGCACATGGAGAAGAAATGTTGAGGATGGCATGGCTAAGCTTGCTAATCATTGTATTGTTTGTATGAAAAGTTATTGAAATTGTAAGGTGAAAGATTTGTGTTATTGCTAAGTGTAACATGTTCTTAATGTAGTCCTATAATAATTAATTAAGAAGGAATAACAACCAAGTCAAGGAATAATTTTATGAACTTGATATAGAGAAAGGAAATTATGAATGTGAAGTTAAATAGAGCCATCTGAAAGTGAAGCAAACTCCATTGTCGAGGCTTTGTTGAGTGATCTAAGGTTTGGTATTTGGATCCATGGTTCATGACCTGGTCTACAAGGTCTGACAATAATTGGTTTGGTTGATCAGATAGAGGAAATGATAGAGAAAAGAAGAAGATAATAGTAAATTACTTGTTTGAGTAGTGAGCTCTTCTTGTACTTTAAATTTCATGTTTGGGTAGTGGGTCCATCTTGCATAAATTCTACCACAACTCCTAATAGGGTTAGCACAACTCCTAATAAGGTTGGAGTCTCCTAACAGGGATTCAAGGTCTCCTAATAGGGTATCATTGTACTAAATGTTGTAATAGACTCCTAATAGGGTCCATCCTATAAGAAGGAATATTTATATTAGTACATCATCTTGTGAGCATCATTCCCACTAGGGTTTCCCTAGTCAACATATATGGTGTAGTTGTATATGTACATCTTTGTATGTTGTTGTTTACTTTTGTTGAATGGTTAAGTTTTCTTAAGAAAGATACATGTTTTAATTGTTGGATAACTAATTCACACCCCCCCCCCCCCCCCTCCCCCACTACACTATCTCAGTTATCTTGATGGATTATTATTTCTAATAGAATACACCTATAGATATGTCCTAGATATTGAAGTTTACTAGGTGAGATGTCTTAAAGAGTATCAAACCTAGGAGAAGTTTTGGCCCTGATTAAACATTGATGAAACTAAATTATATAATGATTCTATTGATGTTTCTAATCTTGTTGATGATGTATCCTATATGCATCCCTCATCCTATGAGAAAATTAAAATCACTCCTAATGTGTCTACCTTACTTGGAAGTCCTTTCATTAACAACATGAAGGTCCTGATGCCTGAAATTATCAAGAGGATAAAAAAATTTGTGGAGTGGACTTTAGAAACGAAGAAAGGAACAAGCTCTATTTCTGGAGTATCTTAAACTACAATGACCACCACAATGGATACTTCTTCAATATCTATAGGCCCAACCTAGTCTATAGGCTAAGGTGGAGACCAACCTCTAGATAAGGGTGTCCCAATCACTTCTACATATGGAGGTGTGTCTCTCACAAATATGGGAAAAGCTAGGGAGAAGGAAGGAGAAAAGGAAAAAGAGAATGAGAAAGAGAAAAAGTTAGTTGCTAAGCCCTCCTCCCCTATCCAAGTCATCAACCCAGATGATGACACTAACCCCATGGATGGAAAGACACATCACAACAAGGGGACAAATTTTCCCTCTTAGTAACAAAATTCATTTCCTTCCACATTGCTTCTTAGAGCAAGGAAACTCCTCTAGTGGTAAGGAATCTCTTTGGTTCTTCCACCCTTTAATCTAGAATCAATATCCTCTAAACCTAGTCTTGGTTGGAGGAAACCATTGATCAAAAGAAGTGAAGATGTGAAGAAGTCACCTTATCAAAAGAACTTATTATGTAGGAATATTCTTCTTCTCCACCATCAAAGAAGACAAAGAAGAAAAATTCCATAGCAACATTGGCTACTGGTTCCACAATTGGCCATATGCTAATGGAGATATCGAAACCTCAAAAGGAAGGAAACTTTAATTAGCTTACTACCAATGACTTCCAAATTAGAATGGTGGATCTTGGTATCCCTATTCATGACTCCATGGTAAATATATGGAAATCAACTAATGAAAAAATTAAGCATAGACTAGAAGAGTTGAGAGTAGAGAAAGATGTCCTCAAGGCCTCAAATGAAGAATTGATGGAGTATCTTAGATCTGTACTTGAGATTACTTCGACAAGATAATTTGTCCCAAATGTAGATAAATTTTTAGCATGAAAGGAAATTCTGTCAAATTGGCCAAGCACGAGTAGATCAAATGAAGGCACAAGGTGGCTCATTAATTGAGAGTTTGAGAAGTCTACTATTGGATGCAAACAAGTTGAGCGAGATAATTTCAATCCATCAAAATACCATGCAAAATGCAAGAAATAGATTGATAGAGAAAATGACCCTGTTGAAAGAGGTCATTAACATAAAGCCCAATGTTGTCATCTCTTATGAGATCCTCGAAATAGGGAAGCCATTATTTTATCGAAAACAATCTTTGGAGTTCATAGTGGAAAGTTTTGTAAGGTCCATGAATGAGCTTAAAGATATGCATGACTTAGTGCAAAAGGTCATAAAAAAATTATTTGAATATATACAAGTGTTACATTTACAGTTGTATGTGTTCGCCAATGGAAGACTAGTAGATATTGAGAGGATGAAGTTAGATTTCCTATCATTTGTTGATGAAGTTGTTGATCCACTTAATATTTGAATGTCAAAGATCTAAGAGCTTTCTTCGACTAACTCAATCTTAAGGGGAGCCATAGAGAAGTTCCAAAAAAAAGTCACTAGAGTGGATGACTTATAGAAATTCATTACTACTAGATGATTCAAACTAACAATATCATCATCCCAAGTGTTTAGGAGCTAGACAAAGTAATGGATGCAATGAAAGCTTATAGAGTTAAGGCAGTTACTCCTAAGAAAGCATGATGCTCTACCATTCTTCTAGAGATCTATCATTCTATCTCTTCTCTCATTTGGTAGCCATTTATGGCATTTTCTTAGTTAGCTTAGTCTCTATAATGGATAATGATTCAATCACATCCTATTTTTAGTTTATTCTATTTATAGTTGCTCTACATTGTAATCATCAATGTGACTAGACATTTTGAAGAGGCTAGCATATGTAGCTTTTTTAGGAGTTAATAAGATCAAAAAAATTATTTGTGGGAAAACCATGTAGCTAGGAATACTATGAGTGACTCCGAGTCTACTTTTAATTATGATGTTCATCTAGTTCTTTATAGTATTTGGAATTAATTTCTTATTAATGAAAAGTGGATGAGTACAAATAAACTTTGTTTTATTTCTTTCTTTCAGTGGATTGTAAGCTTTACTCTCTTCAGCATAAGTAATATTTTGTTCTCTATGTTATAAATTGTAGTTCACATGCATTTTTGTTAATTACAAAGAGGACCAAAATTTAATTAATGGGGAACCTGAAAAGGAGACAATCAGGGTATTGTCAATTGTCAATCAACTTAGTAATACAGGAATTGTCCACTTTATCATTCCTTCTAGTCTCTTGTTATTGTAGCTAGTCTTGCATGTTTCCATCTTTGCATTTAAGTTATAATAGATTGTATTTTGTAATTTTTCATATGTTTGAAATTTCCTCGATTGCTTAAAGTGTTGACCAATTTGGTTGTTATCCTCTTCTACTCTCTAGTTAAGTGCACACCCTCAAAACATAAAATAATATTCATTCCAAATCTTGTATCTAAAAGGGAGTTGTCCCTTTCAATTTAGGGGTCTTTTCTAAATCACTACACTGACCCATTCTATTGCTAATTATTTATGTTTTTTATTAGCCATTAAACATCCTATGAGTTAGGGTATAAACTATAACATTAAGGAAGATAAACTATTAACCAAAAAACCAAAAGAAAAGAAAGAACATAATTAGACAATGTTGGAGATCACGTCTTCCATAAGCTATTTAGAGTTCAAAAACATCAAAGGATGTAACACTAATAAGAAAATGTGGAATACTCTACATAAGATCTATGGATGAGATAAGAATTTGCTAAGAGCCAAAGTTGAAAGTCTAAGAGAAAATTTTGATGAGATGAAAATGGAAGAAGGTGAGACTACAATTATGTATTGTGGAAAAATTAAAGAATTTGTAAATAGAATCAGAGGATCAAATGGAAAGATTAAAGATGAGACTATGATCAACAAAGTTTTGACAAGGGTAAAAGCACAAACCTGTGTCACCCTTTGTGATATCTTTCACTGTTTCGGCTGGAAGCCTTTCGGCCGTAATGGCTCTGACCGAACATACATGGTAGTTTTGCACGCCTACATGGCTTGTACCATTCTAGGAAAAACCCATTCGATCAAAACAATTACGGCCGAAACCCCGGGCCGGTATAAAAACTGCCACAAACCTCTAGTGGCTATCATTGTTACTGTTGTGGTTCCTAGATTTTTGGAGAGCGAGTCAAGGGTTTCGACCATAATTGGTTAGTGGTTTTTACCTCCCCATTTTTAAATGTATTTTTTGATTAATAGATGTTAATTGTACTTAAAATAGTTGTTTTTGACCTATTTTGTGAGTGAAATGCTTAAAATTGTTTATTTTTTAATATGTTTAAATTATTTAAATTATTTTAGATTATTTTAGAATGGTATTTAAATTAATTTGTTAACAAAAATGTAGTTAAACATGAGATAAAAATGTAGAAAAACATTAAGTTAAAATATAGAAAAATATTAGGAAAAACATTAGGTTAAAATATAGAAAAACATTAGTTAAAAGTGTAGAAAAACATTAGGTTAAAATATAGAAAAACATTAGGTTAAAATATAGAAAAAAATTAGGTTAAAATGTCAACAAAATTAGTTTAAAAATATAGAAAAACATGAGGTAAACATGTAGAAAAATATTAGTAAAAAATGTAGCAAACCTTTAGGGGACATTATTCAGTTTCTAACATAACCTGATGGATCTAGAGGTGACACAATAATATCTTATGGTCAAATTAATTTTGACATTAAATACACCTTATAAAATAACCCTATATTAACTACAATCATAACCCATACCACATTCTAACCATAACATAGGCCCTCTACTAACCGAATGAACCACACTTAGATATTGATGATGTTCATTTTAACAACTAGTTATTGTTAGGTAATAATGTGTCTTACATTACCAAACAACATATTAAGATCAGTTAAATGATATGTTTTTAGGTATGTTATCCATGCATCTATGTCTTAAGGGGACAGAGGAGTTTTAATAGGTCATACTATTTTTTATAGGTTCTAATAAGTCTTAATATGTATTATTAGGATATAATAGGTCTTATTAGGTAATGATGATTCTTACAATACCAAATGACACATAATGACCTCATGATATATTTCTAGGTATTTTTATCCATATATATGTTAAGGGGACCTAGGGAATCGTACTAGGTTATTACATCTGTTATAGGTTGTAATAGGTATTCATATGTTTGCTAGCACATAATAGGTATTGTCAAGTAATAATGAGTCTTACATTACCAAACAACATGTTAAGATCACTTATGTAAACTATGTTTTTCAATACGTTATCCATACATGTGTATCTTAAGGGGAAATAGGAGTCGTAATAGGTCATACTATTTTTTATAGGTTCTAATAAATTTTAATATGTATTATTAGGATATAATAGGTCTTATTAGGTAATGATGATTTTTACATTACCAAATGACACATAACGACCTCTTATGATACATTTCTAGGTATTTTTATCCATATATATGTTAAGGGGACCTAAGGACTCCTACTAGGTCATTACGTTTGTTATAGGTTGTAATAGGTATACATATGTTTACTAGCACATAATAGACTGACCTTACTATCAACCTTAACAAAACTATATCCCATTTACTTTATTAACATTCTTATCTCTAATTCAAACTACTAAATTAAGTCATGAGTTCTAAATTGTAAACTAACATTTACTAACTAAACTCATTTACTTATCTAGTTACAAATTTTTCTATCCCTATGTCCTAACTCTCATCTACACTCCCCATAATCATCAAAGCATTTACATCAAAATCTAGATTTTAGTCAAGAATTATATTTTTTTATTGCATGTATGTACATGTGTACACTTAGTTATCATTTAATAAAGAAATTTTATTTTATTTTTATTGCATATACATGCACATGTATGAATATTTATTTTTCACATTTGCATGAGCACATTACAATGTACATTAGATATGGTCTCTAAGATAATTTGTTTTAAAATACATATGTATGTTACATGATTGAATTTAGCAGCATACATTTAATGTTCTGTATTTATATGTACATGTGTTTCAAATTAAATTTTAATTTTAATTATTTTAATTTAAATACACTTGTATGTTTATATTTGTATATATATGCATGTGCAGATCTCTAGATATTTATCACTCTTGTAGCTTCACATTCATATCCTCATATTTATTTTCATATATACATTATGGCATCCAGTTCTGGGGATCGTGCTCCTGCATCCTTAGGGGATGCCAGTGTTCATGGTGGGGGTTAGAGTGTTGAGTCTGGTACATCATGTAGATCGACCTGCTCCACTCATGATAGGTAGCAGTTATTTAGAGATATAGTTGTGAGATTATCTCGTGCTATGCAGGTTTTGGATACCTCACTTTCCTCTTCTACCACCCTCCCTAATAGGGAGAAGGTCACAACGATGCAAGAGGAGTTATTTCGTATGATTCAAAAAGTTCAATCATACAACCCTTTTGATGATATGAGCATTGAGACATTTTATTCTTCTTTATCTCACAATGTCATTGGCACTGTGAAGTACACACAGATTGACACTAAGGTTTCGACCGGCATGGTGAAATCCATGTTTCCATCTTATGTAGATCATTGTAGAGTCAGAAGCTACTCTGTGATGAAGTGTACTAATCCACTCATCACACCATTGATGTATCATCATTGGTTGGCTACTCATCATAGATGGCCACAGAAGGATGAGTTCCCCCTATATTTCTGCAAACAATTGTTTGCAGAATTTCATTTACACTATGATGTTGACTATACAGATTATCCAGGGCATGTTGGGTAGGGTTATGGGAGACTTTTTGATAGAGTTAGACCTGCGGACACTCCTGTGCCCGTTAACAAATGGGCAATGATGGGTCCAAAATTTTTGGTTATGCCAAGAGGTCCACCGATGGCTACTGCAGGTGAGAGTGTTCCTGATGACACAATTAGTACACAACTTTTTTCGAGCATCGTCACCATTGCCACGCCGTTACATGAGATTTCTTCTGATCGATGTAGTTGATATATGCTACAATCTCAAGGTACCACTCCCACAGCTGCATCATCTAGCACACCTGTTGATGATGATTATGGAGTTGTAGACATACCTTCTCCTGTAGACATTTTTGTAGTCTTAGAGGTGGATGCATTGCATCGTTTGGCATCATATTTAGCATCTGATCTTTTAGATGCATATCAAGAATTATCTACACTCTTAGGGATTCCACTTCATGACATGAGCTCTCAGATTAGACATATTTTGTCACGTACAATAGTCACAGAGGATTCACAGAGGCAGGAGGACATTCCTCCACCTTCTACTACTCCTACTGCTATACAGGCCCAGGCTATAGCACCAACCCCAGCTACTCAGGACCCTACAATAGCCTCCCTACTCAGGATCTTAGTGGCACCATACAACTTGGTCTATTTACTTTCATGGTTTCAGATCAAGGCTGCACTATTGACTTGGATGCTGATACTATTTTTTCGTTACATGATTCAGATATTAGTCAGATCGGCAAAGCATTACATAATGCTATGGTAAATATCTCTATATGTTTAGATTTATTTTAATTATAGTAAATAATATGTCTATATGTTTAAATTAATGTATATGTGTGTGTTTGTGTATGTGTTATAGGGTTTGAGTGATTGTATGTTACGTTTTGCTGATCTGCAGACACCAACAAATCCTACACGTCGTGAGTCCTAGGTATGTTACAATATATATATATATGTGTGTGTGTGTGTGTGTGTGTGTGTGTGTGTGTGTGTGTGTGTGTGTGTGTCTATACACACACACACATATATAGACACACACACACAAACACACACACACACACACACACACACACACACACACACACACACATATATATATATAATTTATATACATGTAGATCTTGATATAATTTGTCTGTACATATAATTAAATGGTTTAAGTTATCATTTGACATAGGGTTCAGATGCAATTGATAGACCCTTTTGGGGACAAGGGCCAGGATCAGGAGGGGGGATGTAGCTGATTAGATCATATGTGGCCTTTTATTTTCTTAAACACATGTTATGTCTAGATACATATTTATATGGATAGTTTGATGTTTTATATGTTATTTCCATATGCATACATTTTATATCTTATAAGATAATAGTCCATATTTTCCGCATTATTTGGTAAAGCTTGAACTGCAAAAATATCTCCTACACGTATATAAAAAGATAAATATAAATTACTTTTAAAAAAAATATACATGTATATTAATTTATATATATATATATGTATATATGCACACAAACTTGCCATAACTAAATCAGAAATATGCTCATAATCAGTTTAATATATAGGATCATGAATGTCAATGTCAATGTCAACATATTCAAAAGGAGGCTTTCTAACTATCTCCTTCAAATCCCGATGTGAAACATATCCGTTCCCAATATTTTCACATGCACTCACTACATTGTCCTTAATGCAGTCATCACAAAAACATGTTTTCTCTCTTACTTTAATTAACTAGAGGTTTATGGTTTCCTGTAGTCATCACTTGATGTAAACTTCTAATTCCAAGAATCGTTTGACAATTGTAAGGATTAGATCGATCTATATCTGTTACAAATACAAAAAAAATAATTGTCATATTTCAAAATAAATATTTAATTAAAAACTCAACTTGATTTGAAAAATACATTAAAAATAAATATAACTTAGTTCACCTTTCACCTCCCAAAAGTAATGCTTATTGTATTCAGTATCTTGAGTAGCAAAATGAACTTTGCACCATTCAACAATTTGATTTGCGCTCTCTATCCTATTCCCTGTATGTACATACAATATGCATGTATATATAAAATTTAAAATATATGCTATTAGAGTATTAAACATGTACATTTTTAAAATGCATATATTTACCTGCAAGTTCATGTTGTTGAAGTGCATGTTTTATACATGCTCCTGCTCCATCATGCTCCCCTTTTCCGTGTCCACTTTCAAAGAAATTCCATAAAAACCTAACATTGGTTCTAGCATGTTGCATTGCTAACAAATTAAATGTTTTTGCAGATTTGAATTGTCCTGTGAACATGAAACATGATAAGTATCTACAATTATCCATTTACATATATCAAATAGAAATAGACATGTCCAAATAAATATAAGTTAAAATAAAGTTAAATAAATGTGTAACTATTTTGTGTATACTAACCTGCACATCCATCAGACCAAATCCAGTGCTCTGAAACATTTATTCCACGATTTCTGAGATCTTCAGAGAACATTGCAAAACAATGAGCCACATAACTCCTGTCATGAACTCTATCATCACTAATATAGAAATGAACCTCTTTGATGATGATGTGTTCATTTTCATCCAATCTTTCTATCTGATCCACCTCAAATTGTGCATGTCTATAGGTCACTTGCACAAATATTGCAACTTGTTCAGAATGATAATATTGGCTTTGGAGCTCTGTATGAGGTGCAAATGTATAATTTTCAGAAAAATCTACAACTGAAATTATACAATGAGGTGGAAAAAAATTTTTGGAATCATGAAACTATTTAGCTTGCCATCGTGCACCATGACAATGTTGGATATGTGGATATATCAATGGACGAAACTTGGCCATGAACTCGTCATAATGCAATTCACTCTCCTTCAATACAATTTTTTTGGATTCATCCCCTCTATTATTTTGGTATGTCTCATATTCATATCTCATCCATGAAACTAGTGTGGATTCATTAATATTCTCAACTTGCATAATTTTAGAAAATTTGTGTAAATTTGCACAATCTTCAAACTGATTTTTGATGCATTGCACTTTGAATTCATCTGAATCTTCTAATTTATCACATAATATGGACCTCACAAATTGTGTTGTACTACTCGGGATGACCAAATTAGGATCAAGTATTTCCATAACTTTTTTAAATGATTGCAAGTGTAGACCAAATTCAACATGATTTCTACAACAACAAGTTTCTCACATCTTAGTTATGTTTACAAAGGAAGGACATAAACTCTTAAACATTCTCTGACATATTTTGACGTTTGAAAATTCTTGTTTGAATGCTTCAAAAAGTTCACTTTGAGTTAGTATCACGCCTGTTGGAAGAAACACGAGAATGTGTGGTCCAAAATTCAATAACTTGTCTTTTTACTTCTTCAGAAATCTTGTCTTTTCGAGGAACTCTACAAATATTCACCCAGTTATTCTCAATGTTATCATCTAGCATATTTCTCCTCTTGATGTATCTCTGGATAGTTTTTCTAGATATATGTAGTACATCAAAAATTGCATGTACCTATTTTCTATGTGTTAATTTTCTACTAGATATAGTAGTCATCAATGCTCTGCGTGCATTACTCAAATCACCTCCTTGAGTTGTGTTGTCAATTTTGTTATAAGCATTTTGAAAATTTTCAACTATTGTTTTATTAATATTATGGGCATGGCTTTTCCTGTTATCAACACCCAACAACTCTAAAATAGGTCTCATATCTTTTCTCCTAAATAACTTGACAAATAATTGTGCTTGTCCAAATATACTTTTATCCTTGAAATATTCATCCCACATGTTCTGACAATTCTTTCTCATAGTGTTATCATTTATCATATCTTTAGATGGAATTTGGTTAAAAAGTAGTTCTTCATCCAAATCCATCAAATTTTTTATGCTTTCTAATTTGTCTCTATCAATAGAACTGCCAATTTCTTTCTCTTCATTACTTTCATTTTCTTCATGAATCTCATCATGTTCAGAAATTTTAGTAGGTTGGTTTTGAGCATGTTTTTTATGGCCTTTCATTTTGTCATCTCTTTTTCTATCATATTTCCTTGATCTTTTCCCTTTACTACCCATTGAATATTTCAATCTATAGAAAAAAAATAAATAAATTTAGATTTCACTAAATATCAACTAATGGTTCAATATATAATACATAAAAATAAAAATAATTAGAAGAGAAAAAAAGCACCTTCAAAATATTCGATCCTTTGCAATATTGATTAGATCTGTAGAACAATTGTTGAAAATTGCTTCAAAATTAATTGTTTTTTGAAAATCTTCTTCCAATTTTCGCTGTCCCTGTATATTTATTTATTTTTTTAAAAGGAAAAACAATATTTTTTATATCAAATAGTCACATTAACTGCTAGCAGTTTATTCTTCCGACAGGTGTTTCGTCCGAAATTGTTTCGGTCGTAACTGTTCCGGCCGAAATAGTTACGGCCGAAATAGTCTATGTGGCAGCCTATGTGGCAGCAAAACAAGCAAAAATTAGAACTTCTATAAACATCTCACTTTCAAAGCCAATTTGACCTACTAAATTGAAGTATTTTTTAAAACTAAAAATATACTTTTGTAGTTCTCTGAGTCACAATTATGATTGTATAATTTTTTTAAAGGTTTGATTATGAATAATTTGTTATAATTTAAAAATATTACAAGTAGGTATCTTAAGATTCAGGAAGATGTCTATTGAAAAATAAGAAAAAAATAGTAAATCATGTTAAAAAATTAATTTTTTTTTTATGGTGCACTAGAGGAGAGAGTCTTCTTCAAGAATATGTAATTTGTTTTAAAAAATATGTAGATTTGATGGAAAAAGTTTGACGAGAGAAAAAAATTGTCTATTTCTGATAACTTGACTTTGACCAATTATAACTTCAAAAATATCAACTGAATTTCAATTTTTATTATTCGGTCCACCAAGTATACTTGTTAACTCTAACATATTCCAAAATCAAACCAAAATATGAACATTTGCATATATTTGTTTGACAGAAAAAAAACTCTATATTTTTAGTATTTTTAAAAAATTCAAAAATACACTTTAAAAATTCAAAAATAAATAAAATTATCACTCAATTTTTTTAAAAAAATTATAGACATAAACTTCATCCAATTTTACACATTTCATTAGTTTACATCATCTTCAAATTCTAAGCACAAATGCCACTTTTTTTTGTTAAAGTTGAAGACTTTAAATTCTGATATCACTTCTCCTTTATAAAAGGTGACACAAGTTTGTGCTTTTACCCACAACCCTACTACCTATCTATGCTATTAGAGTGTCTTCTATACAAGAACTTAGATGTACTTCTGGTAGTAATATGACCCTTGAAGGATTGGTTTGTAGACTTACTACTCAAGAACATTCAAATTTTGACAATTTCAAATGTTAGAATATTGATTATGCTTTCAAACATAAACTAACACTTAAAGAGACTAATGTTAAGTAGAAGAAAAAAGCCAAACATGTTGTTAGTGATAGTGAGATAAATGATGAAGATATATATGAACTTGAAATAATATTAGCTAGGAAATTTCACAGAGGCAAAGAAAAATACAAAGGTAATTTTCCTTTCATATGTTTCAATTGTAATTAAGGTTGTTGTATTGCTGAAATCTATCTTGAGAAGAAAGATAATAGACATGAAGACAAACTAAGAGGAAGAAAAGATGAGAGAAACAAAGGATATAAAGACAAAGGAAAGAAAGCTTGCTACATTGCTGAAGAAGAATCTAGTGAGCAATAAGATCATCATGATTATGAAGTTGTCTATGTTACTATGAAAGATTAATCTAATGAAGATGAGGTAACTACATTGGTATCTTATCTAACCAAAGGAGACAAATGGACCATTAATAGTGGACATTCTCACCATATGACTAGAGACAAAATTAAGTTTATATCCCTTGAACATTGTAATAAAATAATGTTAGATTTGAAAATGATGCACCCTATCTAATCAAAGGTCAAGGATAATAAGATTGACAAAAAAGATCATGTGTGAAAATGCTTAATATGTATAAGGTTATGTTATGTAAATTTTGACAACTTGGTCAGTATCAGTAAGATGAAGATACTCACAAGTTTTACCAAACTAAAGAAACCTAATAATGTGATTTACAAACAAAGTCAACTAGGAAAGATGACAAAATATACGTTTAAGAGTAAGATTTATACCTCAAACGAAATTCTAGAATTAATTCATACTAATTTATGTGGCCCAATTAATGTGAAAAGTTACAAAGGTGATAAGTACTTCATCTTATTTGTTGATTATTGTAGGATGATGATAGTAATGTTTTTGAGAGAAAATTTTGATATTTTTCAAATATTTAAGTCTTATCTAGAAATTTTTCAAAAAGAAATAGGTAAAAGCTCTAAATGTTCGAGATCTAACATAAGTGTAGAATTAACATCAAATGTGTTCAACAATTTCTACAATGATAGTGGAATCAAAAGACAAAATTTTGCACCTAGGACCCCTCCACAAAATGGGATAGTTGAAAGAAGAAGCAAATCTATGATAGACTATGCTAGGACACTCATGATGGAGAAGCACTATTCTTTGAAATACTAGAGAGAGGCTATAAGTGCAGTTGTCTATATCTTGAACAAAGTTTAAGTCAAGAAAGGTACAAATTTCACACCTTTTGAAGTATGGTATGGACGCACCCAATGTCAAACATTTTAAGGTATTTGGAGGAGAGTTTTATATTCTAAAGGACAACAAAAAAGGTGAACTATATGTAAAAAGTGATGAAGGTATATTCCTACAATATTCTACAAGAAGTGAACCTTATAAGTGTTTAAATACTAACATTAGAAAAGTTGTGAAAAGTGAAAATGTGAAAGTTGATAAATATATAGAGGTGCATGAAGAAGAAAAAAAGAAGGAACCTGAGGATTACAAAAAAATTATGTATTATTATGAAGGCATGTATATTGATGAAATAAAGAATACACATGCTAATTAACAAGAATTACTAACTATTGAGCTATAGACAATAGATGTTCAATCAAATTCAAGAACTAAGTGACATTTAGAAGCCAAGGTAAATTTTGATGCCAAGATCAATTTACAAGAAAGGAATGTCAAGTTACTTGACAAAGAAGTGCACAATGAACCTATATTGAACTTAATGAAAATTATTGAAGAAAGAAGAACAAAGATAAGATTATCAAAATATGTTAGAAGTCATCATATTTATGAATAAATAATTGGAGATAAAGAGGATGGACCAATGATAAGGAATAGGTTAAGAAATTAAACATGCTTGCTAAGTATACATGAACCAAAAACAATAAAGGATGCATTAGATAATGTATATTGGATTCTACCCATGAATAAAGAAACTGATTAGATTGAGAAGAACAAAACCTGGACACTAGTACCTAGACCAAAGAAAAAGAATGCTATTGGAACCAAGTGGGTGTATAGAAACAAGTTAGTTGAGAATGGTGAAGTAATAAGGAATAATGAAAGATTAGTCTGCAAAGGATATGCCAAATAAGAGAGAATTGACTATGGAGAGACGTTTTCCCTACTTGCAAGATTAGAATGATTAAGTACTCTACTTGCTTAAAATTCTTATG
The DNA here is from genome assembly GCA_028749045.1 of Cupressus sempervirens. Lineage (NCBI taxonomy): Eukaryota > Viridiplantae > Streptophyta > Pinopsida > Cupressales > Cupressaceae > Cupressus > Cupressus sempervirens. The sequence goes on from CM053790.1 coordinate 557,315,266, forward strand.
AAGGATTCAAATTTTATCAAATGGATGTAAAGTTAGCGTTTCTAAATGGTATATGGAAGAGGACATTTACATTGAACAACCTAAAGGATTTGTTGATCCAAAGTGTAAGAACATGGTATATAGATTACAAAAAGCTTTATATCATTCAAATTAGGCCCCTAGAGCATGATATGATAGATTGTACAATTATCTTGTGAAGGTTGGTTTTGAGAAGACTGATGAAAACACTAGAATATGTACTTGAAGATAGAAGGAGGTGAAGGAATTTTGCTAGCTGAAATATTTTTTGATGATATCATATTTGGAGGAAAAAAAGCATTATGTAAGACATTTGGAAATGAAATGGTGGTAGAATTTGATATGTCTATGTTTGAAGAGATAAATTTCTTTGTTCATTTACAAGTATAGCAAATGACATATAGTATTCATATTACCGAATCAAAGAATGTAAGGGAAATCCTGAAAACTTTTGGAATAGAAGATTCAAAGCTAGTTAGCTCTCCTATGGTGACTAGAGACAAAGTATCCAAAAATTAGAATTCTAATGAGGTAAATCAAACATTATACATGTCTATGATTAGGAAATTAAAATGTGTAGTTCATAGCAAACTTGATAGTGCTCTAGTTGTTGGGATTATTGTAAGGTTTTTTACAAATCTTAAGGAGAATCACTTGATGAATGTTAAATAGATTATGTGATACCTAAGAGGGACAAAAGTCAATGGTCTATATTAAAAGAAGAATCATAAGTTTGAATTGAGAACCTATTGTTGGATAATGTTGTCCTTGATGTCACACAAATGTCATATCAGTCATTAGTCTCAAGTTCATCGAGCTCAAACAGTTTGCAATGCAATTTACAGTGCTAACCGAGCTCACTTGATCATTGAAAGAAATGTGGAAGATAGTGTTAACCGAGCTAACTCGATCAATGAAGGAAATGTGAAAAGCTAGTGTTAACTGAGATTCACTCAGTCTCCAAAGGTTAGTTTCCACCGAGCTCACCCGATCATCAAATGAATTATGGAAAAGATAGTGTTAACTGAGCTTCACTCAGTCATCAAATGAATTATAGAAAAGTCAGTGTTAACTGAGCTTCACTCAGTCTCCAAAGGTTAGTTTCCACCAAGCTCACTCGGTCATCAAATGAATTATGGAAAAGTTAGTGTTAACCGAGCTTCACTCAGTCTCAAAAGATTAGTTTCCACTGAGGTCACTTGGTTATCTCAGGAAACTCAATAATTACCGAGTTCTCCCAGAGATTGATGGTTTGTCATGAAGTTCGCTGTATCAACCAAGCTCAGTTAGTTAACATGGGAATTATTCTTTGAACAAGGTTCACTGTGCAGGGTCGGCCAATATAGGGATTTTCTAATTAATTACTTTTAGCTGACTCTTGTAATTGTTTGTTTTAGTCAGTGATTTGAGCTGACTAAGATAATATGAAAGGTATATATGGTCATTCAAGTTATGAATTAAAGGGTGTGATTATGAAAAAAGTTATGAATGCGAATTATAGTATGAAGAGGCGAATGTTGAGAAAATTTTGATGAAGGATCATATGTGTTAAAGGAGTTGCAAAGTTGTATTTGATCAATAAGGATCTAGTCAAGCATAACAGAGATATGCAATCAGAAAAGATAAGTTGCACATTATATTAGGTCATTTCATTGTTGCTTTCTAACCATTATAATAGTGTATTCAAAATCTCTTAATAGAGTTGGTTTAACAACCATTCAATAAATCCTCTAACAAGGTGATAGTTCAGTTGAATTGTTCTAAGGACCTCTAGCAAGGCCACTCCTAACAAGGTAATTAAATCCTTTAACAGGGTCACACCTAACAGTGTGTTTTTGTAACCTTTAACAAGGTTGGCTCCTAACAGGGCTCACTTCAGAAGAGTGAAAAAGTTACATTGATGGTTTTTCCCATAATGGGTTTCCACGTTAAATCTGGTGTCTCTTGTGTTCTTAATTGCTAAATTACTTTGTGCATGATATCATATCAGTTCTTAATATTTATCACTTGCTGCATTATCAAGTTTCAATATTTTATTAATCAGATCAAGGGTATATTCAAACATCTTAGAGATTGTGGAAAGTTTTTGTAGTAACTAATTCACCCCGTCCCCCTCTCAGTTACTCTATTCTCATTTCTAACAATTGGTATCCAAGCTTTTGGTGCTTACAAGAAAAGATTTCAAGGATCTAAGCCTAAGATCAAGATGTCCTAGAAAAGAGAAATTCAAACACTCAATAAAGATAACTTCTCCACATGGCAAGGATTGATGAGACTTCATCTGGCTACTATTGGTGATACTGAACTAAAATACCTTAAAGAAAAATATGAAGAACCTCCTGGCACATTGTATGTCAATGACATTGCTGAAAAGAAGACTCACAACAATATGATGATAGACATAGCATCCACTCTCAGTTATGAAGAATTTTATGACATTAAGGATTGCACAACTTCCTTTGAGATGTGGAACAGGCTAAAAGAGATCTATGGAGGAGATGATAATGTAGGAAGAGAAAAAGCAGAAAGTCTCAGAGGACAATTTGATCAAATGAGGATGAAAGAGGATGAAAACATTGCAAAGTATGTTGAAAGAGTTAAAGCATGTGTGAGTGCAATCAGAGAATCTAGAGGTGATATCAAAGGAGAAATAGTTATAAGAAAAGTTCTCAGAACCTTGCTTCATGTTTATGCAATCAGAGTTTCTAATCTTCAGGAAAGAAGGTGTGAAGCAAATCATTAGATAAATCTTGAGGCCATAGTTGGAAGACTAATTGCATTTGAACTAGATAACTTTGATAACTATGTTTTAGCCTCCAAAAACATTGAATCATCATTTCAAGCCAAGCTCTCACTCAAAGGGAAAAACAAAAAGCAGAAGGAATCTCAGTCAGAAAGTGAAGATGAATCAAGCCAAAGTTTAGATAGTGATCTCGAACTGATTGAAGCTCTACTAGCAAGAAAATACTCGAGGCAGAGGAAAATACAAAGGTAAAGTTCCTCTAATCTGTTTTTCTTGTGAAGAAATTGGTCATATTGCAGCAAGGTGTCCAAACAAGCAAAACCATGATGAAAAGAAATGGAATGGCAAGAAAGACTTCAAAACATCCAAGAACAAAGGTAAGAAATCATGCTTCATGGCTGAAAATTCTAAAGATTCTGATAATAGTGAGGATGAAATTGTTTATATTGTTGTTAAAGATGATTCTGATAGTGATGAGGAAGATAAAATGGCACTTATTTCTCATATAAGTAAGAATGATACATGGATTATAGACAGTGGTTGCTCACATCATATGACTGGTGATAAAACTAAGTTTGATTAGTTTGAAGACTGTGATGGTGGCAGTGTAAGGTTTGGTAATAATGAACCTTGTTTCATAAAAGGAAGATGAAGAATCTGTCAAACCAAAGAACTTGTATGTAATAAAGCCTATTGGGTTGAAGGTCTTAAACATAATTTGCTAAGTGTGGCATAGTTACTCAATACTGGATTCAAGGTGGAATTCATACATGGAAAGGCAAGATTGTTGAATGAGCAAGGAAAGCTGATAGGATCTGGCATCCAAACTAAAGGTAACTTTTTCTATCTAGAACTTGGTGAATGCTCATGTTTTATTGCTCAAATTGAAGAAAGTTGGTTATGGCATAAAAGGTTGTGTCATGTCAATTTTGATAACCTAGTAAAAATAAGCAAATTCAAGAAAGTAAGAGGCATTCCTAACATTAAGAAACCTGAGGTTGGACTATGCAAGAATTGTCAGATTGGTAAAATGGGAAAGACTAGTTTTAAAAATAAAAACTATCAGTCTGAAGATATATTGGAAATTGTCCATACTGATTTATGTGAACCCATTGGAATAGAAAGCTATACTAGAGAAAAGTTTTTCATTCTTTTTGTTGATGACTACTCAAGAATGATGGCTGTCATGTATCTAAGGAATAAATCAGAAGCATTTGAGAAATTCAAATGGTATTTAGCAAGAGTAGGAAAAGAAATAGGAAAAAGACTAAAATGCTTAAGGTCAAATAGAGGTGGTGAATTCATCTCACATGAATTCAACAACTTCTGCATTGAAAAAGGTATTAAAAGACAGGTCTCAACACTAGGAACTCCTGAACAAAATGGAATAGCTGAAAGAAGAAACAGATCCATCATGGATTGTGCAAGAAACCTAATGATAGAAAAGAAGGTTTCTATCAAATACTGGAAGGAAGCCATCAGCACTGTAGTTCATACCTTAAATTGAGTACAGTTAAAGAAGGACTCATTCAAAACTCCCTATGAATTATGGTATGGCTACAAATCCAATGTGAGTTATCTAAAAGTATTTGGAAGAAAATGTTATATTTTGAAAGAATCTAGAAAAGGAAAATTTGATGTAAAAGGTGATGAAGGAATATTTTTAGGATATTCTTGCAAAAGAAAAGCATACAGATGTTTAAATCTATCCACTCACAAAGTTATAGAAAGTGCACATGTGAAAGTTGATGAGTTTGCAGAAAAATTTGAAAAAGAAAACAAAAAGGTACCTGAAGATTACAGAAGATTTGTTTACATTGAACCAGATACTATACCAAGCATACTGTTCACTCAAGAATCCTCAACTCCTGAGTCATTAGTAACCGAGTTGCAAAAAGTTCAAATCGAGCCACAGTAACATTCAGACACTACCGAGCAAGTATCTATCGAGTCTGACACACTTGAGCCAATTCTTACCAAACCAGAATAACCTAAACATGAAATTGAAGAACAAGGAGATAGCAATGAAACTCATTCAAGAGGCAAAGAACCTATATTAGCTAAATATGTCAGAAGACATCATGCACCAGATCAGATCATTGGAGAAAAGTTTGAAGGAACTTTGACAAGAAGAAAACTAAAAAATGCTTGTTTACTTGCTGATTTTGAACCTAGAAGCATTAAAGATGCATTAACAAATGATAGTTGGATTGAGGAAATGAACGAGGAAATAGAACAGATAGAGAAGAACAAGACATGGAATCTAGTACCCAGGCCTAAAAATAAGAATGTAATTGGAACAAAGTGGGTATTTAGAAACAAGTTGACTGAAGATGGTAAAGTATCCAGAAACAAACCCAGATTGGTATTCAAAGGATACTCTCAAGAAGAAGGCATAGATTATGGAGAAACCTTTTCTCTTGTTGCAAGATTGGAAGGAGTCAAAACCTTACTTGCATATTCTGCTCACAAAGGATTCAGAGCTTATCAGATGGATGTCAAGTCATCATTCCTTAATGGAATACTGGATGAAGAGGTTTACATTAAACAACCTGAAGGCTTTGTTGATCTAGATAAAAAGGACATGGTCTGCAAATTACACAAGGCACTGTATGGTTTGAAACAATCCCCTAGAGCATGGTATGAAAGATTGCATAACTATCTTATTCAGATTGGTTTTCAAAGAACTAATGATAATAGTAGCTTGTATATAAAGGAAGGACCAGATAATAAGATCATCTTGGTAGAAATATTTGTAGATGATACTATTTTCACAGGGCATGATGATCTTTGCAAAGAATTTTTAGAACAAATGAACAAGGAATTTGAAATATCTATATTTGGTGAAATAAAATTCTTTGTTGGTCTTCAAATTCAACAAAATAAGAATGGCATCTACATCACTCAATCAAAATACATCAAGGAGATATTGAAAAAGTTTGGTATGGAGGACTGTAAACCTATTGGAACTCCTATGTGTACTGGATTGAAACTTACCAAAGATGATGAATCCAAAGAGGTAGATCAAACAATGTATAGATCTATGATTCGAAAATTGCAATATGTAGTTCATACCAGGCTAGATATTGCCCTTGCAGTTGGTATTGTTGAAAGATTTTTAGCAAATCCAAGAGAAACTCATCTGATGGCAATCAAAAGAATAATGAGATATTTGAAAGGAACTGAAGATTATGGCTTATGGTACAAATTTGGAGGTAATTTGGATTTGAAAGTGTTTACTGATGCTGATTGGGCAGAAAACCTTGATGATAGAAAAAGAACAAGTGGAGGAGCATTCTTTCTTGGAAAAAGATTAGTTTCCTAGACTAGCAGAAAGAAAAATTGTACATCCCAATCTACAAAAGAGGTAGAGTATGTTGCTGCAGCAGTAAACTATTCAAATATTGTTTGGTTTAAGCAGTTATTGCAAGGAATAAAGATGGAAATCAAAGAACCAATTGTCATGTTCTATGACAATACTAGTCTAATCAACATATCTAAGAATCTAGTGATGCATTCCAAGACCAAGCATATTGCAATAAAATATCATTTTGTCAGAGAATTGGTGCAAGACAAGGAGATTAGATTGGAATATGTCCATACAAAAGAACAAATTGCTAACATATTCACAAAGCCTTTACCTAAGGATGCATTTTTGTATCTCAGAGGTAAGTTAGGGGTCATTCCTCTATCTAAAGTTCACTAAAAATAAGTTTCAGTGATGCATCAACGCATACAGGATTGAAGATCTATCTGTTGATGCAGTTTAATCAGAAATCATTGCATATGAAATAGTACTAAAGGTACATTATAATTCACTTAACTTTTCTTGTCTTTGGCATGTGTTGTCAAAGAGGGAGAGATTTTACAATCATATCCTTTTGAAACTTCTAAAATTTTTGAAGATTTGAAAAGTTTGCCCTGAAGTCCCTTAACAGAGGGAGACTATTGAAAGAGGGAGAAGTCTGTTATATTGTTGAACTTGTTTTCAAAATTTCATTTTTGTTATGACATGTTGTGTTGCCATCAATGCCAAAGAGGGAGATTGTTGGATAATGTTGTCCTTGATTTCACACAAATGTCATATTAGTCATTAGTCTCAAGTTCACCAAGCTCAGATAGTTTGCAATGCAATTTAGAGTGCCAACCGAGCTCACTCGATCATCGAAGGAAATGTGGAAGAAAGTGTTAACCGAGCTAACTTGGTCAACAAAGGAAATATGAAAAGCCAGTGTTAACTGAGATTCACTCGGTCTCCAAAGGTTAGTTTCCACCGAGCTCACCTGGTCATCAAATGAATTATGGAAAATATAGTGTTAACCAAGCTTCACTCGGTCTCCAAAGGTTAGTTTCCATCGAGCTCACTCGGTCATCAAATGAATTATGGAAAAGCGAGTGTTAACTGAGCTTCACTCAGTCTCCAAAGGTTAGTTTACACCAACCTCACTCGGTCATCAAATGAATTATGGAAAAGTCAGTGTTAACCGAGCTTCACTCAGTCTCCAAAGGTTAGTTTCCACCAAGCTCACTCGGTTATCTTAGGAAACTCAGTAATTACCGAGTTCTCCCTGAAGATTGATGGTTTTTCATGAACTTCGCTGTATCAATCAAGCTCAATCGGTTAACACGGGAATTATTTTTTGAACAGAGTTCACCATGCAAGGTTGGCTAGTATAGGGATTTGCTAATTAATTACTTTTACTCGACTGTTGTAATTGTTTGTTTTAGTCAGTGATTTGAGCTGACTAAGATAATCTGAAAGGTATATATGGTCATTCAAGTTATGAATTAAAGGGTGTGATTATGAAAAAAGTTATGAATGTGAATTACAGTATGAAGAGGTGAATGTTGAGAAAAGTTTGATGAAGGATCAGATGTGTTAAAGGAGCTACAAAGTTGTATTTGATCAATAAGGATCCAGTCAAGCATAACAGAGATCTGCAATTAGCAAAGATAAGTTGCACATTATATCAGGTCATTTCATTGTTGCTTTCTAACCATTGCAACAGTTTATTCAAAATCTCTTAATAGAGTTGGTTTAATAGCCATTCAATAAATCCTCTAACATGGTGACAGTTCAGTTGAATTGTTCTAAAGACCTCTAGCAAGGGCACTCCTAACAGGGTGATTAAATCCTTTAACAGGGTCACACCTAACAGTGTGTTTTTGTAACCTTTAACAGGGGTGGCTCCTAACAGAGCTCACTTCAGAAGAGTGAAAAAGTTACATTGGTGGTTTTTCCCATATTGGGTTTCCACATTAAATCTGGTGTCTCTTGTGTTCTTAATTGCTAAATTACTTTGTGCATGATATCATATCAGTTCTTAATATTTATCACTTGTTGCATTATCAAGTTTCAATATTTTATTAATCAAATCAAGGGTATATTCAGACATCTCAGGGACTATGGAAAGTTTTTGTAGTAACTAATTCACCCCCTCCCCCTCTTAAATACTCTATTCTCATTTACAACACCTATATATATGTTGATTGGGAAGGAAACATTGGTGACAAAAAAAGTTCAAGTGGTGGCACATTTTTCTTAGAAAAAATACTAGTAAGAAACAAAATTGTATTTCACAATCTACTATTGAAGTTGAATATGTGGATGTCGTAGTGAATTTTAAAATGTGGTATAGATTAAATAGTTACTCAAATAACTAAAGGAGGAAATAGCTAAACCAATTGTAATCTAGTGTTACAATACAAGTGTTATAAATATATCTAAGAATCCTATGATGTACACAAAGACAGAGCACATTGTAATCATATCTAATTATCTCAAAGAATTTGTTAAAGAAAAAGAAGTGAGGGTGGAATATGTAAATACAAAGGAGCAAGTGGCTGATATATTCACAAATTCTTTACCTAAAGATGCACAAGAATATCTAGGATTTAAGCTAGGGGTGATACCCCTATCAGAAGCTACTTAAGAAGAAAGAGTAGTTACCTATAGTAACTGAGTTAAAAGTCATATCTTAAAACTTGATGCAGTGGATCTGACTTTAGGTACTAACTAACGGAAAGAAGGAGCAAGGAAAAAAAAGAATTATAGTTACAAGCAAGTTGATAAAGGGATAATTTTATTAAGGAAATCTAAATAGCACATATAAACATAAATGGATAACGTGTCTTTGGAAATATTGTTAAAGAGGGAGAACTTAATATTATGATGAGGGTGAGATTACTAAAACATAAAATATGTTAGGGAGAGTTACAGAGTTGAAATATTCAAAGGGGAAAAGAGGCACATAGGGAGAGTTGATTAGAAATTGGAGCAAGTGTTTATACTAATAGTGGTAGAGTTTTCAACAAAAAAGCTATTAATTTTCTTTTTTGGTATTATTGTTGGTATTGATTTTTAGTCAATTTCAAAGAAGGAGATTGCTGAAAAGGAAGATTTATGAAGTGTCGAGATGAGAAATATTGGTGAAACCTATCATGGAACAATCATTATTTTGTCAATGGTGTCAAACCTTCTACTTGTAGGTGAAACAATTTCTTACTTTGGTAAAAATGCTATCATTTGATTGATTGATGAAGAAGATTTTTTTTTAAAAATGATAACAAGAGTACCTAGAGAAAGGTTGAGTTATATAGTGTATAAAAGGAGCACTAAGACCAAATAAGACATTGATGATATAGTGTATTTTTTATCAACTTAAGAATATAATGAAAGGATATTAAAGAAAAGAATAGAAGAAGAATATATTACAAAATGTGTCTCCTGAGCTTGACCAAGAAAATAGTCAAAGTTGAGCAATTTTAGTTCAAGTTGAGCAAAAAAGATAGCATGTGTCGATAAAAGTGAAGAATAACATGTTGGAATGTTCAAAATGGAAAGAGTACTTATGAGATGGGGGTCGAGGGTAGTTATAAGTATCACACTTTAACCTTTTCTAATAATTTAAATAAAATAACTAAAAATAAGATGCATGCATGTAAACTTAAAGCAAACACATGCACACAACACACATAACACCAGATTTGGTAATCGAAAAATCCTCCAGGAATAAGAAGGTAAAACTGGGGTGGGGATGATACCCACAAAAATCACTGCAACAATAATTGTTTGACCACTTCTAATGGTCTGCCCTATGAAAGGCCTACCCTATTGAAGGCTTTACACTTTGTTAGTAGTGACCTGGTTAGAGGATTTACAAACAATTTACATGAAGTCTCACCCTATTAAAGGATTTAGTCATATCTCCAAAAGATCTACAAAATAGCTATTAAGCTAGCCTATCAACATAGGGTTTTCACTATCTAATACAATGGCTATAGAGTATTAGAAATTTGTGACCTGATTGCTTACAATCTTCAATTTTTGATTTTAGGCACTTGATCTACTCCTTCTAATCTTGATCCTCTAAGATCTAATATCTAATTGTGTCCCTTTTCCCTTGTACTATTCTAATCAACTAGATATGTAAATATTTCTTTGTTCCTCTACGTCTTTCTCACTTTCACACTAAATTTCACTATAGTCTTCCCATGCATTATTCTCTTCCACCCATGAAATGGGGTTTTTGAACTCCTTTAAAAGATTTTGAAGACTTTGGGTTAGGTATGGATTTATGATCAATATTGAATCTTAAGTTCCTACTCATTCCTTGCATTGTTCTCATTGGTTGCATGCCTTCTCCATTTTTCTAATTAGTTGCATGTTGATTGCATAAAAAATGTAAAATATTTGTTCTTATCCTTTTTCTCCTTCAAAATATTTCTATGTTTTCTCTAAAAATAGTTTACATTTGAGTTTGTGAGGGCACAAACTCATATGTTGATTCTGTTTTACTCGATACATATTGGACTACTAGTGCTTGGCACACATACTATCTCGGTTTCCTTGACACCTATTACATTCTATCTTGCTTGACACATGTACAATTCTAGCTCACTTGGCATATGAAGCATTCTAACTTTCTTGGCATCGACTGTGACTCAACACCTATATATTACTTAGTACTTATATAATGCTCGACACTTAAAGTCACTCGAAACCTAATGGAAATTTGACTCAGCACACATTGTGGCTCGACATTGATAGTGTACTTGACATCAATGTAAAAAGTGGTTAATTGTGTTGACACTCAAATTTAAAAAGCATCTAAGACCAACAATCTCCCCCTTTGACATGAGTGTCAAAAACACTTAAATAATCATTATCATCTATCCTTATGAGTGACCTATAAAATCTATTCTGCATATGTACAAAAAATTCAAAATTTGTTCAAAATACCGTATGACTCCCCCTAAGATGATTGTATCTTGACATTCTTGCAACCAAAATTTTGCGTTGAATTTTCTTGATACACCTTTTGCCTTTGCCCTATATCTGTAATCTATACCTGTGTTTTTTTTCATTCATATTTCCCCTAAAAGATTATTTATCCCCATGAAAGAATGTAATAAAAATTTAGTATTCTACCCCTTAGATATATCTTCCTTACTATTATTTCTTCCCCTATATTCCTCATTATCTCCACCTTTTTTAAACTCATGTCAAAGGGTTCTAAGGAGTAATACCATACTTAGCCAAAAAATTACTATTTACCTCCATTATTATTTTCAAAGCTACATCCCAATTCTCCAAAGCAATGTAAAGTGAGTTGTGCTAGATGGTAGTCTTTGTAGTAGGGTGTACAAGTTCATCAAGTGTAGAAAGATTAGGATCTTTCTTTAGAGCTTATTCTACATATACTTGCTCCTTGTGGATGACTTCTAAATGTGGGGTGATAGAGGATTTAATTTGCATCAATTTAGCCTTTATATTGGCTTCCTTAGCTATTAGTACAACTAACTCCCTTTAAGTGTGAAGCAATTGTGCAAAACACTTCTCACTTTGAGCTAGATCGTTTGGTAGTTGCATGCTAGGAATCTTCAAATTTCTTTCCAAGCTCATTATTCTCTAACTTGTTTCTTGTGTAAAATTGGAAAAATCACATAGCTTTCTATACCATGAGACAATGTTCTCAAGTATAGCTTTGACCTTGTCTATTTTCTTGGCCAACTCAACCTATTCAAGTGCTATACCACTTGATATCTTCTCATTTGGTTTCCCTTGAAATTTTCTTTCAAACCATTCCATGAGTTTAGAATTAGTATCTTGGTCTTCATTGGTCACTTGGTCAACTATATCTGATAGTTTCTCCACTGTGGGCTTTCATTCATCTGGTGACTACAAGCTAAAGTCATCCATAAAGATGTCCTTAATCTCATGTAGTGCTTTCTTGTGTTTGAACTCTTTTCTAAGTATTTCCTACCTCTTCCTTCTATCTAATGCATCTTGCATTTCATTGATTTGTGCCAATGTGATAGTCATGGAGTCATAGGAAGGTATTACAATATCTTCATATAATTTAGGGTCTCCATAGTGAAATACCCTAGTCACACTACTTGAGCTCAAGCCTAGAGTTGAGATTTGCAAAGGAATGGCTTCAGTGCTCAACTTCTAAAGGGTCTTTGTAGAAGTGTCAGATTTTGGTAGTTCCACTAATGTTTGAATGGAAACTTGCTACTTTTCCTTTGAAGTTTCCTCCTTCTCATCTAATTTTACTTCCAATGCACTTGACTTCTGTATGGTGTCATGTACTGTTATAAGTGGTGGAAGCATCAAAATTTTAGTCCTAGTAGCTATGTATGTGAAAGGTGGTTCCTTTGGTTTCATCTTTTCTCTTTGTGGTTCTACAACTGCCTTTTGTAGTTCATCTACACTCACCAAAATAGGGCTTGTGCATAATTGTGCCTATAGAGTGGATTGGTGAATGATCTTGGAAAGATCCTCTATAGTTGGGGGATTGATTTTCTATGCTAAATTTTTTGGAACATCTTTAATGATTATTGTGTCTATAGGTGCAATGGTTGTATGAGGTGGACTAGGAGGTGGCATTTGTGTGTCTTGCACACTCTATTCATCTTCTTGTTATTGTTCAGTTGATGCCATATCTTCTTTTTGTGTTTCTTCCTCCTCACCTTTTTCTTTATCCTCCTCATCTTTCTTCTCTTCATCCTCTTTCTTGTTTTCTTCATCTTCTCTAGATGTTTCTTCCTCTTGCTTCTCTTCCTCTCCTTTCTTCTCTTCTATTTTCTTTTCCTCTATCTTTTCCTTGGCACTAGTCTCTGCCTTATGTGTTTCACCTTTCTTGTCCTTAGTTATTTTATAAATTATTTTCCATAATTGTGTGGATTTATTTACTACATCCTCAATCTTGTTTTGAAGGATGCTACAGACTCTATACTTAGGTGCAAATTTGCCACCATGTTTCTTATTTTCCTTTTTTATTTGACCCTTTGTCATGTCAGGCTTTACTTGAGCTAAAATAGATTCTCTAATCTCCTTTTCCATTTTCAAACAATAATGCCATTTATTTTCAACTATCTCATACAATTCCTTGGGTATGATATTGTCAAGTTCTAGAGGTTTGTTTTTGAATTTTACCATGATGGCATACACAAATTCCTATACTTTATTTTTCTCTTCTCTACTGAGCTTACTAAAATCAAGAGTCTTTAAATCATTTAAAATCTACATTCCTAATCTTTTCACAGATTTTTTCAAGTGCAAACTTAGGAGGATTACTTACCACTCTAAATTGGTTGATATCCTCTGATTTTGTTCTTTCTTCATCATCTGTATCTAGCTGTGCCACATACTTTCTTCTCTTCTTTGCCACTTCAACAAGTTTTTCACTAGCCTTCTTCTTGTCTTTTGATTATTCCTTGGCCTTTTGTGTGGATGCCTTTATAGTAGCCCTTGTTGTTGGAGCTAGCTTGGCTTGTGTAGGCTTCATAATCTTCTTCGGCTTGGGCTAAGTTATAGCCTAAGTTATAGCCTTTCTCTTCTTTTTCTCTGTAGGTGTAGGTGCTTCCTTGGATTCTCCTTTCTCAACACCATTCTCCTTGTCTTCTCCTAAACCCTGGGTCAAATCCATTAGGCCTTGCCCTTTCTCTTCTTCTCCTTCCTCACCACCTACTTCTTCTTGAATGCTTGCTCCAAATTTATTCTTTATCTTCTTTATTATCTTTAATTCAGTTTCACCTTTGATTTGACAACATCATATGTTCCAAAGTGAGGAGCCTTCTTATCTATCTTTTCTACAAGAAATACTATGATTGCTGCTAAGGCTTCATCTATATCAAGTTCATATCTAAATGGCCTTGACCATCTTACTCTTGGTATTGCTACCTAGATGTAGGTGTTGTCAATGTTAACTGAGAAGCATATTTCATTTATGTGCTTTTCTACTAGGGAAACTAGTATTCTAACCCTTTGCTTCATGGATTTCTTAAAATCTTCAAAGTAACTTTTCATTTGTGCCTCAAAATTGTCACTGATTTGATCAATGATCTCATTGATTTGTGTAATTCTAGTTTTGTTAGGGCTCCAATTCACCTTTCCTATAGAGGGAAACTCTTTCATAACATAAAAGAATATAAACTTAAGAACTGAACCAAATTTGCATTGAGCACCTTTTGATCTCCTTATTGCTGCTAGGTTTTCATTAATTTTCTACAACATAGGTTTTAATAGATCATATGTGGGATATTTCTTCACTAGCTTGTAGGCTACATCAACTTCTATACATGGCACACTATTTAATCTATTGGATTCATAGAATTTGTGGGATATTATTCTCATAGCAAAATCTAGAAGAGGATCACTGATAGTATCAATAGTCATACCCCTCTTATTCCACTTGGCACTAGTATTCTTTTCAATGATCTCTTTGGAATCACTGCGTAGGGTCTTAGGCCAATCTAGGGTTGGGAAACTTGTAACCCTATGCACTATCCTTTTTGTGATCTTTACTAGTCCTTTTTCCAGCCATAAACATCCATTGTGAATTCTACTCAAAACAATCCATATCCATTCAGTTTTAAACACTATGATAAAAACTAAGGCATTTGTCAAACACTTTTTCTAACCTATCTTGAATTCATATTTTAGAATCTTGTTTTCACATAGCTTCTCATAACCTTGGAATATTTTAAGATCACCTATGGCACCAATTTTGTAGTTATAACACTTTCTCACATCTTGCATCATGACTACTTTGGATGGGATAATAGACAATGTGCTAGCAAGGTCATTTTTGTAGACGACTTCAGGGATAGACCTAAACTCAAGTTGTTTGACCTTGTTGCTAACTTATTAAACCTCATGACTCTCTTTTCCTTTAGGTTTTCTTGAACTAGAAGCCATTTTACTAAACTAGGGTTTAAGTATATTAAAAAATTTAACTTTGCGTAGCTTGACACTTGATAAATACCTTAGATTGCTGAAATGTATGCTAAATTTCTATTGAGATTGATGCAAATGGCTTGAAGGTTGTTGTATGATTTCTCCTTCACTCTTCTTTTCTTTTCTCTGTGTTCAAATTGCATGAAAATGAACAAAAATTGACCTTATACCTATTAAAACCTAGCATTAAATGCTTAGTTCTTATAGTTGTAAACTCAGAACTTAAAGGTTTTACCATGACTTAGCTCCCATTATATTTTGTTTACTCAGCTTCCACTAGTTTTCTATTTCACTCAGCTTCAACTATTAGCTCGGTTACTATTAGAAACTTGGCATCTATTGGAGCTTTACTTGACATCTAAGGACAGTTTGATAATATCTTCAAAATTTTACTTGGAATCTTTTCTCATGCTGATTTCTCCTTTGTAGTATTCCTTTATTCTTTGTGACTAATGTATGATATAACTTTATATATCATTCCCATACACCTTTCTTTTGCTTAGTTGGATGAAGTGTGATCAGTTGACCTCTTGGGTGAAGTGATCTCTGCATTTGATGTGTTGCACTCATCTTTCTTTTTCTAAGTCTTGTTCATTTTCCCTCTTATTTGTTCAACATCAACCTTCTCTTTTCCTTTGTTGACTTCCATCTTGGGTGCTTTTGACTTTTTTGGGTAGTTCCTACAGATATGACTAGTCTTCAAGCAACTGAAACATGTAGTATGACTTAACCATCTACTTTAATTCCCTCTAAAATTTGTCCTTATGCAATTTTGAAGAATGTTACCATAATCCTCACAATAGTGATAGCTATACCTAGTGTTGTATTCCTAGTTGTTGTGATGACCATGTTTGTTTCCTCTTGTAGGCTTATTAGGTGTCCACATAGGCTTTGATCTACATTCAAATTCTCTATGTCCATACTTTTTGCAGTTGTAACAATGACCTTCAAATCTTGGTGTCCTCATGGTCTTGGTTCTACATTAATGTATTTGATGTCCTTGCTTTTTGCACTTCTGACAAAAACTTACATTGGTAGGCTTATTATTCTGATTATTGTTCTTGCTCTTGCATATAGTTAAGGTATGTCCCTTTTTACCACAAAAATGTCAAGTGGATTTAGTGTTCTTACCTTTGTTACTTCTTTCTTCTGTAGTCTTGGATGATTCTCCTTGTTTAGTACTGGTGTAACCAAGTCCTAAAGTATCATTACTACCCCTTGGTGATTTTAGTAGTTCCTCAAAGTACTTGATAGCCTCATTGGGTTTGTTGAAGCTTTCTACTATCTCCTTCTCTCTTTTCAATTCATTTTGCATTCTCAGAGTGGAGATCTCAATGTCCTTCATATTTGGCTCATGATGAGCATTCATCATCTAGCTTAAGTTGTCTAGCTACATATTTGAGATCCTTTCAAACTCAATTGTCTTCTCCTCCAGTCTATTGGTAATATTTCTCTTGTCATCTTCTGTCATGGCCTTGTCTTTAATGGCTCTCTTCTTTTATTCAGTCACTTCACAATGCATTATGGCCTTTGATTCTTGTTCAAGCCTGAGTAATCTAATTTCTTTAGCTTGTCCTCTATTTTTCTCCATCAGTTCTAGTATTGTTCCATCAAATTCATTGGAATATCCATTGGAAAACACTTTTTTGGTATGAATCTTCTTGTACTATATGTCATTATCAGCTATGGCTATATCCTTCCTTCTTTTTAAGGACTTTCTCAATTCTTCTCTAGCTTCTTCCAATTTGTGTAGAGTGAGGTGTACATCAATCACTTGATTATGTATAGTCTTCCCAAGTTTGAAGACTTCCATCTTTAGACCTTTTCTCTAAACTATTATGCTTCTCCTTGTGAGAAACTAGTGCTCTCATACCAATTGTTGGAATGTTCAAAATGGGAAGAGTACTTCTAAGAGTAGGGGGGGGGGGAATCAGAAGTATCACACTTTAACCTTTTCTAATCATTTAAATCAAATAACTGAAAATAAGATGCATGCATGTAAACATATTAAGAGAACATAAAGAAAACATATGCACACAACACACATAACACTAGATTTGGTAACCAAAATACCCTCCACAAATAAGAAGGTAAAACTAGCATGGGGATGATACCCACAAAAATCACTATAACAATAATTGTTTGACCACTTTTGATGGTTTTCCCTATGAAAAGCCTACCCTATTAAAGGCTTTACACTTTGTCAATAGTGACTTGGTTAGAGAATTTACAAACACTTTACATGAAGTCTCACCTTGTTAAAGGATTTAGTCACCTCTTCAAAGGATCTACAAAATAGTTGTTAAGCTAACTATCAACATAGGGTTTTCACTATCTAATACAATGGCTAGAGAATATTAGATACCTTTGACCTAATTGCTTACGATCTTCAATTGTTAATTTTAGGCACTTGATCTACTCCTTCTGATCTTGATCCTCTGAGATCTAATATCTGATCATGTCCCTTGTCCCTTGTACTTTTCCAATCAACTAGATATGTAATTGCTACTCTATTCCTCTAAGTCTTTCTCACTTTCACACTGAATTTCTCTATAGTTTTTCCATACACTATTCTCTTTCACACATGTAATGGAGTTTTTGACCTCCTTTGAAAGATTTTGTAAACTTAGGGTTAGTTATGGATCTACAATCCATACTAAATCTTAAGTTCTTGCTCATTCTTTGCATTTTTTTATTGGTTGCATGCCTTCTCCATTTTTTTGATTAGCTACATGTTGATTTCATAGGAAATGTAAAAGAATTGTTCTTTTCCTTTCTCTCCTTCAAAATCCTTCTACTTCATCTTCAAAAATAGTTTATATCTATGTTTGTGAGGACACAAAATCATATGTTGATTTTTTGTTACTCGACACATACTAGACTACTAGTGCTTGGCACATATATAGTCCTAGTTTGGTCGGCATCTATTACATTCTATCTTGGTTGGCATATGTATAGTTATAGCTCACTTGGCATATGAAGCATTCTGACTTGCTCAACATCAACTATGACTCAATTCCTATATATCATTTAGCACTTATATAATGCTTGGGACCTAAAGTAAATCAGCACCTATTGGAAATCTAGCTCGACACACACTATGGCTTAGCATACAAAGTGTACCCGACATTAATGTAGAAAGTGGTTAAGTGTGTTGACACTCAAATGTCAAAATCATCTAAAGCAAATATAAAATGTGCTGAGGAAATTTAGTATGTGTTTAGAGTTAGTAAACTATCATGTTAGCCAAGTGAAGATATAGTATATGTCAAGAAACCTAGTGTTGTTCAAGCATTAGAAGTTAGTTTTTGCCAAGTGATAGCATAAAGAGTATAATCAAAGATTTGACAAATCTTAGATAACAAAGTTAATTTCTTGAGTTGTGTCAAGCATGTTGAAAGTAAGATTGATGAGATGGTGGCACAGAATTCAAGATAAACCATTTTCAAATGAATTTAATAAGGATTATAAGAGAAGTTTCTAGATGTAACATAATATAAATGAGGCAGAATTCAATAAATCTAACCTAACCTGAAGCTAATGCATTTTTGAGGATCAAGCAATAATAGATTTTAATTTACAATATAAGGGGATACAAGGCCAAAAGAAAAATATCAAGGTGTGAACGAAAAAGACAAGGAGTCTTAAGGTCTTTCTTCATATGTTGGCCAAAGGAATAGATCTATAGTTGGCATACCAAGAAAGAAGGTTTAAAGTGGTGAATGCTAAGGGTGAAGAAGCCATCAGAGATGAAGGAGATTGAATGCCAAGAAAAATTGAGAACTAAATTAGAGATTTGAAATCTACAATTGAGTTGTTTATGTCATCATATCAAGTACTACTACTACTTGCTAACAATTGTATCAATCTGGATAAATCCTCTGGATTAAAGTTAACCTAATAGTCATGAGTAAATCCTTTAATGGGGTGATATTCTAATGGAATATTCTAAAGTTCTCAAACAAAGTTCACTCATAATAGGGTGTTTCAAATACTTTAATCAAGATCACATTGAACAATGTGTATTGTAACCATTAACAAGGTTGGCTATTTAAAGGGCTCACTTTAGATTAGTAAAAATTAGTAGCATGTTACTAGTGGTTTCTCCCAAATTGGGTTTCCATCTTAAATCCTTGTGTGAAATTCTATGAATGATTTTGAGTTAACTTATGTTTATGTTTCAACACAGTTTATTTAACCTAGAATAGTAATATATTAAGGATTGGGATATTTGATGATCTAATCAATGCATGCAACTATATTTATTAAGTACTAAAAAGTTTTATTTTTATATTTTGACCTTGGATAACTAATTCGCCCTCACTATAAGTTAAATTAATAATTCTAACACCCTTTATGAAATATCTTTTCTCATAAAAGAATAATGTGTTAGAAATAATAGTTCACCAAGACAACTGAGAGGGAAGGGCGGGGGGTGTGAATTAGTTATCAAAAAATTAAAACATTTATTATTCTTAAACTATCTTATCCATTCCACCAAATAAACCACAACCATAACAAGATGCACATAGAACATGTACACTTTATATGCTAACTAGGAAAACCCTTGATTAGAGGGAAAACCTTGGCCACAATGATACCCACAAGATGATGTACTAATATAAATATTCTTTTTTAGAGGATGGACCCTATTAGGAGTATATTGCAACATTTAGTACATAGAGTCCATATTTAGAGACTTTCAATTCCTATTAGGATATTCCAACCCTATTAAGAGTTGTACAATATATGTAACGCTATACTAAAACAAAATAAATGAATATGAAACCATGAACAAGCATAATGAACCATAGAATTTTTTTATTTTTATTTATTCATCTTTTACAAGAATATGAACAACGATTGAGTCATTCTCAATTTGTAAACCTCATTATAGAAGAAGATATCATCAAAATAAATTTCCAGAATGATATTAATACATAAAGAGTTTAGTACAATAATGAAGTACAATATCATTCTTAGATGCCTAGGTCCAACATATGGACTCTATAAGTAAAAAATTCTGTTTCAAGAAGTAACTTCAACAATCATCCTTAGCTACTTGTTATTCAACTTAAAAGACCTGAAACACACACAAATTGCAACACAACACAAAGCGGTCTCAATACATACTAAGTTAAAAAGCATAGTCCACCTACATACTTGTTAGAATAACCATATAAAAAACCATAATGCAAATATCTGAACCTCATAACATAGTGCAATTCTAAAATTAATATGCAAGAAGTAACCATCTTCTTAACAATGCAAAATTAAACTTGCACTAAGAATAACTAGTAAATGAATCATATATATACTGAGGTGTCATCACTATGGTGCTAAGATACTGCATCTCTATATGGTAAGCCCATAGACAAAAAATAGTGGGATTCTCTATGGTACTCATGAAATGATGTAATAGAGACTTGCCTTGTTCTTTGTACTTAACCTTACTGGTTTAAGTCACAGGTAAGGCCAATTATCTTTTGAATGTAATTAACCCACCTAATTCATCTTAAAATTATCACTGAATTTAATTAACTGAATAGGATGAATCTATATTCAGCCACCTCAATATATGTTCATTACAGCTATCCTTAAAATACACATCAAACATATATCTAAGAATACACATGCAATGAATAACAAGTCAGTTTTCTCATGATATTACATTCTCATCTTTTAAAAATCTCATCTTTTACTATCAAATTATAAAGTAAGCTTAGGTTACTTTAACTATAGAAATAAATACTACAATATTATGATCTCATAAATATAACTAACTTGTTACATCAGTTTAATGATATTTACCAGTCGTAGTACTATACTACTTATTCCTACTATTATAATAAACTAAACTTATCATTCAAAATGACCAAGATAATAAAACAATACACATATGATATTCTTACTTTATATGACATATCATCTAACATATATCATAAATCTGCCTCATAAATGAAACAACTTTCCATTTCAATTATAAACTAAAATACATCTATATAAATAAAAAGAATTCCATTTCAAACATATTATCTCAAAAAAATCCATAAATTCTATTAAGATATTTCATAGCATAACTAAACATAAATGAATCCAAGTAGTGGTCCTAATTTACAGAAAAACCCAAAGTAGTGGTCAGGCATGACACCGTCCCCCACTAGGATTCAACTTTCTCCTAGAAGTCAATAAACAAGAACGGATGAGATGCTCTCATCACTTCAGTGTCCTCCTAGGTAGTAGATGTTTCATCATTGGGGTCCCATTGGACCTTTACCTGCCTTATTTCTCTCCCTCTTAAAATCATAGTTCTGCTTTGTGTGATTTGCATTGGTTCCAACATGATTTGACCATCCATAATCTACAAATTTTTCCAATCAAGAACGTGAGCAATATCAAGTATATACTTATGCAAAACTGAAACATGAAATACATTATGAATGCATGAAAGACTCAGTGGCAAGGCAAGTTTATAGGCAATAGGTCCAATCCGTTCCATAATTTCAAATGGACCCATGAATCAAGGTGCTAACTTGGACCCCTTTCCATAACGAATTGGACTCTTACGCGATCTTACCCGAAGAAACACTTTATCAACCACAAGAATTGATAGTCAATTCTATGCTTATCAGCATATTTCTTGTATCTATCCTGAGTAGTAATAAGGTGCTCTCTGATCCTCTTAACTTGCTGCTCCAAATCTTGCAACATATCAGGTCCTAAAAGAGTCATATCCTCCAAATTATCCCAACTAAGAGGTGTCCTACA
The DNA here is from genome assembly GCA_028749045.1 of Cupressus sempervirens. Classification (NCBI taxonomy): domain Eukaryota; kingdom Viridiplantae; phylum Streptophyta; class Pinopsida; order Cupressales; family Cupressaceae; genus Cupressus; species Cupressus sempervirens. The sequence continues at coordinate 557,337,039 of CM053790.1, forward strand.
AGGTCTACCATACAATGCTTGAAAGGATGCCATACCTATGGAATTGTGATACCCATTATTATAAGTGAATTCAACCAAATGTAGATACTCCTCCCATTTATTCTGTCTATCCATTATGTACATTCTAAGCATGTCTTCTAGAATCTGGTTGACACGTTCAGTTTGTCTATCTGTCTCTGGGTGATAAGTTGAACTAAAATTTAGCTGACTACCTAACTCTCACTGCATGGATCCCCAAAGAGAAGAAGTAAACATTGGATCCCTATCAAAAATAATCTTTTTAGGAATACCATGTATGTTAACTACCTACTTCATATATATCTTGGCAATCGTTGCTGCATTATAGGATGATCTAACTGGAATAAAATGGGAAACCTTAGAAAAATGGTCTACTACCACCATAATAGCATCATCCCTACAAGCTGTAATAGGAAATCTAGTAATAAAAACTATAGAAATGGTGTCCCATTTCCGTTCTGGAATATTATGTGGCTACAATAATCAACCAAGGTGTTGATGTTCAGCCTTAACTCGCTGACATTCCAAGCATCAAGCCAAGAAATTTGCTATGTCTCTCTTCATTCCAGGCCAATAATAATGCTACTTAAGGTTAGCATGCATTTTATTGACACCCGGATGAGCCGAATACAGTGCTTTGTGGGCCTCAAACAAAACTAGATTTCTCAAATCACCCAACTCAGGAAAGTACACACTCCCTCTAAACATCAATAAACCTTCAGAATTTACTGAATACCACTAAAAATGCCCTTCCAAGATGCTTCCACTGTCAATAATAGCCTTAACATCCTAAAACCAATGATCTGCAAAAAGATTCTGAAGAATCTTATCCTTAAGATCCACTATTAGGATCAAAGAAGATAATTCATGTCGCCTTCTACTAAGCACATCAGCAACCATGTTTTCCTTCTACTAAGCACATCAGCAACCATCTTCACTACCTAGCGTTGAGGTCTAGTTGTGTGAAAAGATACTAAATGCTTTAGTGATCAGTATGTAACTCAAACCATTGACTCAAAAGAAAATTCCACCACTTGGTCAAAGCATGCATGATTGCCGCAAGTTTGAGATCATGAGTAGGATAATTCATCTCATGAATCTTTAGCTTTCTGGAATCATAAGCTATAACACATCCTTCTTGCATCAAAATAGCCCCTATGCCATCCAAAGATGCATTAGTACAAACCATGAACTCCTTAGCTAAATCAAGGACTGCCAAAACTGGTGCACTAGTCAAACATTCCTTAAGTTTCTGAAATGCTTCCTTGCATTCCTCTATCCACACAAATTTCTTCCCTTTTCTTTGAAGAGATTTGATAGGATGCACTATTCTGGAAAAGTTTGACACAAATCTGTGGTAATAGCTTGCTAAGCCCATGAAACTTCGAACCTCAGACACATTCGTAGGTGTTGGCCAATCTACAATAGCCCAAATTTTGGATGGATCTATGAAAATTTCATCCACTGAAATGATATGACCTAAGTAACAAATATCCAGTTTGAAAAATTTGCACTTCATAAGATTGGCATACAATTTGTTCCCATGAAGGCATTCTAAAACTTGCTCTAAATGTTGGTCGTACTCGTCAGCAGTGTTAGAATACACCAGAATATCATCTAGAAAAACCACTATGAACTTATCTAGAAAAGTTCTAAGTACACCATTCATTAGGCTCATACAGATAGAAGGTGCATTTGTTAACCCAAAAGGTACTACTGTGAATTCGTAGTGCTCATACCTGGTGTGAAAAGTTGTCTTATGAATATCAACTTCCTGGATTCTAAGTTGATGATACCTGGATTTCAAATCAATCTTCAAAAATGCATGAGCACCCTTGACTTGATCAAACAAGTCATCAATTCTACGAAAAGGATACCTGTTCTTAATAGTGACCTTGTTTAACTATCTACAGTCTATGCAAAGTCTCAAGGAGCCATCTTTCTTCTTGCCAAAGATTATCGAAGCACCCCAAGGTGATACACTAGGATGAATTAAACCTTTCTCCAAAAGCTCCTCCAATGGAAATTTAAATTCAACTAGCTCTTGAGCTATCATTCTGTATGGAGTCTTGGAAATTGGTTCTATTCCTAGCACTAAATCGATTCAAAAATAAATCTCTCTTCTCAGAGGTATTCTAAGAATCTCTTCAACAAAAACATCTAAAAAAATCTGCAAGACTAGATGATCAAGAGAAAGAACCTTTAACCATGGAATCTTCTAGGTCATTTACCGATATGGCAAACAAATTGCAACCTTTTTGAGCACACCTTGCCAATTGCTTGGCAAAAATTGTTCACAAAGAGATGGGTCTCTTGATTCTAGCAATAAACCTAGCTGATTTAACATCATCCAAACAAGTGATTGTCTTATCCTTGCAATCCATCCCCAAAGCTATGTCATATGATCCTAAAGGTATAACCCTAAGGTTTTCTGAAGTAGTAAAAGGTTTCATTCAAATCTTACAATCAGGAGCACCAATATCAACATTCACCCTAGAACCTGACACTAACTCCACTTGTCATCTATTCCTTTCCTTAACCATAGGAATTCCACTATATGCAACTAAAGAAGAAGAAATAAATGAGTCTATAGCTCCAGAGTTAAATAAGATAATTACTTTCATACCTTGAGTATTACCTTGAGCTTCAATAACCATGTTCTGATGTTCGGCCTACTTCTGATCCAGGGTAGCAAAAACATGGTGGTTCCTGGCAGAATCACCAACTATCACTTTAGACCTAGTTGGCTTAGGTCCAACCTTTAGCTCATCCTAGTTAGGGCACTAAGATTGGTAATGACCTATCTGACCACAATGATAACACTCAACATATTTCTTGAAACCCATGTTTTGACCAGAAAGACTAGGAGATGGATTATTACTCTGCACACTCTGAGGTGGTTGAGATGGTCTAGGCCATTCTGAACCCTTGGAGTTCTTATCAAACTTCCTCTTCTTGAATTTCCCAACTAAAAATCCTAATTTCAAACTATTCTAAGGAGGCTTTTGATTCTTACTGACATTTGGGGTAGGTGGATCCATGTTGGTTTGGTATGATGTCCCATGATAGCCAAACTTCATCTCAATTAGCTTTGCTCACTCCGAAGCTTCCTGCATAGACACAGGTCTAAAAGTTCTCACTTCCTCCCTGATCTTGGGCATAAGCCCCTTGATGAAATGATGTATCATGGCCTTATCATTTTCTACCCACCCAAAAAAAAATTTAAGCTCGTAGAACCTACATTCATTAGATTCCACTATAGAGCCAAACTACATAATTTGAAAGAACTCCTCTGCATGGGCCTGACACCAATATTTAGACATGAACCTCTCCTTGAAATTCTCTAAAAAGAGCTCCCAAGTAACTAAAGACATATCAAAGCCAAGCTTCTCCAACTCCTATTCCCACCACAAGGAACTGAATCTCCTTAAATGCATAACCATCCATCTTATTTTCATGTTACTCAAGTAACGGTGTAAGATAAAGCAGCACTCAATATTCAATCGATAAGCTTATGTTGTTGTACCCTATTCTATACCATAAAATAACAACCCTTTTACCTTGGAAAGATCCTTGAGTTGAGCTCTTGCCACTAGATCATCCTCTATAGGAAGGTTAATACCCTGCATAAGAGGTATCCTCGCATTTTTTCCCCCACCAAGAATCTAGTTGTTAGTCTCAATATTATCGAGATGTTCTAGTATCCGTTGAAGTACCATAGCTTGATCTGCCTGATTATCCTGGTTGTTTCCAACCCCAGCATTCTGATCAAATTGATCATTCCCAAAAATTCTCTGGTGCCTAGGACCTCTACCACGGCCCCTGTCCCTACCTATGCCTCTGCCAGCAAAGTTATCATCAGGAATGCTACAACCTCGAGCTCCTTTAGTGATGGGAGGCATGATAGCAACCTAAAAACAATTAACTATTAATAACGCATTCATGATGAGAAAAAACCTATAACCCAAGAGTCCTAGTTATTCTAACCACGCTCTAATACCAAAATGTAATGATATACTAAAACAAAATAAATAAATATGAAACCATGAACAAGCATAATGAACCATAGAATTTTTTTATTATTTAATCATCTTTTACAAGAATATGAACAATGATTGAGTCATTCTCAATTCGTAAACCTCATAATACAAGAAGATATCATCAAAATAAATTTCCATAATGATATTAATACATAAAGAGTTTAGTACAATAATGAAGTACAATATCATTCTTAGACACCTAGGTCCAACATATGGACTCTACAAGTAACATATTCTATTTCAAGAAGTAACTTCAACAGTCATCCTTAGCTACTTGTTATTCAACTTAAAAGACTTGAAACACACACAAAAATGTAACACAACACAAAGTGGGCTCAGTACATACTGAGTTAAAAAGTGTAGTCCACCTGCATACTTGTTAGAATAAACATATACAAAACCATAATGCAGATATCTGAACCTCATAACATAGTGCAATTCTAAAATTAATATGCAAGAAGTAACCATCTTCTTAACAATGCAAAATTGAACTCGCACTAAGAATAAGTAGTAAATGAATAATATATATACTGAGGTGTCATCACTATGGTGCTATGATATTGCATCCGTATATGGTAAGCCAATAGACAACACATAGTGGGATTCTCTATGGTACTCGTGAAATGACGTAATAGAGACTTGCCTTGTTCTCCGTACTTAACCTTATTGGTTTAAGTTATAGGTAAGGCCAATTATCTTTTGTATGTAATTAACCCACCCAATTCATCTTAAAATTATCACTGAATTTAATTAACTGAATAGGATAAGTTGATATTCAGCCACCTTGATATATGTTCATTACAACTATCCTTAAAATACACATCAAATAGATATTCTAAGAATGCACATGCAACGAATAACAAGTCACTTTTCTCATGATATTACATTCTCAGCTTTTGAAAATCTCATCTTTTACTATCAAATTTGAAAGTAAGCTTAGGTTATTTTAACAACAGAAATAAATACTACAATATTATGATCTCGTAAATATAACTAAAATGTTACATCAGTTTAATGATATTTACCAGTCGTAGTACTATACTACTTATTCCTACTATTATAATAAACTAAACTTATCATTCAAAATGACCAAGATAATAAAACAATACACATATGATATTCTTGCTTTATATGATATATCATCAAACATATATCATAAATCTACCTCATAAATGAAACAACTTTCCATTTCAATTATAAACTGACATACATCTATATAAATAAAAAGAATTCTGTTTCAAACATATTATCTCAAAACAATCCATAAATTCTATTAAGATATTTCATAGAATAACTAAACATAAATGAATCCAAGTCTAGCCAAAGCTTAACAAAAGATTATTTACAATGTTATTGAATATCCAAGTGTCTATTGAAGTTTTACCATTGTTTAACAATAAGATACCACCTAGTTATAACTACAATCAGCATATTAAAATACAATATCTGAAATCAATTTAAAATACGACTCACAAATATGCAATGTAACTAACATCATGTCAATGACCAAAATTGATTAAGATGTAAAATCCCTAAACTATAAGATGCTCACTAGCTATTCACATAATGACCCTGGTGATACAACAACATCTATCTATTTCTTTGTTATAAAATAATGCCTTATTCAATTATGAACAATACCACAAAACAACAGTTAACTAAGACTCAATTTCCATTATAAATTAATGGGTAAATTATGCTATCGTAGAAAATTTTTCTACTTAATTTGAGCTTTGTATTAACTATTTGACACAATGTCATTACCTTTAGTTATCCCATATTGTTCACTATCTTACTATTTTAATATACAATAACCAAGCTATAGAATTCAAACATACTATTTTTTTTTTAATAATGAGATAAACCTCATTTTAAATCATTTATATCTTAAAAATAGAGTGACCATGCCCTTAATCAGTCATGAGTCTGCAACCTAATGTGAGCTCATGTCTATGGACAAACCACACATATCTATGTATTCTAAGATATGGGTTCCTTAGAGCTCAGCCCTGTCAAAGCTGAATACCCAAATATAACATAATCACATACAAGTAACTGTCCCAAGCATGAGGCTCTAACCGGGTTTAACTCAAAGAAGAAATATAAGTTTAGGGAAAAGCCCAAATTTATACATCTAGCAACCTCCAAACTGATATCTCCCTACTCCACATTCTAAGTTGGATATATATAGGGCTAAGCATTGCACACCGTGCCTTGCTCTGAATATACCCATCCTTGAATGTAAACTTCACATCAAGAAACTCTAATAACTATTTGTGATATCCTAATCAATATCAAAATGCAATTGTAAACATAGAGAGAGTAGGGTAAACAATTGCCCTTATGTGAATACTGAAGATGGAAAATACTCTGCAATTTAACTTGATGCCAAAGCCCTAAAAGCAAAATCAAACTGGTAACAATCTCCACATAGCTTACACATAATAATTCATAAATGACTTCACAATGGGGTGTAGCAGAAGAATCCCAACAAAACCAACATTATGCCAATACCTCAGCAACAAGATTACAAATGTTAAGCCAAACAGAGTAATGCGGCCCAGTTTCTGGCCCATATTCTACAAAAAACCTGACTCACAACAAGAAATGGCCAACCAAACCTTAAGTACCATTATTCCTCAAATGCAAGCATTTAATACCCATCAAGAATCAAAGAGTTGTGTATTCGGTAGTGCCAAACCTCTACCATGAATTTGGCTTTCAACACAATCAATATGTTTTCCTCTTTCATGGCATTCGATAACCTTTTAGGGTTGTATGCCATTTAAGAAATATTAAACCCCTTTATCTATATATATATATATATATATATATATATATATATATATATATATATATATATATATATATATATATATAGAGTGAGGCCTCGCCCCGATCCTTCATAGCCTTAGTTGTTACTTTATCATTTTGATACTCACGATTCGAGATGTCGAGACATTATCTGATGCTTAGAACATATTATATTATTTCATGTTGTGTTATGTTATTTTCAAATATTTAATGTTTTTCGTTTAAGGTTTTAGGTATATGTATGTTGATGAATTAAGTAAAATGTAGGATTAACACATTTATTTTGGAATCTTTATGGTTAAGGATATAAGTAGGATGCAAGAAACCCTAATCGATGTATGTTTCAATTTATGTGAATTTCTGATACGTATATATGCACATGTGATTTTCGAGACTACTGATGTGTACAATGAGTGTACAGATATTTTAGTTGAGGAAACCGATGGAGGAACTAAACTGATCTCTATGTGTTAATTTTGGAAACCTTGTTGTTCATAATTCATGTATTGTATTGTGAGATGTATGTATGAATCTTTCTATGTTTAGTGAATGTTAGTGTTCGTAATATGTTCTGTTAGTGTCGCTTGACACTCATAAAATTTTTATGTTCTTCAGTGTGCTGTTTAGGGTTAGTTGTTTAACCTTTGGACCCAAGTTGGTTTAGTTGGTGTCAGTTTGCTATTGGGTTCTTAATTGAGGTTAGTCTTCCCTTAATCTGGATTAGTGCTTAATCTGGATTTCTTGAGTTGTTAGTTGGTCCTAATTATTCCTATCTTTTGTTTGGCTCTAAACCTATTCATAAAGCCTTAAAACATAAATTTTTTATACCCAAAGGGTATGGGTATGGGTTAGGGGTCTTTTCCAACACCTAAGCCCCTTTTATTGACTTTTGAGGCCACTCAAAAAGTCTCATTTTACCTTTGTGCAAAAATTGCAAGTGGTTATCTTGAGTTACCTCACCTCACCTCCTTTTAGTGTTTAACCATAGTGTGGGTTGAGTTAGGAGTTTCTAGAATTGCAAGTGGGTGGGAGAAGTTATTGATCCCTTGGTGGTTGAGTTTGAAGCTTATTTAGAGGCCCTTCTTGGACTAGTGGGGTTGGTTAACCAATCTCTACATTTAGAGAGGAGTCTTTGAAGATTGAAGCAAGGAAGGGGAAAGCTCTACTCAAACTTGTCCATTGCCATTACCTCTTTGTGAAGGTAGGAATTGTCACCTCCCTTGTTCATATTTCATTTTTGTTATATGCTTATGCTACCTTGTTGTTGTTTCAATGTTTGTATGTTTGTGGGTATGTTGGGAAGATTTGAAAACCATGTTATTTTGGATGATTGCTTTCCATGTTTATGTTTGAAATTTTGAGATTTTTTTGCATGGGTGTTTTGGTATTACTCACCCTTGGATAGGGCAGAAGTGACCAATTTTGGGAAAGGTCTGTTTAGTCGAACTCCAACCAGTGTAGAGTCTCTTCTCAGGATGAGAAGAGGGAGAAAGAGTAGGGTGTTATGGGCCCCTACCTGACAGCACAAACCTTGTATGATTATGGTATGTTGAAATGGAAGAACGAAAGTTCTTGGTTTATAGCCCCGATTGGGCATCTGTTTGGTGTTGTGCTTGACTTCTCCTGGTTGGAAGAATCCACCTTTCCCTAGTGTTGATTCATTGTGAATCATTTAGTGATAACCTTGTGTGACTATGCATGGTTGAATGGTTCTTGGTCATGCTTGTTGTCACCTGATCAGATTCTGTTCCATCCATGGTTCTTGAAATGTGTTGTAGAAATCGTTATAAATCCCTTGATGAAGGTCATGAAGAAAATTGAAGTAAATTGTTGAAATTTGGGATTGATATCCTATTGTAAATTATATTTTTTTAACTTTGTTGTAAATGGCAACAAAGCCAGGTTTTCTTCTTGGTTCTTTCCCAGCTGAGTGTTTGAATCAGGTTTGCCAATAAAATTGGTGTTTTGAGTATAATTGGTTATCATGTGATTTATTCATAATTTTAAATTAGATGGATGCATATCAGAAATAAGATGTAATGATGATGGTTTAAATTTAGCAAAATTTTCAAGTTCCTTATATGTTCAAAATGAAAACTATGTTGAGGAAAGAAAAATAATTATGGTTTATAGTTCAATTCAAGTTGTTTGAGAAATCAGTAAATCCATGGTTTAAATCCATTCAAATAATATATACCTCTTTATAACAAAAAATTATACACGTTAAGAAAATATATATTCATTTGCTTTGTAAATCCATACTTAGAAAAAAAGATATGATTAAAAAAAAATGTTTAAGAGAGTAAAAACTCTTTGTCTTTTGTATGGGAGACTCATTTTAATGGTCTTGGACAACAGAGAATATCCTCAAAGATTCTCCAAATTTATATTTATATATATCTTTCTTTAATGATATAATTTCCTTATAGCTTCTTTATAATTTTTAAAAGAAAGAAAGAAAGAAAATATACTAAATATCCTAAGCTACCTAATAATCTTTTTGTCTTAAATTCCTTTCCATCTTCCCATGGGTGTCACTTTTAGAATGCTTTAAAAAAAATGGTTCTTTTTTATTGGATAGTTTAGCAAGTCAAAGTGTACATGGGGGGGTGACATCACCTTGCCCCCCCATGTCCCATCTCCTTTCCTTAGCTAAGCGCTCACCTCATTTGCTTTGGATGGAAGTTGAAGTAATAAAGTTTTTAAAGTCATGGCAATCAAGTGTTTCTTTTTTAAATTTTGAAATCTCCTCCAAACCTTACTGAGCGCCCAACTTGGGGGTTTGTACCTTGCATGGATGGGAAGTGGGGGTACCATTGACGTAGGGTCAGTGAGCTTGGGCAGCGCGCCCAACCTTTGGGAAGCGCCCATTTGGGGAATAGAGTAGGGGTGTAGGGGGGGTAGAGTATAGGTAGTATAGGATAGAGTTAGTGGTTAGGTTAGTGGTTAATAAGCTTAGTTGTTTAGTATGTTAGTAGTATATTGTTAATTTTAATTTGTGTTTTATTTAATGTTTAAAATAAGTTAGTGATTAAAATTTTAGATTAGTTAGAATTAGAGTTAGATAGGGTAGTTAGTATATGTTAAGTTAATTTACATTCTTTTTGTTAGTAAGTAGTTAAGTTACTATTTGTTTTAGTTTTAGCATGTTAGTATTTAAGTTAGTTAATTTATTAAAGTTTTATGTTAGTTATTGTTTGTTATTTGTTAAATATTAATAATTTTAGTTAATTGATTGATATGTTTGTTTTAATGTTAATTGTTTTAAAAGATATATGTTAATTCATAAAGAGTTTTAGTTTAAAATTAGTTTAGTTTAGTTGCTTGTATTTTGTTAAGTGTTAGTTAATAGATTAGTTTGGTTGCTTATAAAAAGTATTAAATCTAGGAAGTTTCCTTAAATAATTTAAAAATCAATAGTAGATATAATGTTAATTAAGTAATGGTTATAATAAGAAATCAATTAGTCTTAATTTAAAATTATAGATGTAAGTTAGTTTCGATTCGATTCATTCAATTGTTAGGTATTATGGATATAATCATTAATTTAGATTTGATTTCTTTTAATTAATTTTTAAATGTATTTAGTTTTGGTATTGAAGTAAGTCTTAATTTTTGAGTACTAATTAGTTTTAGACGTCAGGTTATTGTCTATTTAAGATAAGTTTTAATGTCAATGTTATTTGCTTAGTTGTTTCATTAAACTAATTTTGTAGTCATCTACATCATTTTTGTTAATAACTTTTACTATAATGTTGTATAAGAAATGTAAGAACATAATTTTATCAATATCAATCTTATAACAAAAGTTTCAATATCTTAACGATGTAATCTTCCTCATGTTTATAATCTTAAGACGTAATATAGAGAACCTGTACTTAAAATGTTATCTCAATCATTTCAACTTAGAGCACTTTAATTAATAATTATAATTTTAAAAAAAATGGTGTGTGTTTGCCCTCGTAGTTTGGGCATCACACACACACACACACACACACACACACACACACACACACACACACATGCAATGCAAACTGCGGTTTATTAAACCCTTTAAAACAAAATGAATATAAGTTATGTAATTAAAAAAATCTTAAGGTTATATGCAATATAAAGTATTTAACCCTTTACAACATATGCCTATATGCTATATGGAAAAACAAATCTAATGCAATATTTCCATCCCTTCTTAATCACGTATATGAAAGTACAATGATAAGTTCTAAATGCATACAACATATTACCATTCAAATGTATTTGCAATGTCAAGTTAACATACAATATAAAATAGAATGTAGTTTACAATGAGTTTGAAACATAATAAACATAATCGATACCCAATCAACATGCAATCATTTATATGCCAGTTTCAAATCATAAAATCCTAAATCACATTCACTACTAATAACATAGTTCAAAACAAAAAATATGTTTAGCATCAGACTCATGATTCAAAGACAGTAGTATAACCAAGTTGTTTAGAAATAAAAACATAACAACTGAAAGAAACTTATAACACAAGGTCCTAATTTGTAGAAAAATCCAAAGTAGTGGTCAGGCATGATAATCTATACAAGAAGAGCCCACTGCACAAACATGCAATTTCAATTACAAGAAGAGCTCACTACCCAAAAAAGTAATTTACTCTTAAGTTCCTCTTTCCCATGTTCTGTAAACCAAATCAATCATTCTTAGACCTTGTAGACTAGGTCAGAAACCTTAGATCCAAACATTGAACCTTGGATCACACAATAAAACCTCTCTAATGAATTTTCCTTCACTTCTGCTCTACTCTTCTCTTCTCAACTTTGCATTTCTCTCTTTGTGCTACTTCCAATCATCTCATATCATACTTATAAGATAAATAAAAATGCCCTTCCTTTATACAAAATCCATAAAATAATTTGCTAAGTTAGTTGTTACACCTTTTCAATTACTTATTATAGGAGCACATTAAGAACATGTTACACTTAAAAATAACATTAATCTTCTTCCTTGAAACTTGAATAACTTTCCATACATGAAATATTATGACAAGTGAGATTAACCATGTCATCATCAAAATTTCTTCTTCACATCCTCAACCTTGATTCTCAAAATAACAATTATGCTAAGAGATATTACAAGTTCACCAAAACATGCCTCTTTAAACTCTATCTCACAATAGACATCAACAAAACTTACATAACTTCTTCAAGACTTAACATTTTTTCACATTAAATTAATTAAATATAATAGATACTCAAAAGAGTCTCACATAACCTTAGATAGTGAGAATACTCAACTAGTTATTTGTACCAACTTGATCTTTCTATTGTTCTTCTACCGAATACCATAGAAAATTGATATGTTGACATAAATGATAAACTCAGTCATGAATGTAACATATCATCATGATAATGATCTAGCCATGCATCTAGAATACTCCCTTATAATAATATCATCACCATTCATGCTTCCAACAATATTCCCCTTTGGAATTGATGGTAACATAGATGAAAGACATCTAGTTCCAAGAATACCAATAGTTAAAGACTATTGTAGACGCTCAAAAATGGTTCACATCTATGATTTCATCACTTCTTCATACTAATTTGTCCCATTTCATCATTCTACTAACTTCAATCTTTTGGCCAGATTGACCATATTTCGTCATTTGTATCCACTTTCACATCAATTTCATATCAACTCGAAATCATATCAAATCAACTTGAAATCACCCAAAATCAACTCAGAATCATTAAAAATCAGTCCTAATCAACCCGAAACATATCAAACATCTCAAATCAATCATCATTTATCCGCTCCTAGGCATTGTTGTGGCTTTCAGTGCCTTGGAAACCTATCAACTTATCAATCTTATCAATTTGACCTTAGTACTGTCATGGCTCTTAGTGCTAGGTCAAAATATCACTCATGTCATTCAATATTTGACATTGTTGAGGCTTTCAATGTCAGATGATGGCATCATCAACCATTTTAATAATATTGACAGTGTTCATCAGTGTTATTATGATCAAATCTTATCAATCAATTTCAATCCTGTAGCATTTACAATGTCAGTTAAATGTTACATATCAATTTATTCATGTCATGTGTCCTTGGCATGCTATCAATTTCAATCTATCATTTAATTTGACCATGGTTTTGGTCTACCTTTTCATCATCTTATTCGATATCCATCATCATCACAATTTCATCAAAGGATACGGTCGCATTCATTTAATCAATTTGGCCAATCATCTACTAATTTTCTCTATAGGATTAAATAACCCATAATTTAATTCTATTATTCTCACTAATTATTCTTCCTGATTATCATCCTCAATTAATTAATTTTATTAATTAATTGATTCATTATCTGCAAACCATGGAAATTTACAATTTCCTAAGTTCTATTTTCCATCATTAATTCCATTTTCTACTAATTCTTATTTTGTGGAATAAAAGGATTTTTAATTCAAATATTCCATAAAATATTTCATCATCATGACACTTGGATGTGACACCTCGTGGATTCTCCTTTGACACTTGGCTAAGATTTGTCATAATCAAATATTATTACCTCTTACGCATGTCCCTATTTGGCTTATTCGTCATAGATTCTTGGCTTTAAGTGGGTTGAGGAATCTTATGATGCATCATAGATTCTCTTCCAAATTTGACTCTTGTGTGTCATAGAATCTTACTTTTGGCATATTCTATCATATGCATCATAGGAATTATTATTACCTCTTACGCATGTCCCTATTTGGCTTATTCATCATAGATTCTTGGCTTTAAGTGGGTTGAGGAATCTTATGATGCATCATAGATTCTCTTCCAAATTTGACTTGCATGTGTCATAGAATCTCAAAATTGGCATATTCTGTCATATGTGTCATAGGAATCTCTTGCCACATTGTACATCTATGGGTGACAAATCCAATGCCCTCACTTTGAGTGAAAATTATAAAATGAACACTCTTTTTCTCATTTTGGGTCCTTAGCTCTCTTGAATCCTAGAATGCTTAAGTCTTGAATCCTTGAATCTTTGAGTTTTTGAGTCTTTACTAATTTGTATTTTGCATTCTCTCTCTCACATAAAATCACACTTCAGGTATTCTCATGGCATTATCACTATCATAGGCTTTGGCTTCAATCTTGTGTGCACTATAGGCAAATTGGAGCTACAATCATTTGGAGAAGAAAGAAGGACATGGGAGCTACAAACGAAAAAGGGAGTTTCCATTGCTTTCTCTATTAGTTTGGCTTTCATGGTAGACTAGTGGGTGCTAACGTATGATTATTAAGTTTGTGATTTTCTCATAGTATGTTATGCATTTTACCCATTTTTCTGGTCCTACAACTATTAACCCTTCTTTTCAAATCCTCTTCATCAATCATTTTCCCAAACTATTAAACTTCTCATGAACATGTTGTACTTGTTCTTGTTGGCTTTCCAACTTTTTTTTCTTGTTAATCCTCTCCCCCATTGATATCAATGTCAAAGGTTTCATCATCCATCAAAATCAGCAACAAATGATTCTCACTAGCTCAAAAGCCCAAAGACACTATTCAAAAACAACATCCAATCAAATTTCCCTTCGTACAACTTTCTGTCTCAAAATGTGATACTAGATAGAAATGTGTTTGGTCTTAGAATGAAACACTAGATTCTTAGACATATTTTGTATTGCTCCGCCAAAGGATCCAAAGAATTAACCTAAAGTTTCACTAAGTTTGGTAGCATTTTTTTTTCTTAATACATGAAAGTACAACCATTCATAACATAGTAGCGAAAGCAATAACATTTTCAACTAAAAGAAAACATACATAACAGATTACATTCTTCAAGGATCCCTTAACATTGAATCACATCTAACATAACTGATTATGTTTCCATCTAATACTACATCCACATGAAATAATAATGAAAAGTCCAACGTTCTTAAATTACATTTCGGATTTCTTGATCATCCACTGTACATGTTGTAGGGTATGAAAGGCTTAAAAGAATATACATTTGTGAAAATAAAGCACATCATCATACTAACTCTAATCCATGATGTAATAACATAAATGAAACCACATATCATAAACCATGAACAAAATGAAGATAAATGCCAACAAAGAATGCTCCACCCATGGTGACTACATGATGCAGGAGCATCCAGAGGTATAAGGGAAATCTTGTGTCACCCAAAAAAATGTACTTAGACTTAGTTTCTATTTCATGTGTTTTCATTTTTGGACACCCATTTGGGTCAAATAAAGGTTCCAACTCTCACAGTTCCACTATTAGTGTACTAGAAAATCCCAAAAAAATAGGAGCATGTAATTGGGACATCATTTTGATAAACTAGAAGGTGTGAATTGGCCAGATAAATGTAATTTTGATTTAGAACATTTTAGAAAAAGAAATAGGTCAAAAGGCCCCATGTTTTGAAAATTATTGCAGTTTTTCGAGTTTTGGAGACCTCTTGAGAATGCTTCAAAGTCAAGTTAGGGGCATTAAATGACCTCAAAAAGGGCCAAAAATGTGGGACAAGAAAAGCTCGTCCATAGGGCTATAGAGTGCTTTGAGATCTTTCCATAAATGTAAACGGTTCGTCAATTAGAGCTATGATTCAAAAGTTATGCCTCCTGGAAGTTTAGTTACCATTTCTAGATTCTTCTAGATTTGCGCCGACTTCCAACGCAGCTTTTGGAGCCTTCTATTTGGTCAGTGGATGCCTACTAGCACCTTCTAGAATGTATTCCTAGTCCTTAACCCTTTGAGGTCTATTTAAAGAGATTCCTGGCATTGTAAAAGGCAATTCGGAGTGGAGTTTGAGAGGAGGTACTGAAAGGAGAAATGATCTCCACATTTATGCTATTGTAAGCCCTTAGGGCATGTTTTGAAGTTTATTTTCTCTGTACTGAATGTACTAGCTTATTTTTTAGTTAATACAATTTCCCTTTTCTATTGTGTCCATTCTATTCTTGGGTTGTGTCCCCATCACTATAGACGGATCTCCAAATGGTAAGAGTGAAAAAACACTACTACTTGACCGCATGGAACCTAAATGGTCCACTCCCACCATGCTAAGGAGATAATCTCAAGTCCCAAAAAAGGTATCAAATCACATAGCAAAAATACTCTCTAAGTCTAGGAATCCTAAAAGTATACTAACCCAAAGGTCCCAATCACAAAACAACATCTAATCCTAGAGGCACAACAAAGACATGTAGGAAACCTACTATTCAAGTGGGAAAGTGTCATTGCACGGATCATGCTAGAGTTACCCTGGCAGTCTCTCAATAGACCCTAGCCCCCTAGTGATCCCTGTGCGGCCACTAGTATCCTCTCATACTGACGAGACATACTACAGAATGCAAGGTTGCAACCAAGAATTCTCTCTACTCCCATCCTAGTCTATACAAGCACTCAAGGCATGGAAGAGAATATACAATTATCTTATTAGGTTCATTTAATCAATATTTAGTGTAAATGTTTTAACTTATTAAAAAAACTTACAATGAGTTACCCTGGCAGCCACTTAGGGCCCTAGCCTCCATTGCAAGCCACTTCCTAACACTACAAGTAGATAACCTACCCTAAGCTCATGGAATCATAAATCACAAAAATCACCACAATCCTATACAAGCAACTGGAAAAATACCAAAAGAATAATCCATAATAAGAGCATTAAATCTCCATGAGCACATGAAAAACATCCATAGATAATCATGACCACAACAGTTCTCTATTGGCAACTGAAGGTATCGTTGATAATCAAAAGTTTCTATTGGTTCTTAATAACCAAATATATCTCAAAATCATATTGATCAAAGACTCCAAAATGGTTGAGTCAAAACATGTCACAACATGACATCATCAAGAAATAAATTAACATTTTAGTCCCATCATGGCAACTGGAAAGTAAT